>JANZLC010000202.1:1386548-1421619 GCA_026413385.1 Erythroxylum gracilipes | reverse complement strand
TATATTTTAAATTTAATTATATTTATTAATAATTATTAAATTAATTTTATAAATTAAATTAAAATTGTAATTATTATCTATTATTATGATTTTTGGAGGCAGGGTTAAAAATATAGAGTACAACTGTACAATATGATAATAGATTATTTTGTAATTTTAAAAAAATTAAGAACTATTTTATAAATTTAAAAAATTACTTTAAACAGTAACCAGTATTAAACGATACTGTATAATATCGTATTGGAACTCAATCCAATACTAAATCTAGTATAGTATTCGTAAGATTGGGTTAAATTTCTTTTAATCTTATATCGACAAAGAAGTTTATCTTAAAATAGGTGAAATTTTCAGTAATTAATCCTAAAATATTTAATAAAAAGCAATTTAATTAGTCAAAAATAGGTAACTCTAAATGCAGCCTTCTTTTTTTGACATGTCAATTAAAGATGACAGTAAACTGAAGACTAATCCACGCGCTTTTAGTGCAAAGGGACGGGTCGTTGAATGTTGACACCTACCCACCATTTCGATCTCGAGAAAACAACGTCACCGATCAAAGAATTCGCCACGTACGTCAACGGGACCCACTTCGGTCCCACTCCCTACATCCTTATTCCTTACGCAAGAATCCCAGACGTGGGCTGTTGAATTTCCACCAGCGCTAGTTTCCCTTCTCTGGATTGGGAATCATCTCGAAGCCCGTTATCCCTCTCTGCATGTAAATGGCCAGGGTGGCGCGTGTAGTCCACTGCGAACTCGTTACTCGGGAACCGTCTGTTCTGAAGCGAGAACCAGCGGCTCCGGTTCAGGTTCCGGTGCCGAGAGTGAAGCTTGGTGGCGATCCTGAAAACACGAAGGTTCTGTTGCAGCCTAGATTGTGTACGCTGAGATCGTACGGAGAGGATCGTTTTGGGGTGGTGAAGTCGAGAAAGGAAGGCGGAGATGGACCGTCGCCGTTCTTTGAGACCTTGTCGGAGTATATCGAGAGCTCCAAGAAGAGTCGCGATTTTGAGATAATTTCTGGTCGACTAGCCATGGTCAGTCCTGCGTTTTTTCGGTTTGTTCTTCAATTTTATGAGAAATATAATGAATTAGTCTGTTTTTAAATCAGATGTTATTAATTTTCTAGTTTATCAAGTTGGTTATTGAAATCCAAGTTTTGTTTAGTGAGATTGAGATCTCTCAAGTAATCCTTGGTAGTTGATATCTTTTGGGTGTTAGGTTGTGTTTGCAGCGACGGTGGGCACGGAGGTGGTGACGGGAAACTCACTGTTCAGGAAGATGGACATTCAAGGAATAGCAGAGGCGGCCGGAGTTTGTTTAGGGGCAGTAACATTTGCAGCGATCTTCGCCTGGTTCTCGAGCGCCAGGAACAGAGTTGGCCGTATCTTCACCGTTAGCTGCAACTCATTCATCGATTCCTTGATCGACGAAATAGTCGATGGCCTCTTCTTCGATTGGTCCGATGAAATTTAAACCCAAACTCTGAGGAATGATTCGAACCATACAATGTTAGTTTACAGGAGTTATAGTTAACACAACATGTTTACCCGGTAGAAGGATGGATAATGTTATGTCCTATGCATCGTTTGTGCGGAAAAAGAAACTGTATACATATACGTATATGAAGTCTCGTAGGATTGAATCAAATAAAAGAGACTGCTAGCATGTCTTGGTTGGAGCAGGGAGGACTTGCATGTTTGTAATTTACTTATTATGAGTTTAATATTTTATTAATTAGTTTCAATTTTGTTATAAGTTGTTATATTTATGTAATAATTTATAAAGAATGTATTTTAAATAATTCACTCTCAAAAAGTTTTTAATATTTTGAATTAAAATTAATTTAAGTGATATTTATAAGTTTAATATCTTTTACTCATCTCTTAAGTGAAAAAGTTACTCATCAATATGAGATTTTAAAATTACTAAATATATTAGGAGTAAATTTTGTAACAAAAGTGTATTATTATTAATGTTATAAAATAAACAAATGAAATAATAAAGAATAATCAAATATATAAAAATTTAAGTAAAATATTATAATTTTTTATAAAAATTTCTCAATCCTTTTAATTAATTAAATAATCAATTAAGAAAATATTTATTTATAGATTTAAAGGAATTCTTTTGATAATTACATAAATTTTTATATTAGGAGTAAGGTTGCGTACAATGAATCTTTCCAAATTTCGTGTTTAGCAGGATTTAAACTGAGTCGTCGTTGTTGTACAATCGACTAATGTATATAATGCGAGGTTTTGATGACATAAATATAATAAATTACGATTTAAATATACTTTGACATATTAAAAATTATATTTATACATGTATTAACAAATATTAAACGTGTGTAAGAGGAGAGATAAGATTACCTGTTTTACTTTTACTGTTCTAACTCTGTTCCAAGCCATCTTATCCATATATTTATGTGAGATCTATATAAATATGTGGATGATACAAGTTGGAATAGCAAAAGTGGAACGACATACACCTCCCCAAGAAAAGAAACTCCTAAGGGGTGGTCGAGTTGGTAGAAGGGCATGAGGTCAAAAAGTCTTGTGTTCGATTTCCTCTACTTACGTTTTCTTGATCGAGGCTGTCATACAAGACTTGCTTAGTGTGAAATATTCGATTGATGTGATTTGCAGACTATTGTGTCAATTTAAAGATTTACCCATTCTTCCGTTAAAAAAAAGAGTAAGAGAAGAAGTGTTTGAATTGTATAATTGTAGTATCTAAAAAAATTATTTAAACAATTATAAAAAAATATTTTTTTTTACTTTCTTTCATTCATTATTCACCAACAATATATATAATTAATAAAATTTAATATATCAAAATTAATAATAAAGAGAGAGAAAGTTAGTGAGAGAAAGAGAAAATGTGACAACCTATCGCAACTCCTTCGTTTCCTTCTGCAAATAACAAGGGGCGAACTTTCTGCAAGTGCCAGCGTTGTACCTGCGAACTAATAGAGGCAATAATGGAGCCCCATGATAACAAAGAACAACACCCTAAAATCGTGCGTACCCGGAAACGAGACGATGATCCATCTCCATGTCCGAAACAATCTTATAGCTTCGCAGTAACCGGGGCAATGCAAGCGACCAAACCTTCGGAGGATTCAAGCTGAACTGACGAGGACCCTGTCGACATTGAGGAAGGCGACATCATACAACTATTTAGGGAATTAGAGGGGGGCATTCAGCTCTCCCATAAGCTCCGAACGAAACTGGATGATCGATGGGCCAAGACGGTTATAGTGAAGTCGCTCGGTCGCAGAATTGGTTTTCGAGCGCTTAGCACTCAATTGCTAGCATTGTGGAATCCACGGGGAGTCATGAAGATGGTTGACCTGGAGAATGACTTTTTGCTTGTAAGTTTCAAGGACGAAGACGACTTCCTCAGAGCGTTAATGTAGGGGCCATGGACCATCTTCGGCCAGGCACTACTGTGCAGCGGTAGATACCGGAGTTCCAACCATCGTAAGCCAAACTCACAAGGGTAGTGGTGTGGATCTGGTTCCCAGAACTATCTATCGCCCGTTACCACCCAAGAATCCTCGCAGCGTTAGGTAACCTCGTCAGCAACACCTTTAAAATCGACGAGGCGACCATGCAAATTCAACGAGCTAAATATGCCAGGGGTTGCAGTCGAAGTCGTTCTGAGTAAACCTCTGTGCCACACGGTAGAACTCGACGAGGAGAAGCTGAGGGTGGCCTACGAAGGGCTACCGCATATGTGTTTTACTTGTGGAATAGTAGGCCATTCCGATGCCATCTGTCCGAAGCATCCTCCAGCCCAAATTGAAAGTCCAAAATGGACCGAAGGGGACGCTGAGATTCCGGTTGGCAAGCTGGTTGCAGTAGATGCAACTGGTGGAAACACAACGACCACCATTCTACTAGGTACGGACTGTGGACGTTAGTCCAACCTAAACATCAACTACACTCCACGCTTCGCTAGCCGCAGTAGGGACGCTCCAAGGACAACGGATTCAAGGGTGGCTCGAGGTTCACATTGCTGTTAGAACAAGACAGCCAGGGTGAGGGGACGGTGATGCAACAGAAGGGCCCAGTGAGCAGGAGCCCAATTGGATTTGGACAGGTTTTTAACTTGCCTAGTTTCTTGGACAAGGGGAAGCAAATTGATCAGGGCCCAATGTTTACTGCTACCAGGCCCAGACGTAACCCTAAGAAGGGACCAAAAGGACAAAAAATGGCCCATGTCCTGAAATCCTAGGGCGAAAGCTCCCGGGGAAAAATCCACAAGGCACTGGGAGCGGCTATGGTCCCCTCAATCCCATTAAAACCCACAACCTAGGAAAATCATATCGCGATTGAAATCTCCTCCCATACTGAAATGGTCTGCGATAGTCAGGTCCTTGAGGCTGGAGAACAGGGGGTCGATGATAGTTTACATCAGATGGAAGGAGTGGAGGCCCCGGAAGATTTGATTGGAACAGATGACAGAACGGGCCAACATCCCAATGACCCTCAGGAACTAGCAGGCAGGTTGGGGGCAATAGCCGAACTGTAGTACAGGAGTCCTGAACAAGAAATTGCCTCACATCATCAGGACGAGGGCACCACTGGAGAGCTTGCAGGAGGTACAATTTCTACTCCAGTATAGAGTAGGCTTTTCCTTTTTTTTCCTTTATATCGATTATAATCTGAAATTGTCAAGGGGCAGGGGGTCTCGGTTCCAGACTATCCTGCGCAACTACCTTCATCATTATAATTATGGTATCTTGGTTTTGATCGAAACCTGAATTAGTGGATCTCGGGGGACAAAAGTAGTCATTAAGTTAGGTTTTGATTATTCGGTTCGAGTCAAAGCTGAAGGATTTTTCGGCAGGATTTGGCTATTATGGAAGGATATTTATGATATCTCCGTAATAATAGCACATCGTCAATTTATTCACACTATGATCAAGCACGGTTCAAGCTCTTTTGATTTTACAGCAGTCTATGCCAACCCTCAAGTTTCAACTCAAAATATTCTCAGGCCCATTCTTAATTGGATAGGTCACTTTACGAATAGACCCTGGCTCATCGGAAGAGATTTTAATGCTAAACTAGAACTCTCGGACAAACGAGAGGGCGCCCAGGGCACGTCGTTGGTGAATAAAAAGTTTCGAGATTGGGTGCACAGGAGTGCTCTCCATGATCTAGGATATGCGGGATCCAAGTTTACGTGGAGGAGAGGAGTGGTCTAAGCTAGGCTAGATAGAGTGTTAGGGTCGACTACATGGCTACAAGCTTATCCCGACACAGTGAATCACCACCTACCTTTTTTTGGGTCTAACCATAGATTATGTTAATACACCTAGATAGACCGCAGCCAAGAATCCAAAGAACCCCGATGTTTCGTTTTCAAAATGCGTGGATCACTCATCCAGACTTTGAGGCAGTGGTAACTGAGCACTGGCTACCCAAGGAGGAAAGTATGAGGAAAGCCTTAGCTAAGTTCTCCGAGCATCTCACGAGTTGGAACAAATCAGAATTTGGCAATATCTTCTCTTGGAAAAAAAGATTACTAGCTCAGTTGGAAGGCATTCAGAGAGTCATGGAGGTCGACAACTCGGACTCTCTGTTAGTCTTGGAGGACCAGGTTAGTGGGGAACTGATACAGGTCCTGTGTGAGGAAGAAATTTATTCTGGGCAGGCAAATTACTGATAACATTATCATAGTCCAGGAGGCCATTCACTCAATGCGCAAGAAGACCGACAAAACTGGATATTTGGCTATTAAGGTGAATTTGGAGAAAGCATATGACAGGCTAAGATGGGACTTCATCCAAAACACTTTACATGACATTGGGTTACCGGTTCCTTTAATCAAGGTCATTATGTAATATGTGACGATGGTGTCTATGCAAGTTGACTGGCAAGTTACTCTGACGAATCCCTTCACTCCTTCCCGCGGTATTCGGCAGAGAGATCTGCTCTCCTTAACTTTTTGTCCTGTGCATGGAAAGGCTGGATCAGCTCATCTTCCAAGTAGTGGGTCAAGGGCAGTAGAAACCGGTCAAGCTGAGCCCTACAGGACCTCCCATTTCTCATCTTCTTTTTGTAGATAATCTTGTTCTTTTTGCTGAAGCGGAGGATTCACAGACACAAGTAATTGCAAGGACTTTGGAGGTGTTTTGTCAGGCCTTGGGACAGAAAGTAAATCTAAACAAAACTAGGATATTTTTTTTCCAAGAATGTCTGCCTTACAACCACTCGTCGCCTCAGTCAAAACTTACATATCCCTTGTACGACCAATCTTGGCAAGTATTTAGGAGTCCCTTTGATTCATGAACGTACAACAAGACATACTTATCAATACATCATTGACAGCGCTCAGAAAAAACTCGTAGGCTAGAGAACAAAGAGTTTATCCCTGGCGGGGCGAGTTACTCTCACCCAGTCTGCAGTTTCTTCTCTCCCCATTTACATGATGCAGATGGTGAGACTCCCGAGGCAACTGTGTGATGATTTAGAGAGAATAATGAGGGACTTTATCTGGGGAGCAACAAGCGAACAGAGGAAAAGTACATCTTGTTAATTGGGATTCCGTTTGTAAGCTTAAAAAAGTTGGGGGGTCTAGGCCTCAAATGTATTCGATCTTCAAACGATGCTTTATTGACTAAACTAGGATGGGCACTGATCAATCAGCCCACATCCCTATGGGTCAAACTCGTAAGGGCTAAATATCGTCTAGGCCTAAACCTTATCCCCGTAAATATAGACAAAAACGAGGTCTCGATCATTTGGAAGGGGATTTCCGCCACTTGGCAGTATGTACGCCAAGGTATGAAATGAAAGCTGGGTAATGAGAGATGCATACACTTCTGATTGGATAATGGGCAAATAAGTGGGGACCTCTAATAACAGTGGTGACCACTTCTATCCCAGCTAGCCATATTTACACCACAGTGGCGGAGTTTATAGATGAGGGTGGAAACTGGCGTTGGAACTTATTCCAACAATACTTGCCCTCCATGGTCTGTATGGATATTGCGGAGATATAGGCATCTGCAGATGGTTTAGCGGACAATATCCTGATTTGGGGACCAACTAGCCATGGGCGGTTTACGGTGGTTTGAGCCTATGACTTAATTGAAGGCAACACTACGAACACTCACATTGGTCTTTGGGAATCCATCTGGAAATGGGCAGGGCCTCAGCAGATCAGAGCCTTCCTGTGGCTCCTCAGTAAAGGAAAACTACTGACCAATCAACAGCGCATGGCTCTAAGCTCACTACGAATGGTAATTGTCATTTTTGTGGATAAGAAGAATCCAGTTTGCAAGCCATTCGCAATTGCCCACGCGTGAAAGCATTCTGGTGTAAGTTTCCCTCAGAGGCAATGGACACAAACTTTTTCCAACACGAAGTCGATCAATGGGTGGCTCACAACCTTTGGAGGCCAGTTCAAGTCAACCAGGTCGCTTGGGGCACGATCAATAGAGTAGCCTGCTGGTTTCTTTGACAATGGAGAAATCGCAACATATTTGACGCAGGTTTTGTTTGGCCAGAAGCAGGTCCCCAAGTCGTTATGGAATATATCGGGTGGATAGAAAGAGCAAGGACAACGGAGAGCTCTGTGTTGTAAAATCAGGGACTACCTGTTGGCCATTTAGTTGGATGGACTAAACCGACAGTGGATTTGATTAAGCTCAATTTGGATGGGGCAGTCAACCAAGGGTCCAACATTGCTACAACTGGCGGTTTACTTTGAGATAGTTAAGGGAGGTGGTGTGGAGGTTTCACTCACCGCATCGGATAGGGTTCCCTTGTAGCTGCGGAACTCTGGGGCGTGCACTCGGACCTTACACTGGCTTGGGCGATGGGCTATGGAAGAGTGATCGTTAAAGTAGACTCCCTTGAGGTCATTAACATCCTATCCTCTTCTAGTTTAGTCTTTCCTAACGATATTTTGTTGGTGACAGGTACTCGAGGTTTATTATACCGAGCATGGGAAGTGCAACTTCGGCATGTGTATCGTGAAGGGAACAGTGTGCAGATCGGATGGCCTCGCTCGCAACGGCTTTCAGTCCAGGCTTGCATATACTACAGGAACCCTTGGTGACTGTTCGGGACCAAATCCACCGAGATAAACACGGCGCTTTGTACCGAAAAATCCTGCGTTAGCTAGGGTGCTTTTGTCTTTTTCATTTGATTTTTCTTTGTAGAAAAAAAAAACACGTAATTTTGCCTCGAATCTGTACGTGACATGACGTGAATGTAATAAATCCGAACACAGTGCCTTACTCGGTGGATCTCGCTCGCGCTTGTTGATTGAATGTAAGCTTCGGTTCGATACTCCAAATCTGTGTAGTGTAGAGGAAAGTCTCAATTCAATACATTCATGGCGATTCTCCACTCTATCTCTACTCTCCCACCAAAGCTATTCCACTCTCACTCCTCATCCCCACTCCCGTCGTCCGTTCAATTTCCTCTATTTAATCTCCATCGTCCTCGGTGTCCCTCCTTCAATCTCTGCTTCAAAGCCTCGGCCGTGTCGCTGGCTCTCTCCGCCGTTGGCATCGGGGAGGACTTGCCTGACGGTTATGGGGAGAATTTTACTGAGCCCGATCCCAGCGAGAAGAGAAGAGCCGGCATTCTGCTCCACCCGACGTCCTTCCGGGGACCCTACGGCATCGGAGATCTTGGCGACGAGGCATTTCGGTTCATTGACTGGCTTCACGCCGCTGGTTGTTCCGTTTGGCAGGTTCGAGAAATAAGTTGAATAGCGTTGTTAATTCGTATTTGTAGTTTAGTTTGTTAATGAAAATTGTCGCTTGTTTTTGCAGGTTCTGCCTCTGGTTCCTCCTGGAAGAAAAGCTAACGAAGAAGGTTCTCCCTACTCGGGGCAGGTTAACCGTCTTTTAATTTGTACCCCAATTTCACTTGATGTTTTGTTGATTTTTCATGTCATTGGAAGTATATAGTTAAAAGGTAAATTTGCTTTTAGGATGCAAATTGTGGAAACACTTTGTTGATTTCTCTTGACGAGCTTGTGAAGGATGGTTTGTTGACCAAGGATGAGCTACCAGAACCAGTGTGAGGATTTTTGTTATATAATGCGTAACGAGCTTATGATTTGGGTTGTTTTACTCTCTTTTCTTTGACATCTTATCACTTCGATCTCACTCATGCAGAGACTCTGACCGCGTGAACTTCTCTTATGTTGCTGAGCTTAAGGACCCATTGATAGCTAAGGTAATGCTTGCGGGCATAACGGTTAAGGTTCTTATGTTAAGAGCATTTCATTCAGGAGTCTGCTGACTTTAGCATCTGCTATTTTGTAGGACGTTCCAAAACAGTTGGAAGAACATAATATAATGATAACAAAGGAAGAACTTAATATAATGACAACAACTTTTCATTGATTCCCCTTGTATTGACTTGCACCAACATATGTAGACCTGCATTCGTTAGTATGGGATTATTATCTGTACAACTTCTGCTATTGCTATCAGTTGTCGACAAACTTGACATTCAATTGAAACATACTTGACGGTGAATAATATAGACAGTAGTTATCAAACGTGGCTGATTTGGAAGGGACTGATTTGGAAGGGACTAAAGTGAGTAGATTAAGGTTTCCTAAGATAAATTAGTAAGACGATAAATTTTTTGATGATTTTATTCATGGCTTACTATTTTAGGCTGAATAACAAATACCACTGTAATTGTTCTACTTTTTGTATCAGTTCCCTTTTATAGTGCAGGAATTATATTAGATTTCACTTTTTGTAGGCTGCAAAGAGGCTAATAACAAGTGACAAGAAGCTTAGGAATGAGCTTGAAGATTTTCAGAATGACCCCAACATTTCAAGTACGAATGATTTGTTATTGATTGTTATCGGATGCTAGTAACTTGATTATACATATTTATTTTCACTTATATCTGCATGCTTATTTTTGTCAATTTTTATACTTCTGTTCAGCCATTACTGGCTGTCGCAACCCTTATACCTACAACAACGCCCATACATTTTTGTTTGTTTGTCATATCCTTTACATTGTAACGCAGGTTGGCTTGAAGATGCAGCTTATTTTGCTGCTATTGATGATTCTTCAAATACATTAAATTGGTATGACTGGCCTTCACCTTTGAAAAATCGTCATCTTGCAGCATTGGAGGAAATTTATCAAAGTAAAAAGGATTTTGTAAGATCTGAAAATTTTCCATGTTTTTTTCCTTGTAACTTCACCTTTTCTTCAGTTTCTGTACCTGATCCTTGGAGCTATCTAATTATTGATTACTTATTACCTCCACAGATAGAAGTATTCATTGCACAGCAGTTCTTATTTCAAAGACAATGGCAGAGAGTTAGAAACTATGCGCGGGAAAAGGAAATCAGTATAATGGGCGACATGCCTATTTATGTAGGTTACCATAGTGCTGATGTTTGGGCAAACAGAAAACAGTTTTTGCTGGTGAGTATCTTTCTTCATTGAAAAGGAAAAAATATCACTTATTTGACAATTGTTTTCCAAAAACTTCATTTTACACTGCCGAACTTTCCTAGTAAGTTCGTAAGTATAGGATGCTGACCACTGAACTTTCTGCTTTTTGCCAGGACAGGAATGGTTTTCCTCGTCTAGTGAGTGGTGTTCCCCCTGATTTTTTCAGTGAAACTGGTCAGCTATGGGGAAGGTTTGTCATAAACCACATGATTGGCAAGAAAATGAAGTCTATATTCTGTTAATGGAATGAGATATCTAGTCATCATAAATATGTTTACCCTGTACAAATAATTCTGTTCCACTTTTCTTCCTGCAACTTTGCCCTCTTTACTTTATTTACTAATTCCAAGAGACGACATGTTTTGGTGGATGATAGTTGATAGCTCCCATGTGTTTTAGCCTTTTCAATTGTTCGCCTAACATTACTTGATATATCCTAAATTGCATATTTTCATGAAATCAATTGTTACGTGGTAACGTTTCATGCTACTTACATTCCAAAACAGCAAATAAAATGGTTTGGGTCAAGTAAATGGTTTTTAGATGATATTTAAGATATTTGGTTAATCATCCTTTCAGTTTTATCTCATTTGCTTTGACAAAAGCTTTAATTAATATTCCAGATGTGTTTGTGAGCTTAATGACTTACTTCATATCTGACATGAAGCCCTCTATACGATTGGAAAACTATGGCGAGAGATGGATATTCATGGTGGGTACAACGCATACAACGGGCTCAAGATCTGTATGATGAATTTAGGATAGACCATTTCAGAGGCTTTGCTGGATTCTGGGCTGTTCCTTCTGGTGAGACAATCTCTGTGACATAGGGAAAGGGTCAACTGAGCCTCTAACGATTACTATTAATTACAATATGACCCCTAAATTTTTCTAGAATGTGCAATTAATCCCTGACGTTATAGATTCAGATAATTTGCCCCTTATTTATTTGAAAGAATTATTATCATAAATTGTTATATTTTGATGGGTGTTATACACTTTCTATTCAAATAAGAGCCAAGTTATTTGATTTTTTAAGGTTAGGGAGTTAAGGTGCTCTAAACATTATTTGCTATATTATATTTGAAAGTGAACTTTTAATGGTTTGTTTGGCTCATTTTCATTGAGAGTCCCATAATTAAAGTTTCTATATACAGAATTAATTTTGGTAAGTTTCATAATATGCAGAAGCAACAGTTGCCATGGATGGGAATTGGAAGGTTAGTTCTCTTTTATTCTGTGTTTTCTTTTTTCTTTTCTTGTTTCTTTTGAACTTTCTGTCATCCATTCGTGATTCTTTTCTATGGCAGTAGGCAGGGCCTGGAAAAGCCCTATTTGATGCCATTTTCAAAGCTGTAGGAAAGATCGGCATAATAGCTGAAGATTTGGTATGTTCCTTCAGATTTTATAACCCTATTGTATCTGAACTTACCCCTTCTAGTCTTGATGCATTGGTGACCATATTTTTGAAATCTTGTTACGGGCTGGATTCGAAAACTGTTTAGGTATGGACACAAGTTTCATTTTATTGATTGATGTATTTGTTTCAACATCTATATTCCTAAGATTTTAATTTGCTGCATCTGCCTCATAATGCAAAGGGAATTTGTTCAGAGATAAATTTTATCTCTGCCCAGCTTTTATGAGCATTGTTCTAATGATTTCACAACATTGCCCTAGTCATCAATCTTCATTTTCTTTTTTCATTAACAATGTTGTATGGTCATGATATGATGTTGAAGGCAAATGATAGTCGATCTTGTGGGAACTCAACACATACATAATTTAGCAGTATGATTCAACCCGTTGTTGAGTACCTTAATTGTCTGAAGGAAAAGAATGTTGTGTTATTATGGGCTGATTGTGAATAGATTTTACTGATTTTAGTTTTCAAAGGTACAAGTAACAAACCTATTATTGCTTTACATTATTGGAGAAAACTAAAAAAACTCATTCTGTGGTATATTTGTTTGGTCAGTAATATTTGAACTCTTAAAGAAGACATTTTGGTCAAAAAAGTAGACACGTTGCGGTTTTCAATTGCCCACTTCCATGTTTTGATATGAGACCAAATTAATTCTACCTGTAAACTATCTTTGAACTCATTTTATATTATTTAGAAGTATATTTTATGTTATTTTATTAATGAGTGAAATAATTTTTAGTGTGTACGAAATGCACTTGCTGCATTTGGTTCAGTAGATAGATTTGGGAAAAAACAGCAGTTAACCACACAAGCTTAGCAAAAGACCATTCACTTCTTTGTTATTGATTTGGAAGCACATTTTTAGTTTCTCAAAGCTTAGTTTAGAATTATTTAATTTTGTATAATAGAAATGAAAGATGTAGGTAATAATTTCACAGGTAATAAGGTCTCTTACAATAAGGATTTTAAGGGACCATATAAATAAATGAAGGAATTTATTTATTCTTTTATATACTTCTTCGTCTGTCTGAAGATTAGCTGTGAAAGTTCTGTTACATACATCTTTAATTTTTCTTTTTTTCATTGCTCATGTCTTGTGTGTTGCCTTATTACAGGGTGTTATCACTGAGGATGTAATTGAGCTTCGAAAATCCATTACTGCACCTGGGATGGCTGTGCTGCAGTTTGGTAAGAAGGTTTTGTTTTTGTCTTTTCATGTAATGAATTCACAACTATCCTTTCATGCATATTGCCTTGACCTTTATGCTGTGCAATACTGTAGTTACATTTTATTACTCGTTGACCCAGGTTTTGGAAGTGATGCAACTAATCCTCACTTGCCCCATAATTATGAACGTAATCAAGTTGCATACATTGGAACTCATGATAATGACACGGTAATAGTTTCATCTCTGTCTGGAATGTTCTTTGATTGTTTCCAGATTCTATAGTGTTGGCAGGTTTAATAATTGATAATTCCATGCACCCGGACAGAATTCCTCTGTGAATTTTTTTTAACGAGGCTGATGTATGACAAGTCATAATTTGGGGGCACCAAATTGTAATGAGTTGATCTCGAGTTCCTTATTTTTGTCTTAAAAACATAAAACACATGCATTCTAACGACTGTTTGTTTTTCCATAACAGATCCTGGGCTGGTGGAATGCTTTGAATGAAGCCGAGAGGTTGAATGTGAGTGTTTTTACTTGTGTTGTAAACATGAAGCTCACAACTATGTGTATAATGAAGCTGAATGTATCTATTGTATTTGTACCTGCCATTTTTTCACGGTGTTTTTGTTACTCAGGTGCTCAAGTATCTTTCAGTTACAGAACAAGATGATATCTCGTGGGCACTTATCCAAGCTGCAATCGCATCAGTTGCCCAAACTTCAGTTCTAACCATGCAAGATATTCTCGGACTTGGGAGTTCAGCTAGGATGAACATTCCTGCTACACAGGTACAACACATTCTTTACGATATATGCATTGCTATAAGTAACAGTCTGTTTCATAGTTCACCAGTGACTTTGTGTATCTATTCAAGTAGTAAGGTAGCTTCAAGGATTGTCCAGCAGAAACTATCTCGACTCCTGTTGAGAGTTTAGATAGGGACTCACTCTCTTGCTTCTATCCAAGCTCTGTCTAGCCTGACGAGACTCCTGAAACCACATAAACCTCTGTCTACTTTAGTATACTACTCTGGAATCAGAGCTTGCATGATCTCCTGAAATTGCGCTAAATGTGTCTTCTTCTGCCTAAAAATCACAGTTGCCCTCAAACCCAAATTTCCGTGCAAGTTTACTTCATCACCTTCCCCTCATAGTCTATTCGTAACAATGGAAACAGAACAGGACCAAGACATGACAATTGAGATTATTACCATCAAGACTTGTGATTGTTTCAAGTAATTTACAGTCATTTCAGCTTCTTCTATCATCAACATCATCACATTATATGGTTATCGTTTCCTGATGAGACTCCCGAAACCATGTAAAATTCCGTCTACTTTAGTCTACTACGCTTGGATCAGAACTTGCGTGATCTCCTGAATCGCGCTAAATATGTCTACTCCTGCAAAAAAAACACAGTTACCCTCAAAACTCAAATTTCCATGCAACTTTACTTCATCACCTTCCCCTCATAGTCTATTCGAGACAATGGAAACAGAACAGGACCAGGACGTGACAACTGAGATGATAACCATCAAGACTTGTGATTGTTTTAAGTAATTTAGCCATTTCAGCTTCTTCTATGATTATACCTTAAATTGTTTTGCTGGATACAGTTTGGAAATTGGAGTTGGCGAATCCCTAGTTCCAGGGGCTTTGATAGCTTGGACAAAGAAGCACAGAAACTCAACAATCTCTTATCCACATATGGGCGGCTTTAGATGAACAGAGAAGAGGAGGAAGCTACCAAGATTTTACTTATCTTTTGGAGTAAACGTTTGATCTTTGCTTTGTATCTATGAATTATATTAACTTTTGTTTGGTTGGACAAAAGGGGTTGGAATCTATATCCAATCCAAGCCTCTTGTGCAAAAATAATTAGCTAAAGCAATAAAATTTGCGAGTGAGACTGTTTTTATTTTTCCAAAAGTTTGAGATTTAGTTGAACAAAGAGAATATCATTTTAATTTATAAAAATTAATTAGTTTTTAAGAAGTTGACCATTTTATTAATGAATTGATCAGTTTTTAATAATAAAGATTATTAAATTAAATCTAATTAGAAAGTGAAGAACTGAACTAAAAAAATTAGATGGACTGATTAGATAAATTCGATTATGGTTCTTTACTTTTTAGGTAGAAGATAAATTCTTTTTTATAATGTTTTTATTTTTAAATTATTTAAAAGTATTTTGTAATATTAGAAATTTTAAAGATAATATTTTGATATTCATGTGATAAAAAGTTTATTTTAAAATAATTTAATATTATACTATAATTTTTTAAATGACTAAAATTTATAAGAGTTATGATTTTTTATATTTAAGAATAAAGATAGTTAAAAAACTCTTTTTGATATTTTTAACTTAATTTTTTTGTTATGTTAAAGTATCTAAAAAGCATAATATAATTTAATTTTTTTAATAAAAGTACCTTTCTTTAGATTTTTGCTGAATTAATTTAATTTATCACATCCTTATTTAAGTGTGTTAAAACTTAAATTTAAAATAAAATTTACGATAAATGTTTTTTTAATCTTAAAATATGTTTAAAAGTATTTAATTTTTTCATATAAGTTTAGTTTCATTTGTAAATAAATATATTTTGAATATTTTTCTTTTTGTCATAAAAGAATATGTGAAATGGGATCGAATAATTAAAAATCACTATTTTAAAATTTAATAAAATGAGATTAAAAAAAAAGAGATGAAATTATGTTTATGCAAGAATAACTCTAAGAGTAGGGACTAAGAAACCTTGTCATAATGAACACAGTTATGCTCAGTTCAGTAGAATGAGAAATCGCCGGAGATTATTACACCAATTGGCATATTACCGGCGGACCACAAGCAAACAAGACTTCCCATTTTCTACTTCTTCAAACCCATCACTTGTTCATTCTCATAACAAGTGTCGAGCAGCTGAAACCAGAAGACTACAATTGGCCTACCTGTTACAATTATCCACACACAACAAACTCATATCCCACCCTAAACAAATCCATGCCCATGTTTTAGTTTCGGGTTTGGAGTCGAATGTTTACTTTTCCAATGTTCTTTTGCGTTGTTATGCAAGTTCCGGGTTTTTGTGTTATGCACGTAAGTTGTTCGATAAAATGCCTGAGAAGAACTCGATTTCTTGGTCTTCCATGGTTTCTATATATAGCAAGTATGGTTTTTACGAGGAAGCGTTGGTAGTGTTTTTGGAATTTAGAAGATGTTGTTTCGGTTATACCTATGAGTGTATATTAGCTAGTGTTATGAGAGCTTGTGCAGGGGTGGGTGGTGATAATAGAGGTGACAGTATTGGTAAGCAAGTGCATGGATTGGTCATTAAGGTTGGTTTTGATCAAGATATTTATGTGGGTAGTTCCTTGATTGATTTTTACGTGAAGAGTGGTGAAATTGATGAGGGGAAAGTGGTATTTGATTGCTTGTTGGAGAAGAGTATGGTTACTTGGACTACCATGATAACTGGCTATGCCAAAAATGGGAAGAGTGAGAAGTCATTGCAACTTTTTAACCAAATGATGGAAACTGATGTTGTTCCTGATAAATATGTGCTCTCCAGTGTTTTGAGTGCTTGTGCAGCGCTTGAATTTTTCGAGGGAGGCAAACAAATTCATGGTCATGTATTTAGAAGAGGAATAGAAATGGATGTTTCAGTGAGTAATGTGCTTATTGATTTGTATATGAAATGTGGTAAAGTACAAAATGCTAGGAAAATATTTGATTTGATGATACGGAGAGACGTTGTCTCGTGGACCACAATGATTGCTGGGTGTATGCAGAATTCTTTTGATGCAGAAGCTATTGAACTTTTTTTTGAGATGACGAGTTCAGGTTGGAAGCCAGATGGGTTTACATGCACTAGCATACTCACGTCTTGTGGTTCACTTGAAGCTTTAAAACAAGGGAAGCAAGTGCATGCTTACAGTATTAAGACCAATATACAATATGAGCTTTTTGTAGGAAACAGTCTGATTGATATGTACGGAAAGTGTAATTCCTTGGTCAATGCAAGAAGAGTTTTTAATGGCATGACTGACCACAATATGGTCTCTTACAATGCGATAATTGAAGGATATGCAAGGAACAACCAATTGTCCGAAGCTTTGGATATGTTTTACGAGATGAGGCTTAAGAGGATACGACCAAGCCTTTTGACATTTGTGAGCCTTATTGGTGTGTCCGCTGCATTATCAACCTTGAATCTGACCAAGCAAATTCATGTTTTTGTTGTTAAACTAGGCCTATTTTCAGAAATATTTGTTGGTACTGCCCTAATAGATGCCTATTCGAAATCCTCTTCTATACCGGATGCTAGACTAGTATTTGATGAGATGAAGGAGAAGGATATTGTTGTCTGGAATGCTATGATTTTTGGCCATATTTACCAATGGGAAAATGAAGAGGCTCTTAAACTTTACTGTGATTTACAGTTATCAGAACAGAAACCCAATATTTTCACTTTTGCTGCACTTATTACAGCAAGCAGCCACCTAGCAAGTCTCCAACGTGGACAAAAGTTTCATGGCCATCTTATTAAGATGGGTCTGGTTCTTGATCCAGTTGTTCTAAACTCCCTTATAGACATGTATGCTAAATGTGGAAGCTTTGAAGATGCTTGTAAGACATTTGATATTGTCTGTTGGAATACCATGATCTTAACATACGCACATCATGGAGAAGCTGAAGAAGTTCTTGAATTGTTTGAAAGAATGAAAGAGCTGGGATTAAAACCTAACTATGTGACATTTCTGGGTGTGCTTTCAGCTTGTAGTCATGCAGGGTGTATTGCCGATGGTTTTTTTTACACTTTGAATCAATGTTGAGGTTTGGTGTTAAACCTGGAATAGAACATTATGCTTCCATGGTTTCTCTTTTGGGCCATGCTGATAGAGTATATGAAGCAATAGAGTTTATTGAGAAAATGCCAATAAATCCAGGAGCAGTGATCTGGAGGAGTTTGCTCAGTGCGTGCAGGGTCTCTGGTGATGTTGAAGTGGGAAAGTATGCAGCTGAAATGGCTATTTCCATGGATCCAACAGATAGTGGTTCTTATGCTATGCTTTCCAATATATTTCCATCCAAAGGGATGTGGGAAGATGCTAGAAGTGTAAGGCAAACAATGGATCTTAATGGGGTAGTCAAAGAAACAGGGCATAGTTGGATAGAAGTGGACAAAGAAGTTGTATTTGTTGCAAGAGACAGAACTCATGATACTGAACAATGATTAAATATATATTACTTAAATTGAATATTACTAACTCTAATTAATATTATTTTACTTTATAAAAATATTTTGTTTAAGAATAATTAATGTATAGAAAAAATATATCAATATGTTTGAAAATAAAAAAATATTATTTTAATTTTAAATTGTAGTATTCTACTTGATCAGAATTATCATTCCTACTTAAAACCCTTAAACCTCCTTGGACACCACCAACGACCTTACTTCCTCTGGCTCTTCTCTCTTGTACCTCTTTTAACTCGTATAAATTTGTGTACAATCAATCAAGTTAGCTACTACTTTTTGTCCTTGTGTTTCATTTTCATACTAAAACACAGAGCTTTTGGATTCCCATGTTTTTGGAGACTTGGTTTGATGATTTTGATATTGACCCAAGTTTGCAGGTAACCAGATCTCGAGAATAGATTCGACTATGCCTCACAAAACGCGACCTATGACTACCCTTTTGCTGTTTACTGGGCTCAATATTGTGTTGGTTCAAACTATTAGTCCTGTTTATGAGTTCGTGTGCTTCCTTCCTTATTGGGAACGCAGGGTATGCCCCAATCTCCTTTCTTTCACTTTTTTTATCGTTGCTTTTGTAATTCGTAGCATGTTTAATTCTTCACTTTGATGGTGGTATAAACAGATGTGTGCAGGACATTTAGATTCTGGGAATTAATTGAAAATTTCTTCCAAATTTATCTTCCCTATGGAGTCCTGCACTATTTTCATGTGAATGTGTTGGATAAAGTGGTCAAAGTTCCTTTTGGGATCACTTTCTGGTAAAAGATTGTATCTTGGAGTGGTTGGCTTGCTAATTTTGTAAAAATGTCTGGAATCAGATCATGCTTCGTTGTATTAGTTATTTTTTATGAGTTTCTACATTCTACTAGCCCAACTCTTGGATCATACCACAGCCCCAGGTGGCGAAGAGCTGATATTGAGGTCTCAAATCTTACTGTTGATGTGAAGTCGAGGCATTTTAAATTGTATGTTTACACAGACAAAGTCAGGGAAAAACCTATCTAATTCGCTGGAAAGTATCAGATTAATTTTTCAATAAAAATAAGTACTATGTGAAATCTTCGGTTTTTTCCTCTTTTGAGAAATTCTAGGGCTTGAATCTTGAGTATTCTCTTATTTATTACTTGTTTCTGCTCTTTAGGCCGAATAATGTCACCCATTTTCACTAAAATACTGACAGAAATCTTACTGATTATGCATCTGGGATATATTCAAACTGCTAAATGCATTGAGATGTGGAGTTACCATTTGATTCCACCGAACCAATATATTCGGAGCATCTTCTGGGCCAATATGATGATGGTCGGTAGTTTGTTGGAACTTGGCAGAAGTTGAATTATTTATCCTTTGCCTTTTTGTGGATTGAAAATATTGGAACCAGGACTTGAACTTTGGTGGAGATTTTGTGCTCAATTTTTGGGGTAAATTACTGCTGTTGCGTCTATAGTGCCCAGAACTTGAATACTGGATGGAAAGAATTAGCCAAGGAGTTGTACCAGATATTGACCGGTAATAAAATAATGAAAATGAATGATTCGGGTGTCATGACGATGTTCATGTTCTGCCAGGAGAATGGAAAAAGTATATGGATTTATCAGGCAACTTTTACACTTCTACTCCGAGATTTTCTGTACCAAAGGAACAGTGTTAAAAAGTTTCTCTTTTGGTTCGTTCCACTATTAGTGTTGCTGTTACTATCAATCTTCTCCAAAGGGATGCTGTATATGAACCGCATACTTATTCTTACGAACTATATGTACCCACAGAATTAATTTTGCTTATTGCTGGTCCTCAATAGAATTGAACTTTTTGTGCTTTATGTTTGGGGAAAATGACTGACTGTGGTGCCCAGAACTTGAATATTGGATGGAAAGAAATGGCCAAGGAGTTCTACCAGATATCGACAGGTAACAAAAGAATGAAAATGAATAACTCGGATATGATGATGATATTCGTGTTCCACCTAGAGAATGGAGAAAGAATATGGATTTACCAAACAACTTTTGCATTTCTACTCCTGACATTTTCTGTTTTGGTTCATTCTACTATTTGTGTTGCTGTTAGTATTAATCTTCTGTGTTGATAAAAGAAAGGGATGTTGTATATGAACTGCTTACTTATTCTTCTGAATTTTACCATCGTTCCTGGAATGCAGAGGGAGCGATGCCGTCAGGAACGTGAAGCAGCTCTAACTAAGAAGGAAACTTGAACAGAAAATCTCTTTGAGGTCCAAGTTGGAGAACACTCTTTCTTGTCATGGAAACAGAGAAGTTAGTCTTTTTGTGATTGAGATCAAATGTGCATTGATAGTATTAGAATCAAAGCATTAGGATCTTCAGAGTGGCAACAGTTGAAGAAGCAACTTTGATGAGGGAATAAATAATTTTTTAGCTGGGGAGTCTTGATAATGGATTCAGAAGCAGCACCACATAATTAGTAGTCCTTCAGTTGAATGTTTCTTTAGGGGATAGCAAAGTGATTAGATACGTTTTCTTATCTCAGAATTCAGTCTTATGAAACTGAACTTTATGTATGCATAGATATTATAACAGTGGAGAAGTAATTTCAATGTTTGATCAGTATAGTTTTCACATTAGGGTCTCAGAAATCCCTGTGTTTTAGTGCAGTTAGGCACCCATTTGAGTAGGGTTAGCGGCCTGAATTCGATCTGATCTTTCGATCCGATTAATAAAATGATGTCGTTTTGGTCAATTAAATTTTTATATGTTGAGCAAAACAATGTTGCTTTGTTTTTTCTCAAGTTCAACTTACTGAGTTGGAGTTCATATTGAAACTTGATCCATTTAAGAAATCAAAACTTGAGTTCGAGTTCTGATAAACTTAGGAATTCAAAACAATATTTAAATTTTTATTTTTAAATATTGACATGATATTTAAAAATAAAAATATCATGTCAATATTGACTTGACGTTTAATTGATGGGAGTTAATCTTGTCAAAATTTTTACCTATTAATGTTTTGAATATTTTGAAAATATTGAAGTTCAATTTGAATATTTTAAAATGCTTTATTTTTTTTCTATATTTTGTGGTCAAAATGCAACTATAGCCAAAAGAAAACGACATTACCTTTACCAGTAGAGGAAGATGACAATTTGTTTTGATTTATGTTAAATGGTGGCAGAGATTCTGGTTGAAAGGGTCACACTTTGTCTCTTTGACAATGGAATAATATATCTTATATCCACGTTGAACCAACACATGAATCAGTCTAAGTTGGACCACTGCAACGGGATTTGATAAGCTCGTAAGTTCTTTATTCATCACTTTTACGATGAACAACAATAATAACGCTACACCTAATCATTCAGAGTAACACAAATTCACTTTCTATGTGTTTTTGGAGAAGTATAAAGATTTAAAGCAGAAAAACGAGCTCATTAAAAAAGGAATGGTTAAGTAAAATTGACAATAAATTAAGTCGGATTTAACTAGAGACTAAAAGACAAATTAAACTTGTTTAGAAATTTGATTAATTTTTGCGATTCTATCTATCTCTTCTTTATGTAACACTTAACGAAGGTTGCAGAGGACGAGTGTTTTGTGGTTCAAAAAAGCTGAATCTCGTCTTAATTATCATTTATAAGAACTAAGAACTATTTAGAATCGAGTTATGCTGCCTGAATTTCTTCCTAACTAATCACTGTATACCTTACTAAGTTCTGAAAATCTTATCACTAACACACACAAAGAAGAATTTGAAGATTACAAGTGATGAATTGGAGGTATTATAGCAACAACAATCAATGCTTGTTCTAAAATATGATAGGTTAGGTAAATTTGATAACGAGTCACGTCCAATCAGACTAAAGATTAAGAGACAAACTTCAAATCTTTATGAAATTTGATTAGAATGGAGTTATGTCGCCTAAATTTCTACCTATCTAATAACTATGTACCTCACTAAATATATGTATTTCTAATCACACACACATACAAAGAAGAACTTGAAGATTAAGGGCAATGGATTGGTGGTACTTTAGCAACAAAAATCAATACACAATATCTTAAGCTATTATGTGAAGTTAATTTAATTGGTTTTATATATTTACTAACACGCTCCCTCAAGTGAATGCCCTTTAAATTTGAAACTTGCACAAAATTACTCTATCTTATGCTGAATAATAAGTGAATGGTAGGATTTAAATTCACAATTACTTGATCACAAAGGCTTTGATACTATGTTAAGTGACCGTTTCGTCACAATAACTTAAGCTGTTATATAAAGTCAATTTAATTGATTTTATATATTTATTATTAGATACTTTAGATAGGCTTGACAATTAATCTAAGTTGCGGCTCAAACTAGAAATTAAGAGGCAGTTTGAGGTTGTCCTAAAAGTCGATCAAGATTGAGTTGTGCAATCCGAGGTCCAACCTATCTAATATACCTCACTAACTTTCTGATACAGAGAAGAACTTGATGATTACAGGGCGATGGTTTGGAGGTACTATAGCAACAATAATCAATGCACTTTTTAAGGACACGTTAAATAAGCTTGACAATGAGTGAGGTTGAATCGAGCTAAAAGTTAAGAGACAATTTGAACTCGTACTAAAACTCGATCAAGATAACTTTCTGATTACAGGTGATTGATTGGTGGTACTATGGCAAAAACAATCAATGCACTTCCAAAGGAAGATAGATAAGTTTGAGAACGAGCCAGTTGAATCGAACCAAAAGTTAAGAGGTGATTTGAACTCGTCCTATAAGAGTCAAGAGTCGTGCACGCCGGCCTTTACACCTCGGTGATGGATTGGTGGTACTATAGTGTCGACAATCAATGCCGTTGTAAAGGATGACAGGTTAGGTAACTGCACTTTCAGTGTGTCAAAATATATGTCGGCCGTACAATATAGGAACGTGCAAAATGCTCGTCTCATAGTTGTCAAACACGTAGATTTCTTACCATGTGAGACCATGTGTGGTGCATGGACCATACCATGGTTCTGTTTTGAGGATGTCTAGTCGTCGCAGTCGAGTGTGTCAGCTCTCAATTTGTATTGGAACGAGCTTTTCCTTTCATGCTTAGGAGGCTGGTTGGTTCGGTATAATTAAATGCTTGTAATATCTTTATAAATATAATATTATTTATTATTTTGGATCAATTGAGATACATAGAAAAGAGTCGGTTTTCAATTTTTTATTTTTTCTTAATTTTTTTAAGAGATAAAAATGAGTTGGAAATCGTGAAAGATGGAACAAGTTCAAAATTGGTTTTGGAAAAGTTTATTTTTGTGAATCTTTTGAGTTGATAATGAAAGGAAAGAAGGTAATATTCAATTGACTCGGTTACTAATTTTTTGATTTGATTTTTATTTTTATTTTTATTAATAATTTTATTATTAAAAACTTATGAGTTAATTAATTAATTAATTTTTGTAAATTAATAAATTTTTATATATTAAATACGTCATTTAATTTTTATTTAAGAATATCTTTATTTAATTAAACTTTAAAATTTTTTGATAAGTAGGACAATATTTTTAATCATCTTTTAAATTCTTTAATTTTATTTCATCTTTAGTTTCTCTTATATTGATATAATTAAATGCTTATAATATCTTTATAAATATAATATTATATTATCGTGAAAGATGGAACAAGTTCAAAATTACATTTGGAAAAGTTTATTTTTGTGAATCTTTTGAGTTGATGATGAAAGGAAAGGAGGTATTATTCAATCATGACTAATTTTTTTATTCGATTTTTAACTTTTTTAATAATTTTTATTATTAAAAATTTATAAATTAATTAATTAATTAATTAGTTTTTTTAAATTAATAAATTTTTTATAAACTAAAATACATCAATTAATTTTTATTTAAGAATCTCTTTATTCAATTAAATTTTAAAATTTTTCGATAAATAAGACAATATTTTTTAATCATCTTTTAAATTTGTTAACTTTATCTAATTTTTAGTTTGTTTTATAACAGTTTGATATAAGTTGAACTTTTTAAACTTCAAATCTTTTATCTTATCAATTTAACGTTCGATTTAGTTTTTAAAGTATTGATCGAATTACGACCTAATAAATAATAATATGAACAATTCAAAATTTGATTGATAGTGGAAATAAAAATTGATTTCTTCGTAATTATAAAAATGGTTTAGATATCTGACTCAAGATATTATTATTATTATTATTATTATTATTATTATTATTATTATTATTATTACTTTTGCACGGGTCTCTTTCATTAGCACGACTTTTAAAAAATGTGAAGATGCGTTCAATTCTGCTTTTACACATATTTATTTGTCCTTTGCATTTTGAAATGACGTATTGAAATTAATATTATAATAAATTATATATCACGTTTAAATAAATTCTAGTACGAAGATTGGTGGCTGACAAATAGTAAAGGGCATGGGGCTCGAGGCAGATTTAATTTTTATTTTTATATTATGCTTTCCTTATATGGACATATATCCATTAAATTAATGAAATCATCTTACCGACTCTTCACTTTTGAAGTTTGGTATTATTTATTTAATGTGTTAGGACCACTAGCATTTTGAAATCGACAATCGAGTTTCAGCTAATCTAACTCGAGTTTATTATTTTTGATTAATTATTAAAAATTAATTAGTTTATTTATTTTATTATAATTTTTAAGATATTTGTGTGAAAAATAATTTACTAATTAATTTAAATTTTATTTACTCACATATCGAGCTTGCTTGCTCTATTTATAAGACTCAAAACTCAAAATTTTTGTTAAAGATGAACTAATTAAATAAAAACGAGGTTTAGAAGATTAATACATGAAATTATATAGTTAACACAAAAAATAAATTTTTAATTAAAATCATTATTTTAAAAACCGAATCAAAAATTAAACATGTAAGACAATAAGTTTAAGGTTTAAAAACTTCGACTGATATTAGATTGTCATAAAACTAATTAAACATTGAATAGAATTAAATAATTTAAAATATAATTAAAAAAAGTTATCCTAATTCAATGAAAATTTTGAAATTTAATTTAAAAAGATTGTTAAATCAAAATTATTGATTTATTTTTGTTTACAAGAACTTATTAATTTACACAAAATGACTGATTAATTAATAAATTGACCAATTTTTAACATCAAGAATTATTAAAATAAATCGAACCGAAAAGTTGAGAATCGAATTGGATAGTTGAAGGGTTTAAGATTTTACGATTGAATCGATTAAACCGGTTAAGTTTTTTAATGATAGTTTAAAATCACACTAAAATTAATAAAAATAAGATTTATGATGAAAAATATTAAAGGAATGGCGTTGAGGCAGATTTCTTTCCTTGTCTATTACAAATATTAAATGGGATTATGCAACAAATTAATGAAATCATCACTTATATAAGACATGACCAACTTTGGAGAAGAAAAATAAAAAGAGCATCAAAAGCAAGGAAATGGGCATCCAAAGAGCAAACAATGGTCACTTGGTGCTTGTCCCTTGCCCTTTACAAGGGCATATGAACCCAATGCTTCACTTAGCCAAGCTTCTGCACTCAAAAGGCTTCCTTATAACCATAGTTGTTGAAACACATGCCTTCTCTTCTCATCCCTCAGACTTCTGCTTCGAGTCTATGGATGGCTTATCAAACACATTGGAAGGTGACTTTGATGGGGATGTTGTTTCTTACTTGTTGAAACTAAACCTGAAGTGCAAAGCACCATTTCTGGATTGCTTGACAAGGTTGAAGCTAAAGAACCCTCAAGATCCCATATTGTGCATTATCCATGACTCTGTCATGTACTTTTCAGTTGATGTTTCCCGTGAACTTGGCATTCCGAGGATGGTCTTAAGGACAAGTAGTGCTGCTAACTTCTATGGTCTGTCACTGCTCAGACAGAATGGTGCAGGTCCTATCCGAGGTTTGATCGAGTTTGTCGTTAAAATGTTTAGACGTCTTAACATTTCATATACATGTATTAGTTCTGACATGTTTTACATATCAGATGCTCTTCAGATTCTGTAACTGCTAGTCAAGCAGAGAAGATCAACTTTTGTCTCTTAGAACTTTTCCCTTTGTTGTTTTTCAAATTTAGGATCATTCGTTAGCTTGCTACTTGAGAATGTTTACATGCTTTTGGCTAAATTTTCTGGCTCGTGTTTCTTGAAGCGATTCGATTGATGGAATTTGGTATGGTATTTATGAGATTGATGAATGAATAGATCTATTTACTTATATGACTTAGATGTCTCTGTTTCTTGAAAAAGCGATTTGATCGATAGAATTTGGTATGAGATTTTGAGGGGATTATCTTCTTTTTCATAGATTCTTTCAGGTGTTATCATTTCCTCTCCTCTCTATTATTCTGGATTTTGCTCTCACCTACGAGTAGTTTTTCTTAAAAGTATATTTATTTGTATGAGACGATGCATAATGGGAATTTTCTATCTTTATCTTGATGTTCTTTTCAGGAAGAAATTTGGTGGAACCTGTCAAAGAAATCCCATTTCTGAGATTCAAGGACATGCCAGTGTTCAATAGATCCACCCAAGAAGCTACTGAGAAAGTATTCAACTCCATTGAAGAAGGTACAAAGACTGCTTCAGCTGTAATTTGGAATTCTCTCAGTTGCCTTGAAGAATCCATATTTGAAAGTATCAAAGGAGAAATTGGAGCACCAATCTTTCCATTGGGACCTCTGAACAGGCAGTCATGTGCTGGTGTTTTAGGATGCAGTCTTTTAACTGAAGAACAAAGATGCCTTACTTGGCTAGACAGAAACATTCCAAATTCTGTGATTTATGTAAGTCTTGGTAGCTTAATCACAATAACTGAGAATGAACTGATTGAGATTGCTTGGGGACTAGCCAATAGTGGCTTGCCCTTTTTATGGGTGATTAGACCTGGTCTAGTCCATGGCTCTAATGGGGTTGAACTTCTGCCTAAAGAATTCGGAAAGATGACAAGAAACAGAAGTTGCATAGTTAGTTGGGCACCACAACAAGAAGTATTAGCTCATAAAGCCACTGGAGGATTCTTAACACACAATGGTTGGAACTCAACTCTTGAGAGCATTTGTGCAGGCGTACCAATGCTGTGTTGGCCATGTGTAGGAGACCAGAAAGTGAATGCCAGATTGGTTAGCCATTTATGGAGAGTTGGAATCCAGTTGGAGGCTAAATTGGGAAGAAGAATGATAGGGAAGAGTATAAGAAGGCTCATGGTACACAAAGAGGGTAGAGAGATCAAAGACAGAGCTCTGCAACTTAAGGAAAAAGTTGAACTTTCTCTTGCAGATGGAGGTAACTCTTGTGAATTGATTAAGTTGCTAAGTTTGTTCAAGTCGTTGCAACAGATGCAAAGAGTGCAAAAGTTTCATTCCTAAGATACATTATATCAATTGTTATACATTGCATCGAATAAAGCAACGATTGTTCTTGTGCCAATGTCTTAATATCACAAATAATGAACATTTCCAACAAATGCACAAGTATTACTTCCATGGATCAAGAGATTTGCAGCTTGACAGCTTGTCGCCTGCAACGGTATAAGGTTCATGAAGCTGCAGCACCACAATTTTGACAAATTATTTAGTGAACTTGCCAAAATAAATCTCTCAATAGGTCTCACAAGTGTGCACGGTTGAATAATGAATCCATGATACTGCATCCAAACAAAGGTTCCATAGATTCTGCAGAAGCAAAGCCAGAAAAGGATGGAACAGATCAATCTCCACAGGCACAAACTTTACGACCACAATGGATGCGCTCCAGGACTGTCTCCTCCTTGAGGTTCTTTGTCACTCTGCATATGCAAGTTGTGATCTCGTGGCTGCATACATCTTAAGCAGAAGAGTAGTTCATAGCCTGTCTGGAATTTACATAGAAACTATTAGAAAAATAGCTTTAAATAATGTGTCAGACCCAGAATCCTTTTCTTGGGATAACTTTTTAAAATCAGGTAAAAAGAGTTGGAACTACAAGTTCTCTAATATGCTGTATTATCTAACCAAAAATCAGTGAATGACAATTATCAACAGCGAGCATCACCAGGACATGAATTTACGTGATTTGCATAAATCCTGAAACACTCGAGAACCGGTATCTAATGCAAATATGAATCTAGGGTCAGTATGGTACATGGGTTGCTTAAAATTATAAATGAAAACTGTCCATTTATGAAGATCCAGTGTTTAAGTAATGTTTATCTTTGGCTGATGATTCATACAGGAAGAACCAGAACGCTTGGGAAATGGAATTTGATTCAAACTTAGACAAGCTGTTAACTAACCTGTTTCCACTTTGCAATGAGATTGCGATCAGCAAGGCTAATGTTGAGAAATCAACCCTCTCTCATCTTAGTTTGTAGTTCACACAATGTTGGCCCAATCAATTCCCATCCATCCAGGTATTTCACATGGTTTGTCTTCATCTTACATTTTAATCCCGTAACCTGCAATGAAAATCACATTGCAATGCATCCTATCATAGAATGGTCTAAACTTTCCCCAAGCTAAAACTCCAAGAGTAACAATCTAATACTTGCTGTAAATAAGCTACTGACTAGCTGGAAAAGGGGATAAAAACATCACCAAAGAAATGGGATTCGCATGCACGACAGAGGATACATCTCCTAACAATCCACATTTCAACATGTCTTCCCAAACCCATCCCCACATTATTTACCCTCCCTTGTGATAAACAATCCTTATGATGCCTTCTAATTCATCTACTTTGTCCTTGAGCTGTGGTTTTTATCAAAGAAATAACACCATAGGAGGTTTACCCTCATCGACTAAATTACCACTCACTTCTTCGCATGTCAACACCAAAAAACAATAAGGAAGACCCACAAAAATCACAGAGTTTGGATTGAAACAATTATAACAATCTATCTACATGTCATCATGTGCCTGTGGACATGTTACCAAGAGATGAAACCCAAGATGAATCCACATTGAAGTTGAAAGTCAAACTGTGGCGCCTAATCATCCAGCCAAATATGGACTTGAAATAAACGAAACTGGTATTAAAAGGTGGTGAACTGTAACCAGCAACGACTGAAACAGAAACATTATGATAAAATCACCTAATCAAAAAGAACAATGAACATACATAAAATTTCAAATGCTCCTACGTCAATAATGGCAAATGTGTGTATCCATGCCAGATGTATCCATTTTAGTTTTCTAAGAGGTAATGACAGTGAGAGCCACATAGTCCTCTGAAACTTGCCATTCCCAAAATTCAGTGGAAAGAAACAGAAAAATAGCACTCAGACGGTCAGACCTCCAAAACCTTGTATCTTTACCCTAAGAAGTTCATAACTACAAGTACCCAGAACGAAAGTGAACAGCTTTTACATGAGAAGATCCTCACAGCACTAAACAATAACTCTAACAGCAAAAATAAAGAAGCGTAGATATCTTGCACGGAACTGGGGAAGCAAACACATTCCACCAAATTTACAAACACACCAGAAGCTAAAATCACTTCAAAGAGGCAGATTCTTGCAGAAAGTACTAAAAGTTCTAAACTTTAAACGTTACCTCCTAAATGGCCACATCTTTCTGTTTCAGTGTTTATAATATTTTATTGTGTTGAATTTTGGCCATTTATTTATGCGGACTCTACGTTTATTTATGTAGAGTTTATGTGAGATCCATATAAATGAATAATTGAGATTCACTGGACACAATAAGACTTCATAAAACTGAACAAAAGATCTTGTTTCCCTAAATAAAACCTATGTTAAGTAATTAATGACATACAATGCCGAAAGTACTAGTACTTTAGAATGATTACATTAGCCATGGAAGATCAAACCTTTAACATACCTCGTGACTCGATGAATGAAAACACGATGAAGAAGCTAATCGGGCTGTTAAAAGCCCAATGGGCTAAAGCCTCTCAAGAATTTGCGGCCATAGATTTTGGGGAGGGAAAAGGAAGTGGTTTTTTTTCAACCTTCCCATGTTAAGACGAAGAAAATGCAGAAAAACAGAGCGGGAGCATATCTCTAAAATCCCCAAGAAGTAACACAGAAAATGGTGCTTACTCCTCTAAAACCCCCTCGCTATCTTCTTCTTCTTCAAAAATTCATGGCCTGTCGTTGCCCATTGCCTGCTTCTTCCTCTTCTTCTTCTTCTTCGTCGCTTCACTGTAGCTCTCACTCGTTCTCTTCTCTTTCTTCTCGATTCCGTCCTTCTCTTTGCTTTAAACCCAGGTTGTCTCTCATACGCCATTTCTGCTTTCTACTATCCTGTTGATGTAGTTTGGTTTAATTTTATATTTCTTCTTGGAAAAGTAATTGAAAATGGTATCTTTCTTGGTGGCACTTTTCTTTGGTTTAGTGTAAAGCTGAAGTGCAATAGAAATGGAACTGCTTTTTTATTTTGATATGGATGCAATCATCATGTCCTCTCTTTTTCTACTTTTTTCTCTTTATGTTCTCAATTCTTCGTGGGAAATAAGGGATTTTTTGTTTTATGGGGTTCTGAGAGCTGAAAGTTCAGATTATGGTACCTGTCTCTATGCTTATGCTTCTTTGCTGGCAAAAGAAATGCCTTTGTGCTTCTCTGTTGCCTGTCACAGTGTAAAAAGGTTTTAGTGGCTTGTAATATTTATTCAATTTGGTTTCTTAGGAACTTGGTTTTAATCATTTCGAACATTTTGTTTCAGAGTAAGTTTTCCATTGAGGAGGTCACCAAGACGTTTTCTGGTTCAAAATGTGGTTTCTCCTAGAGCTTTCATGTCCTCTAGCACTGTGGATGAGTCTTTACAAGAAGGTGCAAGGTCTAAGGCTTATGGTTCGGATCAAATTCAGGTTATTAATGGACTTCCATGAACTTTTGGGCTCCCGTTATGTCGTCTTATTGGTATTTACTACAATCACAGAAGCTTGTCTAAGTTCATGCAATCATGTGTGTTCATATACATGGATCGTGTACATTGCAACGATGTAATTCTAGAAGTGTTTGCCTGGTAGAAAAGTGTGTTGGTTGCGATTCTTCTTGCAATTGGGAATTATTTCTTTGTTTTGGATTCGATTGATTTTGGGCCAAGTTTCTGGGGAAGGGAAGGGGCATGCACAATTTTCTTCTTCCAAGCTTTTATTTTTTCCCCTTGATTGTCTGTCTTTATCACTTATATGCAGGTGCTAAAGGGGTTAGAACCTGTGAGAAAAAGGCCAGGAATGTACATTGGAAGCACTGGACCTCGCGGTTTGCACCATTTGGTAATGTTTTGATAATTGTCTCGGTAAGACTGTTTAATTTTGCCTACTATAGCAAAAATGATTTTATTTCTTTAACTCAGGTATATGAAATACTGGACAATGCCATTGATGAGGCCCAAGCAGGATATGCGTCTAGGATTGAAGTTGTTCTGCACTCAGATAATTCAGTGAGCATAGCAGATGATGGGAGGGGGGTATGTGCCATCCTATTCCATTTCAAATTAGTGGATAGTGGACCATACTAACTTTTTGGATGTTCTAATGTTGTCTACAAAGTGGAAAAATAATATAATTCTTCATTGTGTTATCTTCTATACCATGCATTATGTAAGTGATTTCATTGCTAATATGACCCCTAAATTCACGATTAAGGTTGCCTTTTTTTGTCAATTCATTGTGGCAGTAGTTAGAGATATGTGTTTTTGAAAATTTGATCAAACTAACTTTCGTATATGATAAAAAATTGATCATATGCAGAAATTCACACCCTTTCCTGAAGTTGGAATTATTTGAACTTGAAAAGATAGAGATTTGTAATGGAATAATTTGAAATTTGCACCCTTACTTTGTCTTGCTAATGTATGTATTTCCCTTGTAATTGTATGGAAAGAAGTCCCACACATACCTTTTCCCTTTCTTTTAGTACATCTATTGCTCTTCCTTGAATGTAGTTCCCAAAGCATTTTGTAGTTGCTTATTAAACAAGTGTGGGTTTTTATAATAGTTCTTACAACTTGTTCTGCTGTGGTAATTGATTGAAAATTAGGTCAATCATGCAACCTTTCAACGCTTGTTTTATCTTCATATCTGCTTATTTATGTTTTACTTGTTTGCAGATCCCTACTGACTTGCATCCAGTGACACAGAAATCTGCCTTGGAGACTGTGCTAACGGTAATGTGCCATTTTTTTTAGTTATAGTTGTTTGGGTACTGTGGAACTTGCAGCTGGCTTTTAAGTCTGGACATTTACTTTTCATCTGTGAGAAACACGTGATCAGTTACCATAGAGGTTGTCAAGTGTCGATCATTTAGGCATGTATACACTTTTGAAAGTGACTTGAATTATGCTGTTCAAACAACACTCTCCTTGGTTTATCCTCTTTTTGTATGAAATATTATTACAATTCCGTCTTCTCATCCTTCGATGCGGTTGTGTTGCTTGACAACATGAGATTTTTGTAGATTTGTTACTTGGAAAATTGCTATCCTATTTACATATAATTGTCAAAAAGTCTCTTTTAACAATTGATACACCTTTGTAGCATTCAGTTGTAAATTTCGATTGGCAATCACTTTGCAATGTACAATTAGGTCTAACATCCTTTTCCTAATAAGAAACTTATTTGGTGTGAATTAATGAATAATTTGACTGTAATGCATAAGTAAATGACCTATTATTTTCCTGTTGTCCTGTATCTGGATAATTTCTTTTCAGGTCCTACATGCTGGTGGAAAGTTTGGTGGTTCTAACAGTGGTTATAGTGTCTCTGGTGGATTACATGGTGTGGGATTGTCTGTTGTAAATGCCTTGTCTGAGGTATGTTTTTTATCTATGATTCCACAGCCACCGAGCCATTCTCTTTCCTGTTTTTGTCAATTTATAATGGAAAATGGAAAAGAGGAATTGGGAATTCTTAGATTTATGATTGTAAGTGTCAAAGCAGAAATTAAACCGAAAGGATGATTGTGTCATTGAGTTAGTTTCTTGATGTTAGGCCTGGAGATTAATGGACCAATTTATATGATAATTTTCTTCTTTATTTCTTCCGCCTGATATTTTGTTGTTGGCTGGTTATCTCTTGGTTACAGGGATTAGAAGTTACTGTGTGGCGTGATGGGAGAGAGTACCAGCAGAAATATTCTCGAGGAAACCCTGTGACTACTTTAACATGCCACATACTCCCAGTTGAATCAAAGGATCGTCAAGGAACACGTATCAGATTTTGGCCAGACAAAGAAGGTTTGCCCTAATATTTCAAGCCTATTCTACATTGTGTGAATTTATGCTTTATTTTTGAACTATAACTAGTTATATTTTAGATCTTGAATTTCAAAATTTTGTGCAGTATTCACTACTGCTATAGAATTTGACTACAATACTATAAGTGGACGAATTAGGGAGCTTGCATTTTTAAACCCAAAGGTAAAGCCCTTTGTTACTCATTAATTAGTTGCATTAGTTAACAGCTCTGAAGTCTTGCCTACCTAAGTTTTTGGGCTGTCAGTGGGTTTGGCTTTATGAGGGCTAAGTCTACTCTTATTCACCTTTGCAGCTTACCATCACTTTGAAAAGGGAAGATAATGATCCAGAGAAGAGCCAATATGATGAATATTTTTATGCTGGGGGTTTGGTTGAATATGTCAATTGGTTGAATATGGATAAGGTGCCACTGCTTGTAGAATAATTCTCTTTTTGCTTTTCCCATGCCTCTTAATTCATTCAATATATTTTTCTTGTAATAAGTACAGAAATTGTCTTTGATAAAGAATGGGCAAATATAGGACTATAAGCAATAATTATTGCTTATTGAATGCTCTTTCTAGGATTATATGACAAATAATTGTGGCAGTTGAATTTCATTTACTTTGCTTATAGGCTTGGAAAAATGGCTTTGATGTCAAGAAAACCTTAAAGACTAATTCCCTGTCAGAAATTATTTAAACGCAGAGTTATTTGGTAAGGCATAGAAAACTATAGAAAAGCCTCATTTTAGTTTCACCTTTTTGGAGAAGTTTCAGTTGTTAAGAGAAGATAGTTCTGAGTCTTCGTCTAAACTAAATTTCTGTAGCTCATTGCTAGATCTCACATGAAACTTCCAACAATGGACAATTTTGTGATATAGAGGCATCAGGGAGAGCAGTAGTTATCCGCACTGAATATGAGAATCCATCAACATATAATATTCAGCTAACAGACTTCTTTTACTTTCCTTGTTTGAGTTGAGGTTTCTCATGACTCCTATCTCATCGTGATTTTAACACGTGTCAGATCCTCATATAAGTTATTTGAATGCATTTGTTCTTATTGCATGCATAAGTTCATAAATAAGTTTACTGCTATATTTTCTTCTTCATTTTTATTCAACAGTAGACTGATTGTTGTTTAATTCAGAAAACACTTCATGATGTTGTGGGTTTAAGCAGAGAAGTTGATGGAATCACAATTGACATGGCTCTTCAATGGTAAAACCATTATGTACCTTCTTGCAATCTCGTTTTCATGGATCATTTGGATGAAGTGATGCTTTAAATTTAACATGTGCAAAATTTAATGTGATTTTTTATGTTGATATTAGAATTCTGGAAGCTGTGAATGGCAATTATTTGACCAGGCTGATGTAATTTCTGTCTTTCATTTGTCTTTACCAGGTGTTCCGATGCATACTCTGATATAATACTGGGGTATGCAAATAGCATACGTACTATTGATGGTGGGACCCATATAGATGGCTTCAAGACTTCTTTAACAAGAACTCTCAATAATCTTGGGAAGAAATCTAAGATCATCAAGGTGCATCTGCCATGTTGCACTGTTT
>JANZLC010000202.1:1364908-1386448 GCA_026413385.1 Erythroxylum gracilipes | reverse complement strand
ATGCCAATAAATCCAGGAGCAGTGATCTGGAGGAGTTTGCTCAGTGCGTGCAGGGTCTCTGGTGATGTTGAAGTGGGTAAGTATGCAGCTGAAATGGCTATTTCCACGGATCCAACAGATAGTGGTTCTTATGCTATGCTTTCCAATATATTTGCATCCAAAGGGATGTGGGAAGATGCTAGAAGTGTAAGGCAAACAATGGATCTTAATGGGGTAGTGAAAGAAACAGGGCATAGTTGGATAGAAGTGGACAAAGAAGTTAATGTATTTGTTGCAAGAGACAGAACTCATGATACTGAACATATCTGTTCACTTCTGGATAACTTGATACCGCAAACTGAACTGCCCGACTCTGTTCCCGATAATATTGCACTTATAGTGAATGGTTAACTGTAAAATGGTCCACTTCCTTCAGGCTGGAATGGGATCTGGTATTAAGAGGGAACTCTGATGGAGACAAGACATGGCAGATCATACTCTGCATGTAGGGTTGGCTATACACCAACTACAATAGCCAAGGTACAGTTTTTTGTGAGATAGAAGGATATATAAGTTGAGTACCAGTTTAATCATTACAGGTTCATACTTCGTTTGGGAAATCCCATCGCAGGTATTGAACGAGGTAAAATTTTGTTTCCAGTATAGTTTGTTCACGCAGAGTAATAACAAAATAAGTCATAAGAAAATGATACTTATAAGGATAGGAGTTAATAATGATGAATATGGATTAAGGGCTGTACTATTTAATTCCTTGCAATCTGTAATTATCTTTCTAATCAACAACATATTCAAGGAACAAGTTCTACTTGTGTTAGTAAAACTTGGTATGGTGGAAGGGCTAAAAATCGTCGTACTCAACGAAGACAAGACATCTTTCTGCATTTGACTTGTCTTTTTTACAAACTTTTTGTAGGACATATAAGCAATTAACCATGGTGGCGTAGTAAGGCACTGTCATTAGAATTTAGCTCTTTATCACGTTGAGAATGGTGCCTTATAAGCAAGGTTAGCCTGAAAGTCAGCAATTTCTCCTCTAAGATCAAGAATGATGAATGCTTCTGAGGGATTATGCAGCTTGCTCAATTGCTTCAATGCATTGTAGTACAGTTGCCTTGTTTGACATAGCTGTCATTAAAGCTTCATGAAGGACCTTGTTTGTTTTCAGGAGAGATGCAGAAATCAAAACCTGCATTACATTATCGCAGCATTAGCATTCTGATCATAAAAGAACAGAAAAATGTAAACAATGATACCACTTTTTTTAATTACATACAGTGAATATAAGATGGTGAAAGTTGCGTCAATAGTGTTCTTCAAGCTTAAAATATCTAGCAATATAAAAATTGAACAAGAAAAATGCATATCAAGGGAAATTGCATTCCTAGTCAGGGTAATTACTTACAGCCCATCGAGTAAGGTTCTGTTGCTGATCTTTGCTAAGCTGTGGTTTGCTTCTGTTTATGAATCTCTGCAAAACAACAGAAAATCTAGATTACTAGCACCTGTAGCTTCAACAGCTTTCCGAAACTTGACTTCCATTGAAGTATTTTTCGGACCTGAAGAGTGAAGAGATCAGCTGACTGACCAACCACCTTGTCATATTGCAGACCTTCTGCAGCAAGTCCAGCCATCGCAACAACTGCCAACCTGATAGTAAGTATCAAAGCTTGAGAATCTTATGCTTATTGCATTTACTCTCATTTCTTTAGTGTAGTTGATCCAAACCTTTCGTATTACCTAAAGTCTGTGTGTGTGTGTGCACCTATAGTTGGGTATGTCTGTCTACACCTGTATATGCATTTAAGACACGGGAGCTGGATACATAAACTCCAGATCCCTCAAAAAGAAATACTAATGGATTTTCATGATAACATTTAGATTAAGGTGTTCTCAATGCGTACCTGTCAAGTTCCTTGAAATCAAGCTGCCCACTATAAATCAACTTTTCCAGTCTGTCATCAATAAGATTGACATGCTCTTTACCAATATCCAACGAGTAGCCCAAGATAGGGAGTCCGAGCAGATAAGAAACTGAAATTTCAAGAAGCAATGTCTTATGAATGCAGCCAAATTGAGCTTACAATGTTGTATGTTTAAATCTCGAAAGGAGAAGGTAATACTTAAAAAATGAGCTGCTTCATGCCGAGCTATCCTCTCCTGGTAATCAGGGAAGAAAGATGAAAAGCCGCCAATTGCAGCTTGAAGAAGCCTACGAGTATTAATGTTGATCATTAAACCATCAGTTCTTCCTCTAAATGATGAATGTCAAGGGATACAGTGTCCAAGCTTTTAAGTAAGTTATGACAGAGCAGCAAGCTGTTACCCAGGTGAAATGCTACCAATAGCCAAGACTATCAACGAGATGCTTCCAATAAGGTATGGCACAAAGAATCCCCAGTCCTGCAGTAAGCATCATAGCACATGCATTACTTATTCCTGATTACTTTGTTAGGTATACTTAGTTTCTATTAGCATTTTCCCCATCACATGCATACATATTGGCTTAATCATCTAAAAGTATGAATGAATTGGACAGCTGAAGAATGCATATTAAAACCATAACATGCTCAGATCTTAATACTGTCACTCGACACACTCGCACATCGAATCCAGACTGATCATTTAATTGTTTTTTATTGTATTTTGGTATTTCACGTCATTCCTAAAGATGAATTATCAAAGATTTGACTGACATTCCTTACTTATGCTCATGTTAGTGTTAGGTTTACTGATGCAATCACTTACCCCTGGAAGCTGACCAGCAAGCACTCCCAAGAATCCTGTTGTTCCAACTACTGTGAAAAGAAAAGCCGCCTGTATTACTAAAACAAATTAACTGTAGCCATGGATGATTAAAACCAGCCGCCAAAGTATGACACAAAGGTGATATTTACACAAAGCTGAGTCAAGCAAAGTCTTTTTTTCCAATATATAAGCTATCTTCCTTGCAATGTGAAAACTTCTATTCTCATATCTCAGATTATGACTGGAGTATATTGAATCTTTTCAGCATTTTGTGGAGAATTTTGCTCATACTAGATCTCTTTTTCTAGGAATAGCAGATATGATACAGAATCTGATAGATCGTAGTGCTCCAACTATGTGTGGTCACATTAAAAGTGCATCTTTTATTCTTGTTCGCCAGTTTAATGATACTTACATCATTTCTGACACTTGGGATTGCGAGGTTCTCCGCATTTTTAATTCCAAGACTTGTTAGCTCCCGAAGAGATGTCTAATGCATGAGATTTGGAAGTCAAAAGTTTGTTCTGTAAACTAAGAAGATAATGTTGTGCTTAGAAGAAGAAATGGTTGGTCTCAATTATCAACGTGTCATCACAATCATGATATTAATAAATTGCTTTCAATTAGAGTTAAGTGATAGATTTGATTCAATAACGTAATAATACATCATTGAACCCTAAAGATATAGGTTGAAATCGACCGTCCGACGAGAGACGTATGGTTGAGAATTCCATCTCTTTGCCCAACCTACTTCACTTAAAGCATCAAGAGCCTCTTTAACAGCAGCACTATCTTTCTGCAGAAAGTAAAAAACTACAGGATCAGTTGGTTATGAAAACTTGGTTTGTCCTAAAAGCTTAAACTCCAAAACCAAACCAAGAAAAACGAAAGCTGTGCATGGCCAGCAATCATCAGCACTAAAACAACGAACAAGAAGTAAAAACCTTAGCTAGAGCAGATTGAAGGCCACTGAGATTGACCCCAGGTGTTGTGGAAGACGAGGAGGATGCTCTAATTTGGAATTTGGAAGGAGCAAATGCAAATGAAATTGCAGAATGTAAAGTGAACATTTCTTCCGACAAAGTGTGCGTTTGTTTGGGGAAGAAGTTGGTTGGTGAGATAACTGTTGTGTGGGCTTGGCACCAGGATCAGTTTCATACCCACGTGTTGCGACATCAACCAATTAAGCCATGCACTGAGCATGCCAAATACGACGGCGTTTGAATCGTCTGTTTCAGCTGAACAGAAAAAACAAAAGACGTTGTTGAGAGTGGGATTTGAACCCACGCCCTTTCGGACCAGAACCTTAATCTGGCGCCTTAGACCAACTCGGCCATCTCAACTGTACTGCCCTCTCTTTCAAATGTTAAGATTTTAAAAGTTTTTAACTGCTGCTGCTAATTACAATTGAAGATTGCTGATAAGAAGTGGAACAAAAACATTTCCGTACTAAATTATATAGACCCTTTTTCTCAAACTACTCAGCTTTTACAGTAAATTATAGTTATTTGTTCTTCTCTGTCTTTCTATTTTCATTCCTATTTGAATGATACATCTTACAAGATATCAAGATACAACGGATGAATACAAAGCTATAATCTTTGGGTCTGACTGAAACGAAGCAAAAAGTACCTACATAAAGCTTTTGGATGGTCTCTGTACCCATCTTGCTAATTCCGCTCTTAAAACATTCAAACCAAGAAATAGCAATTCTGTATCCATTTTTGCCATGAATTGAGGAGGAGGATACAGATGCCGGAACCCATACAACCCGGTAGCTCTGCTGGATGCACTCATAAATTATCCAAATCTTGCTTCAATGACCAAAAATATAACTCAGTATAAAAGACCCTTGAAGCTCAGGGTGACAGACCTCGCCTCCTACTTTTGTCAATCTCGAAACCCAGGGTTACTGATATCAGAAACTGCAAACTTTTCATGGTCAAAGGAATATACTGGGAATAGAAATTCATGCCCATCTCATGTAGCATCGGCAATTCTGTTATAGCCTCCATTTTCTCATGAATTGAGGTGGATAACTCGGTAGCTCTGAGTGCACAACTTCGCCGCTCTGGTAGATGCACTCCATAAATTGTCAGAATCTTGGTTCAATACACAATTCTGACCAAAAATATAACTTAATAGCAAAAGATCTTGGAAGCTCAAAGTCACGTATTCAACGCTAAAGACATATCAGATGCTAATTGGAGTTCAAGTTGAAGAATTCTAAAACAAACTTAACAGTCCACAAATTGCAAGTAAGATCACAACCAAAACAAGAGATGAGAACATCATAAGACGGCAATTCAAACTAGAATCTTTATTAATTTCGAGACTGGATATAACTACTACAAGAAAAGGAAAATGAACCCGAACAGACTAGTTAGTAATAAGGATAATTGATACAAATGCCAACACCTTACAAGTGTACCCACAAAGAACTACACTTGAGAGACACAAAGCATATTGATCGGCAATTAAAATAATACCTAATTGCCCATAAGCTCGTCTGTTAAACGCCATATCGCAAGGATAAAGCAGATCAATATCTTTAATCGTCTAACCCGCGTTTGCTTGTTTAAAGCTTTAAAATTTCCCGCTGAGAACTCGGAACCCTTCCTCTTGAAAAAATAAAGGTAAGAGCGCGGAGTTCGTGAACAGTAATCCAATCAACCCACCAATAAACCGATGTCGCATCACTCCACTTTCCCCCTCTGGATCTTCACCAGAAAACCGGGAACCGGAAGAGAACTCGGCGGAGGAGAAGCCACGACCGTAGATCCAGCATAAACGCCGTCTATAAATCGGTTAATCTCCCGTGCCCTAATCTGTTTCTGTACGATCTCAGGGTCGGGCCCAAGCCGATCCGTGGACCCCAAGACCAGATCGGGGTATCTCGGTCTCCGCTTATCGGCTACCGCGCGATCTTCAAACGACCCCAACGACTCGCCGCGTTTGAGGATCTTAACCTGGCCCATCACGAGATTCTTGGCGGGAGCCTTGGATACCATGGATTGGCACGCTTTGGTGCGATTGAGGTTCTTGGAGGCAACAGTACGCTTTCTTCGCCGAGATGCGGCAGAGAAATTAGGATTATGACGGATCGGCATCTGGGTTAGGGTTAGGGTTTCGTTGCGTAAACGGCCACCGCCCGCAAGGCAGTCTTGTGATCGAAGAATTGAAGTGCCCATCCCCTCTCTAACGCCCTTTCTTTCTCTCTAACTGTTCGAAAACGTTGGTTTAGGCGTACGTGACTGGTGGTATTTATAGAGGAGGCATCGTAAATAACGAGTCGGTGATGGCTTTCTAATTACCAGAAATGCCACTTAGTTGCGGTTTGGTATGTAAGAAGGGGTTGGGGGCATTATGGGGAAAATATTGATGCTAACTTCGTGGCAGTTGCTTTAGGCCGACTTCGGTTGAGGCGGTTATTTTTTAGTTTATTTTTTAAATTTCTAATTTTACTCAATATCCACCACTAGAGCTCTCGGGCTTGGCCCAACGAAAAGTGCAATGGACCTTCGTATATGAATGATGGTTTGCAATGAAAGGCCCACTAGGTTTTTTTTAAAATTTTAAAACTTTCAAAAAGTTATATTAAATTATCAGTCTTAATTACACTGTTCTAACTTTGTTACATTAAATCTCATTCATATATTTATTTGAAATCTACATAAATATGTGAATGAAATTTAATGAAACATGATAAGAACACCATAACCGAAATAAGAAATCTGATCCCTCAAAATTGAGATTTATTAAATAGGTATGATTTTTTTTTAGTTTTTCACGAGATGTCTTAGGAGGGTCTTAATTATGGGAAGATACCTTTAAACCATCTACACTTAAACTAATTTCTGTTCGAGTCAGATAGGTCTCTTATTGAAGGTAAAACTCTAACTCTAAATTTTAAATGACTATATACATAAAGACAGTTCAACCCGAAAATCTCACTTAAGTTAAAAAAATTCCTTATCGACTCAATTGCACGTTAAGGCATGATATTGAATTTGATACTTGGTCAAATATTTAACTTTTATTAATGGTTGTCTTCCAACCAAGCAATTATGATGGGTAGGTCAGGTCCCCATTTCACATTGTCTTGGAACGACGAGAATGGAATATTTGACCCTTTGGAGGCCGTACACCGATTTCGTTCGCAGGCTCAGCTTGAGCTTTCAGATTTATGATTTGTTTGAGATGTGTGCCATTTAGGAACTCATCCTAAACAATACGAGTCACATTGGATATCCTAAGCTAACAATATGATAAATAATAAACATCATAATTATTAAAAAATTTATTTAATGAGAATGTGAGAAATAGCCTTTTTATTTTATAAAAATAAGACTGCTTATTATCAGATATTTTCAAATTTTAAATTAGTGTATAATTAAATTGGATATGATAATGATAAATAATAATCGAATAAAGTGTTAATTCTTTGCGTGAGATAGGGATTGGACAAAAACTACATTATTTCCAAAAGGGAAGATACATATTGATTTTGTGCACACCTTATAAGAAACACACAGTACATCTTTTAAGATTAAAGTCTTAACTATCATATCTGTATATATAAAGGGCAAATTTGAGTATATAAGACTTTCGTTTTGTGCATTTTTAAATACAGTTGTTAATTATTCGTGATACTCCCTCTGATTCATAATAAGTATCGTTTTAGATACATTTTAGTTATTTAAAATAAGTGTCATTTTTGACTTTATATGCATGCTTATAATTTTACTTCCAAAAGTAACCTTTACTTTCTCTCACATCTTAATTACACAGATTACACAGATTTCAACATGTAATTAATAAGGGTATATCAGACATTTCATTAACTTTCTTAATAAGTGTACATTCCTTTAAAACAACACTTATTATAAATCGGAAGGAGTATTATTCTCGTGACTCGAAACTATGAACTTTTAGTTATACTTATAAATCATTGAGAAATAATGAAGATTAATACAATAAATGTCTATCATACGGTACTTTTGATAATTCTAACTTAAACTAATATATTAACTTATTAATTACTTAAAAATCATATACAGTATAATGAAGAAAAATAAACAACAATATTGTTATGTCCCTTTCGGCTTACTCCTTTTTACATGCAATGTCTCTTTTATTTAGACAATAAATGACATTGAATTCAAAGCTTCACAACTCTCAATGCGTTACTTTGAACATCAAGTCTAGTCTGGTCGTCTGGTCTTCCATATTCTACTGCATCTCTTTCTCTGTGTTCTTCCTAATCTTATATTATAAGCTCGCCGATTTTGGCCTTTAAATCTATGGTCTCTCATTCAATGCTCTCCGCTGCTGTTTCTATTCCTCCTCTCTCTTCATCTCCAATAATCATTTTTCTTATAACGTAAGTTTAAAGAGCCACATTGCATGCAAAACCACAATCACCGGCTTTCTACTCCACGTGAATCTATATATATGTGTGTTCGTTTCTGTGTGCATTATCTTCTTGAAACCAACTCCTTACACCATAATTCTCTCTTAAACTCTCTGTTTTCGATCCCTTCTGCTGTTATTGATTAGTTTCTGAAACATTCATGATGTTGTGTAAGGACACAAGCTGGTGGGTTTTCACACTACCGGCATTTCTCGGGTCCAAAGCCCTTCTAGATGGGTACTTTTTGTGTCTACTTGTTGTGGTCTGTGTATCTCTTACATGGGCATTTTCTGCTGGGGGAGTTGCTTGGAGAGATGGTAGAAACCAACGAGGTCTTGTCTCAATCCCAGGGCCTCGAGGTTTGCCAATCTTTGGTAGTCTCTTTACTCTGAGTAGGGGGTTAGCTCATCGTTCGTTAGCTGCTATGGCGTGGAGTCGAGCCAACACTGAGCTCATGGCGTTTAGCCTAGGAGCCACTCCTGTGATTGTGGCTTCTGACCCTCACACTGCCCGAGAAATCTTGACTTCTCCTCACTTCGCTGACCGTCCGATCAAACAGTCGGCTAAGTGCCTCATGTTTAGCCGAGCCATAGGTTTCGCACCTAACGGTGCTTATTGGAGGCTACTGAGACGGATTGCTTCCTCACACCTCTTCGCTCCCCGGCGCATCTTGGCCCACGAACCTCTCCGTCAGCTAGAGTGTCTCGACTTGCTGAGAAACGTAGCGAACGACCAGAAACAAAACGGGATTGTCTCGTTAAGACGACACCTTCAGCTCGCTTCCTTAAACAACATCATGGGAAGTGTGTTTGGAAAGAGATATGACCCTTTGGATGATAGTGAAGAGCTCGAGGAGCTTAGAGATATGGTAAGAGAAGGGTTTGAGCTATTGGGTGCTTTTAACTGGTCTGATCATTTACCATGGTTGAACTATTTCTATGATCCATTTCGGATCAATGAACGTTGCTTGAAACTCGTTCCCCGAGTCAAGAAGTTCGTTAGAGGAATCATCGAAGAGCATCGTCTTAATATGAATAAGACAAGAAAGGAGTATGAAAATGGTGATTTTGTTGATGTTCTGCTGTCTCTTGAAGGTGAAGAGAAGCTCCAAGACGATGATATGGTTGCTGTTTTATGGGTAACTACGCCATATCCCTAACTTGGACCTGTTTAAATGTAAAGATTAACTCTGTTTTTGACTGTGCAGGAGATGATTTTCAGAGGAACTGATACTACAGCTCTTTTGACCGAGTGGGTTATGGCGGAGCTGGTGTTACACACAGATGTCCAACAAAAGCTTCGAAGAGAGCTTGATGACGTGGCAGCTCAATATGGAAGCTTAAGGGATTCTGCGTTGGCAAAGTTGCCATATCTACAGGCTGTGATTAAGGAAACCTTGAGAATACACCCACCTGGACCACTCCTGTCCTGGGCCAGGTTGTCCACGTCAGACGTCCAGCTTGGCAATGGATTCTTGATTCCCGCTAACACGACGGCTATGGTCAACATGTGGGCCATCACACATGACCCTCAATTGTGGGAGGACCCGCTAGAGTTCAGGCCGGAGAGGTTTATCGGCGCTGACGTGGACGTGAGAGGTGGTGATCTGAGGCTGGCACCGTTTGGAGCTGGTCGTAGGGTTTGTCCCGGAAAGAGCCTGGGGTTAGTGACTGTGGCACTTTGGGTGGCTAAGTTGGTGCACCATTTCAACTGGGTTCAAGACCAAACGCACCCAGTTGATCTAAGTGAGGTCTTGAAGCTCTCTTGTGAGATGAAGTACCCATTAAGTGCTGTGGCTAGGGAGGAAGGTTGTGTCTCTTTCTAGGGTTTTAATTATTGTAGGTGGCAAAACCAGACATTTTGTTTTCCTTAGGGTTTCTCTATTTTTTGCCACATTTTCCAAATTAAAAAATTGTACCTTTTGGTGATGATTTTGTTGAATTCTTATTATGATGTGAAAGCATAATAGGTCCTATGTCTTTTACCTTCAAAAGAAACAAAAGCGTCGTCGTTATCGTCTTCTTCTTCATCGTATTATTATATATGGTTGTGTAATTAATGTCTGGTCTAGTTTCAAGCCGAAAGGCAATCCAGCAAGCTCGCAGTTTCTTGCTAAACGTAAGCGCAGTATTTGTCAGTAGGCTCAGTACTACGGCAAGACCATAGATTTGTAACCCCAGAGCAGTGTACTTGGTTTCCTTCTTTATTTTATTTTTACTGACGAAGCACAAAGTTAATCGGAATAAAAGGTTTGATTTATCAACTCTTAAGTGTTTTTACATGTCAGATAGAGCACAGCACAGACAGAGAGAGAGAGAGAGCCAGGGAGACTGGGACGGGTCAAGCATCAAGAACATGCAAAACCTCGTGAAAGTAGTATCAATTATACGACTGATATGCAATGCTTTTAAATTTTCTCTCTCATTTTCCTGAGAAACAAACAGAGGTATATCACATACGTAAAGCGTGCAGTGGGATAAGTATCACTACTGCAAAAGCCAGCTAAGCTACTCTGCTCTGTAAAAAAAGAACTGAAAAAGAGAGAGGAGAGAGCTGATGGATGTTGACGGAGGACGGACACCGACAATTAATGGCAAGAGTGAAGTGCGTGCTACCCGCATGGGTAGCTTATTAGGAGGACAATTTGAGATCAAGGTCTTAGGTTCGAGTCTCGGTAGTGATAATGTGGGAGTTCATTTAATGTGGTGACTTCTTGTGCGCACTGGTATTGAGCCACCCTTTTGAGAAACTGGCTAAGATCAAACCATAATTTACTCCCTTACAACTCTATTAGGTTGGAGTATGGAGACGCCTAGAGTTGGCGATTCCAACTCTTAATCTATCAAGAGTGAAGTGCGTGCCAATAGCTATCGGGTCGTCATCTTCAGAAATTTATAAGAAATATTAAAGAAAACCATTTTGGTTTGGACTTTGGAGTTCGTACTTTCAAAGTACAGGTATGGGAGGGATGGTGGGAACCAGACAAAAGAGTAAAGAGCCTCTTATCAAAAATGAGAGGATACAGGTAAAGAACGGCCGAAGGCGTATACAATTTAATTTTATATTTTATTTTATTTTATGTAAATAATTGAGTAATATAAATAATAATAATGAAAGAGTTATATAATATTTTTATATAACAATTAGACATTACACAAGTGATCATATTTTATATAAATGATTATCAATATATTTATTATTTTTATGTGAATCATTTAAAAACACAGTCTCTCTATTAATTAAGAATAAACTGAGTATTATTGATAACCTCTCCATAATTCACATATTGTATCAGTAAAGTTTTTATTGGGTTGTTATAATTATCACTATATTTATTATAAAAATTAAAAATAATATACATAGAAAAATATTAATAAATAAAATTTTATAAAATCAAAAACTCATTATTTGAGTTTTTAAAGGAAACTAGAACTTAATAATAATAATAATAATAATAATACGTGTTATTATTAAGTAATCCAAAACAAAATAAAAGATGAATGTTTACAATTTTAACAATTTTAACAATAATCTTAATTAATAATAAAAATATAAAATTCTTTCAAAAAATTAAAATATTATCATTTGATGTTTGATTAATCATCACTCTACCGCTTTGATAGTTCTTTGCGTATGTGATTAAGTTTTTGAATGCACACTTAATACTGTTAATTAGATAATTTGAATAAATTATTTAATAAATTAATAATTTGGAATTAACCCTTAAACTTATTTCAATTAATTAGTAATACCCTACATCAATTATGCATGTAATTTGATAATTAATATTTAACCAAAATTCTCTAATTGATATTTTAAACATTTTGTAACTAAAAACCCTGAAGAGTGGATGTTAAAGTTGCCAGTTCATTAGGGCTGTGGCAACCTGAATTAGATGCAAAAGTTAATAACTTTCATACTGTTTCAATACTATTTTTCGTCCGGTACAACGCAGGTAATTAAGTAACGGTATTCAGAACATTGGTTACGAATCATGTCTAAGAGAAGGGTTTAAATCCTTTGTTCCAATTACCTTATTTCAACTTTCTTTCCGCCCCAATGTCAAAACTACGTCTTTGGATCAGGATAATTGGAAAAGAGGATTTCATGCCCTAAGAGGAAAAGTTCAAATTTTTATATAATTCACTTGCAAGTATGGATGAATATTATCAAGATAACATTTATTGTCATATCATAATCTTTAACCAGGTCATGTTAAGAGCCACAAAAATCAATCTGACCTGAGTTTCTGTGAACCAAACACAAACATAATCTTCAACCTTTCCTTCGATTCTGTATCACATCAGATTCCAACCCTTCCACATCAGGAACATATATGCACGTCCTGGGCCATGTCTCGGCCGATAAATACGAAACAGGATAGGACCGAAAAGAACCAGCTTTATGTGCTCTCTTCCTCTAAGAAAGTCTCGATTTGTTCAAGTGCCTGGCAGAAAGTTAAACTTCAGTTATCTAAAATACCAGATAGCTGGAAAAGGTGAATTCAAGAAGGCATTGCAGCAAGATGGAGTTCAATGTATTTAAAACATTACCACCCTAGTTTCACATAAGCAGGAACAATATACGACCTAGAAAGATACCTCGATTGCAATTATATTCGGTGTGAGACTTAATACATCGTTATGCCCCAGCTTGGCCGCAATATCTGCATGGAGGAAAGCTCGACTCTAATTCTCAGGGAATAACATGAAAAATTTAGAGATCACACAGAATACTGTATCCTTGCAATTCAGTAACAGAGTGAACAAGGTGTTTCACTGTGAACAGGACACAAGTTTTAGCCCACTTACTTTCTAGAGAGACCCTAGCATTAGCATTTTCATAGGCATCACTTCTCTCCTCGAAAAGGGTAGATAATCGCTTTAAAGCCTATAAGGAAAAAGACGAGATGATTCGATTATGAGAATTGCAAACCACATTATCTACATAGAAAAACGTGAGATGTCAAATACACCACCTTTGTGTATGCATCGCCAGGTTCATGATGCAAAAGGGGTCGAGAATGAGTTCCAACAGCAGCTATTCTTTCTGCCAAGGCTTCCAGAGGTACATCCAGCCAGACACTGATTCCCTTATTCATATATTTCCTGGTAAACAAACACATCGGTTCCTGATTCACAGAGCCAATAAATGTCTACAAATGCCAGGATATAGACAGCAAAGTACTTATTGCGTTTAAATGCATGCAGTATCATACCAATTGATAGGTCGCACAACTGCACCTCCACCAGTAGAAACAACAAGTCTATGCATTAGAGATAGCTTCTTCAGGGCCTCAGTCTGAAATGAAGATTGTAAAAAGTTGATTATCTATGTTCCAGGAGAGTTGGACGAGTATTAAACTCTATGTCGGTGGTTTTCCCGATTTTATGTTGTCAAGAAATCAAATGGCAATTTGACTGGGGACAGGAATTAGTTCATTTGCACAGGTTTACCTATGTTTTGGTTTAGGATTCAAATATCTATTAGGTTAAGATATCATTTTGAGTCCCTGTCGTGTTAGGATAAAGTGACAAGATTCTTGTTTGTAAGTATGAACTTTTAGTTTACGAAGAACAGAGAAAAGCTTTGCTCAAATTTCTCAATTAGAAGTTTGGAAGTTTCATACCTTCTTCCCAAGAGTAATTCTTAGAACTATGATTGATTCCTAAAACCCTAGAAGTGAAATTATGGGGGTGAGACAAATAATTATTTTTCTAATAAACCATAGTTTCCGAACATGGTTGTTCGCATCATGTATTGACATCTGTCTAAATCACAGTTAATATATAAAAAAGAAGAGACCAACAAAGAAGTGCATAGTTATTATTAGTCTAGAATTGATTGAGCTAATTAGCAGAGAAATAAAGTTCAAGGAATGCAGCGATTATATGAAACATGAAGAGTGCTTGAAATATCATGCTTCATAAATACCTCTCTCTGTCTGAAGAAAGTCTCTCCATGAAGCTTAAAGATTTCAGCAACAGAAGTTCCTTGTACAGCCTGCTCCACCAATTTGTCACTGGAGAGAAAAGGGAAAGGAAATAAATTAAAATTGATATTTCATAGAAAAACCAAAAGAGTGGATGCAATTACATTCAAATGCAATTTATCTAACATCTGACGCATATTCTTTCTTGTTTCATCAAAGTTTATAATAGGTAGCTCATCTGTCCAAACACTAAATAATAAGGGGATTACAAGGACAAACCTGTCAAAAAATGAGTAATCAAGTACTTCAGATAGAACCTTTCCAATAGTGGTTTTTCCAGAGCCCATCATTCCTAAAATCGGATCATTTAGTTAACTACTAATGGACTGAATTTGTCTAATAGAAGATAACTGATTACGAATATCAACTCACCGACAAGATAAATGCAGCGTCCATTTAACAAGGGCTCAATCTCTTGTGACTTGTTCTGTTTATTGTATCAATATAATGTGAGAATTATGTGCAACTAATGTTGTACGTGGGACAGAAAATTGAGTTCTTTGATCCATGAGTTCCAAGCCCATGAACCATCTATACACTATAGATTCCAGGAAATCACTAAGAAAATAAAGTGACTGTAAAACCACATATTTGCAGATTAAGATTAGAATTTGTACCTTCAAAATAAAAGCCTCTTCGTCTGAAGCAGGAGAACTTTCAGATTCCAAAGTTGAAGCTACAAAGGAAATGACAAAAGAATGTCAATGTTCAAAAGCTAGACGACCTCATGGATTCGTTCTATATTGCTCATCAAACTTTCATTTCTACGTATTAAACTATTCGAAGCATCTGTCATGGATTGAACACATACCCCAGAATCATGATCTTTTAAACTATCAGAATCAGAGAGATCAATGGCCACTTATTATGCAGCGACAACACAGAAATTTACCAGATGTTCACAATGTTACTAACTAGAAAACTCATATCAATAAGAAATCAAACATAGGACTAATTTAACTTTTGAAAAATGGAAGAGGAAATGGAAAGAGAAGAAATTGCTCGAGGAATTACCAGGAAAGTTATGAAGTGAACATGAAACAGTTAGAGGCAATAATCTATGGCGATTCTTGTTTCTCGAAAAACATTTTAAATTAGTCGAAGCAAAAACTTGAACCCGCTGATGTTCCTTCAATCTCCTTGAAAACGTGAACGAATCCTTTGGCTTTGTCCTGATGTTTTCCGGATTTATCCGTATACAAGAAAGTTGCAAACTTTGAGCAACTTTAGCGTCCATGTCAACTCCAAAGACCGATTCTTTCAGAGACCCTCTTCAACCAATGGCTTTAATCAAACGACTGAATCAATGCGCAGAGCAAAAGAACAGACCTCAAACGACTGAATCAATGCGCAGAGCAAAAGAACAGACCATAACACGTATCATTCATCACCAGTTCACCGAAAAACAAACAAAATGTTGACAAATTAATCGACTTAGCAATCAAAGGAACAGTCGAATGACAGAAAGAGGAAAAACCCACATGGAGATAGTGCAAAAGATAGGATCTTAGAACAGAATTCGAAGAATTTGAGAGGTTGGTGGGAACAGGTAAGTTGTTCCTGTGCTTCTTCCTCTTCAGTTTGTGTGGTTGGTAGTTTTGATTCATTAGTGTTAGGTTGGGTTGGTGGTTCTTTTTTTAAAAAAAAAAAAGTTGGTTGGTGAAATTTTAAGTAAATCAAATATTTAAGAAAAAAAAAAGTTTGCCTTGAAACTTGAAAGTCTAAATTTTCCAGTAAATTCTCCTTTTTAATACAAATTACCTAAAAATCATTGAATTTAATAAGAAGTATTTATTAATACTTTGTAATAATATAACTTTTTAATGTTTTAAATTCATACATAATCCTTTAGTTTTTTATGTTTAAGTTTGAACTTTTATAAAATAATTCAAATTAATTAATTTTAATTTTAATTTCAATTTATCAACTAATTTATTCAAAATAAGAGAAATAATTTATATCTTTACAATATACATTTGAAAGCTTCTTCATTATATACTTAAAATAATAATTATAATTTTTTTATTAAAAAAACTCAAATTTAATTCTCCAACCAAAGACTAAAAAGGAATATCACTATATAGACAAAATTTAGTCAACGAATCTTTGACTCAATATTCTTCCTCTCTTATATGTAAAATTAATATGATCAAAATATCTATATATATATATATATATAGGTAGTCCATGATTAAAAAAAAGTTTATTTTGTGGATTTTTTTTAATATGATAGGATTTGTTAAAAATATATGGTATTAAAATTAAAAACACTAATATAATAATAAGATAATTAGTATCTTTTGGGGTAGGTAAGTGAAGAGTTTGTGCGGAACTCGTGGGAGTAGAGATGACAATACGTTAACCATAAGTCAGATTTAGGTATTTTTAATGGGTCAACTTATGAGTTAGGTTCAAACTTAATTAAAAAAAATATGTTATTTTATTTTTATATATTTTTAAAAATTATTTATTACAAAATAATAGAGCTAACCTACTGTCATCCTTACGTGAGACTAGGAATGTCAATAAAGACGGGCTAATTGGCTAGTGACCCGGCTTGACCATGAGATGACCGATCTGTGACCTGAGTCATAGCGCGACAGATCATGAGTAGGCCGAACCAACCTAGCCCACTTTATATTTTTTAAAAGTTAAAATAATGTTGTTTTTGAAATAATTGTCAGATTATGGGCCAGTCTATGCTTAGCCCGATCTTAACCTGTGACTCGATCAGGCCAACCATTTTTAACCCATGACCCGTCTTTTATCAGGCAGAGTCAAAATTGACATCCTTACGTGCAACTCAGCTCAACTTTGAATGATCTCCTCTAATTAGGGTTGGATGGATAAGAAGAAGAAGAGATAGAAGGGAATAGTTATTTTATTCATTTATCTGCTTCAATATACGTGCATATCTGTAATTTTCATTGAATTTTTGGTCTAAGATAGACTTGTAAAATCTTCATGGCATGTAGTTTTGGTGTTTTTGCAAAATATTATAAGAAGTGATAGATAGTTTTTTCTGATTTTTGCTCAAATTTAAAATTTTAAATAAAATAAAGAATAAAATATTTTTTAGTAAAAATTAAAATTTCTTTATTTACTTATCATAAATGTTAATTGAGAATTTAAGCTAAATTTAATATGTTTTCAATTTTCAAATTTCGGGCTCTTAACTACGAGGAACATCCTATAATAGAAATGTCTTACACTTAGTCGTAAGAAGTTGGATTAGGTTCATATCTCATAAAATTAAAAATACATATATATTTTGAGTTTTATTAAATTTTAAATTTTAATATTAATTTAGGTTTAAATTTGATTGTAAATTTAAATTTTTTAAATTTGAATTCAATCTAAAATTTTATTAATTGATTTTAACTATGGTTAAATTTATTAATTTGATTCTTTTATGAGGAAAGAATTTCTAATTGTTATTATCATATGTGGATTGAGTAATAATTTCAAAATATGTTATAATCAACAAAAAGATATTGTTTTCTATTGTTAAGTTAGTTAGTTATAGTTAGTTATGTTCGTTATTCATTCTTAAGACATTTTGTATAAATACTTCTAATTTGTTAAGATGAAATAGATTTTCACCTTTTTCAATTCAGTTTTGTATCATGGTATCAGAGCTAAATACTTTCGCTTCTCTAGTTTTTCTGGATTCTTTATAAGATTCCTAGGTTTTCTTTCATTTTCTTTGTATACAAATAGAAACTTTATAGTTTCTTCTCAATATTCTTTCCTTATTTTTCTTCTTCCTTTAATTGAAACTTGCTGCTATGGCTAATTTCAATGCTTGGACCGCTAATAATACTTCTAGTTCAACGTCAAAACCAAAAGACAATCCTTCCAGTCCTTATTATTTTCATGTGAACGAGAATCCAACTCTTGTTCTTATTTCTTCGGTTTTAACTGGACCAAATTATCATCAATGGCAGAGAGCCATGAAAATGTCACTACTATCCAAGAACAAACTTAACTTTGTAGATGGCTCAATTCTGCAACCTCCTCGCACAGATTCTTTGTTTGTTCCTTGGGAAAGATGCAACAATTTGGTAATCTCTTAGCTTATTCATTCTGTTTCACCTTTTATTGCACAACCCATAATTTGGTTGGATTCTGCTTACGAGATCTGGAGTGATCTCAAAGCTAGATTTGCACAAAGCAACTCTTTTCGTATATGTGATCTTCAGCTTAAAATTTATACCTGTCAACAAGGTATTCTTTCTGTACATGAGTACTTCACTAAGCTAAAAATCTTGTGGGATGAATTGCAAATATTGTATCCTCTCTCATCTTGTTCTTGTAATCCTCAATGTTCATGTGGTCTTTCCAAGAACATTAGGGACTTTCATGAGAATGATCAGGTTATGGTTTTCATTAAGGGACTGAATCAAAACTATTTGACTGTGAAATCACAAATTTTGTTGATGGATTTTTTACCTTCCTTGAATAAGGCATTCTCTTTGGTTATTCAACAAGAAAGGCCCTTGGCCTCTGACATCTGTGCTTTGGCTGTTAAAGATACTAATGTTTCTGCACAAAGAAAGTTCTTTAACAATTCAACAACACCGATTTGCATCCATTGTGGTTTGACGCTACAAAACCGTGAGGTTGTGAGGTCGACTCGCAGCCAAAGCGGACAATACTGATTTATGGGGAATCCGCACAGGGTCATCCCGTGGGCCTGGATCGCATGGGGTCATCCCATGGGTCCATGGATCGCAGGGGGTCATCCTCTGGGTCCAACATTGTCTCCTAAGCAGCACATTTGTTTACTGTCATTGACTTGAATCCACATTGCTCATTCTTTATAACGAGAGATTTCTAACCCTATCATTTCCAAATCCTCCACTTGGAATCCTTCATAGAAGAGTTTCAATTGATGACCATTGAATTTGAATTTCTTGTTTGTTTGTAAGATTTCAATTTCAACTGCACCATGTGAAAACACATTAGAAACAACAAAAGGTCCAATCCAACAGGAACGTAATTTACCTAGGAAAAGTTTAAGTCGTGAATGGTAGAGAAAAACTTTCTGTCCAACCATAAAATTCTTCCTAACAATCATCTTATCATGAAATTGTTTCGTCTTTTCCTTATAAATTTATGCATTCTCATAAGAGTCAAGCCTAAGTCTTCCAATTCTTGTAGTTGTAGTTTCCTTAATTTTACCACTGCATCCATCTTCATATTGCATACATCTTCATTTTTCATTGCTTAATGGCCCAAAAGGCTTTGTGTTTAATTTCCACTAGAAGATGACAAGACTTTTTGTAAATCATTCGGTATGGAGATATGCAGTCTTATATGCCCAAAGAGCATCATTAAGTCGCTGACTCCAATCTTTACGATTTGGGCCCACCATTTTCTTAAGGATGGACTTAATTTCTCTATTTGACACCTCTACTTGTCTGTTCCTCTCTAAATGATAGGTCATAGACACCTCATGAGTGTAATGGTACTTATTTAAAAGATTTTTCAACAATTGGTTGCAAAAATGAATACCCTTGTCATAATCAATGCTCTCGGTGTTCCAAACCTAGCAAAAATGTTAGATTTGACAAGTTATGCACCAACCCTAGAATCGTCAGCCCTGGTGGCTTTAGCTTCCACCCATTTAGAAACAAAATCCATAGCCAAAAAAATGTAAACAAAACGAAAAGAAGAAGGAAATCGTCCCATAAAATCGATGCCTTTTACATAAAAAATATCACATGCAAGTATTGGAGATAAAGGCATTTGATCTCTATAGGATAAATTACCCTATTTCTGGCATTATTCAAATGCTTTACAGAACATATATGAGTCTCGAAAAATATTTGGCCCACAAAAACCACATTCAAGAATTTTCCTAGTAGTTCTTTTAGGCCCAAATGACCACCACAAACAAATGGCAAAATTTTAAAATTGATTCATATTCATATTCAATCACACATCTTATAATCACTTGGTTATAACAACACTTCCCAAATTGAGGATCATCCTAAATATAATATTTAAACTCACTCTTTATCCTGTTCTGTTTAGCCTTACTCAAATCATTATGTATCTCATGGTTCACTAGATTGTTCACGATATTAGTGTTGGAGTTATGTAAATATAGTGCCCTAGAAAGCAAATGTATTTACATATAACTTAATCTTCTTCCAGTTACTTTTGTAATGAAAATATTTATTATTAATAAAATAAAAGAGTTTGGTTTTATTTGTATAAGCATTATATAACTAGTCATAAGCTACCAAGATTCTTTTGTAAGTAATATACATATGCATGAAGATGTATGGGAAACATGTATATGATTATAATCTAAATAATTGATTCAAAATTGAATAATCAAGTTGGTTGCTTGATTATGATTTAGAATGTAGTGTTGCGATTTATCTCCGTGCAAGTAAAGGAGTTTACTTCAAAGGAATTATGAGATTCATATCATGATAGTAGTTGAATATTGATAATGGCACTATTAAATGAATTTGGAATCACATATGTTTTAAAGATATAAGTAGGCCATTACTTTAATCTTAAAACATACACATTACCATTCTTATATTACAAACCACAATCTTGATGAGCAGCGAACTTATAAGTGTTTCATTATAATTCTTGATATGATTGAAATGGATTTTTACAGAGTATCAATCTAGTGTCTGCATGTTGGAATTATTAATTGAAACATGTATCAAGGAACATTCACTCAAAGCGTTTATAGTGATATCATCACTTCTAGATGTTTTACTGAGATTGGTGATTAAACTGGCGCCAGTAGTTTGATGGACTAGCTATCCATCAAGTCTTAACACCAAGATGATATCTTGTGTGTTAATCACAATATAGAGTAAAACCGGAGATTTAGAAGGGAAAATCAACATAAGGGCAAAATGGTAATTTTACCCTTTATTGTGTGGATGGCTATAATATGGTTCATAATAGAGTTTGTAATTGAACATCTTATTTGAAACATGTGTTCTCATAATATTTAGTAATTCAAGAGTGCAACTAATTGTCTTTAGTGGAATGACATTTGGTTAATAAACTGAAATTAATTCTAATGAGATTAAATTAATTCCATGCTTATTGGAGCTTGAATTATATAAGTCCAATTAAATTCCTCATTTGGCTTCTAGGAAGGTTATCAAGCAAACAAAGAAATATAAAAAAGGTTTTAAAGTCTATAATTGAATGTTGGGCTTACTTTAATTAATTGTTAATTAGAAGCCCAAATGAACATTTAATATTGGCTTTGAATTTGGTTTGATTTGATTAATTTGATTAATTAAATTTAAACAAAGTTATTAAAGAGTTTTTTTATAGCTACATGTGCAGCTGCACATTTAGCATTGAATTGCTAAATTTAAGATAGTTTTTAACATGCTTTATC
>JANZLC010000202.1:1344279-1354526 GCA_026413385.1 Erythroxylum gracilipes | reverse complement strand
CATGATTAATATATACATTCACAACAGCATCACCTACAAACAACCAAGCAAAAGAAAGAAAATTAAAATAGTAACTGCTGGATATTAAACACACCACTTTGTTCACTAACAGAAGGATAGCATACCTGGGCCAGCAGTGTTTCCTCCAATAGCAGCCATAACCTGGCTAAAATATGTAGCTACAGACTGTAATAAACAAGGAATTAAGTTCAATAACTGGAAGAAAATTGAAAGAAAGACAATTAAGATTGTGTTAAAATACCTGTTCGTTTGCTGTAGGGTGAAGCCCTCCAACATAGACCCGCCGAGCATGCCTAGTGGCCTATAAACGTACGCAACAAAAATAAGTCATGGTTAGATACAAACTTAAAACTAATTAGGCGTGAACAAGGAACTTGTTCCGCAAAGCATACAGAACAAATGGTTAATCTTCCCAACCTGTTGAGTCATAGCCTGAACAGGCATAACAGGAAGAGCACCAAACTGCTACAGGCAAACAAACAGCAAAATATTAATCCCAATCAATAGAAACAGGTAAATATGTTCAACAGGAATAATAAATCAAACCTGGGCTGTCCCCATAGGAAACATGTTGGGAAACACTCCAGAAATCACAGGAGCTGTCCCTGGAATCTGACCTGAAAACATAAATAAATGGCTAGAATCAGAAGAAAATTACTTCACATCCATGTTGATGGACTAACAGTTACTGGGCCTCCCACTGCCTTGCTATCTACTGATTTATTAGATTCTATCCTCTCACAATCAACTTTACCAAAAGAGATAACGAGAATACATTGCATATTTGAGTTCTGGTTGAAATATTTGCAAGACTACCAAAAAATGCAATAGTTGCCAGTTGAAGACTGAGAAGAACCATCAAACCGGCGCATTCCTCCTTGTACATTAAAGCAACAGAAGTCGGCTCACGCCCATTTCAGCACAGTGGGGCAAGTAGCCCAACATTGCCTTCTCACAAGAAAATACAGACACAGGAAACAAACAAACAAACAACAACACAAAAAAACCAACTCTCTCAGTTCCAGAACTATTCATAGAAGTAATAAAACAGTAATACAACCAGTCCATTCAGAATCTAATCTGTAAAAACCAAATTTGAAATAAAAGACCATACTTGATGCAGGGCAAACACAAGAATATGCCTATTATTTGATAAAACACATTTAAATTGAAAAAATCTGCCGGAACTTTCAATAATGTAAACCAAAGGGATAGGTCTAAGAAACAATCTGGAATTATAGAACTCACTCCTAATCTAAGAGTCACTTTTAAAGAATGAAAGTTTCACACTCAGACATGAAAATATCATAATTCAACAGTCTCTATTCCAAAATATAAATAAGCATTGACAAACAATTCAAATCTAGTTACAACTCTACTTCGACTACCTTTAGTTGAACTCTTAACTCTAGAGAAATTAACTTAAATTAATGTATTAATATTAACTAATAGTCATAAGGAAAGAATAAATAAGTTAAATACTTAAATATCTTGTCTCCATCAAACTTGCCAATATCATCCAAAATGACATTATGCAATCTTTGGGGGACTTTCCACACTAGATTAATCAAAAGAAGAAGAAAAAATCGGACTTAAATGGTTGTCAAAGTGTGAAAAACAATCAATGTACCTGCAACAGCAGCTGCAGGAGGTGCACCAGCCATAATTGCAGAAGGAGGAGGAGCCATATCAAAACCACTAATCCTTTTGCTGTGCAGAGAGAAAGTTTTACCAGCATAAAAGGAGATTTGCACAATGAAAGAATAAAGAAACTAGTATAATGACAGATATTCAACATCTTGTATGGCATAAAATACCTCTTGGAGGGTGAACTGGACCGAGGCTCTGCCTGTTCAGATTTATCCAGGGAACGGGATTTTGATCGGCGCCGGCGCTTCTCTTCTCTATCTCTACCATAATCTCTTCGCCTTTAAAGATTATATTTAGTAAAATTTCAATACTGCATTCAGTGGATCAACATAACATATCTAGAAAGCTACATAAAGTTAACTCAATCACCTGTCATTATGACGACTTTGGTGATAATCATCATCGTCTTTATCTCTGCCTCGTTCCCTACGATCTTTATGACGTTCTCGATCTCTATTATGGCGATCTCTTTCCTTGTCCCAGTCCCTTTCTCTATCCCTATCCCTTACTCTATCCTTGCTTCTCTCTCTATCCTTCTCCCGGTCTCGGTCACCCTCCTTATCACGCCCCTTCTCTCTATCCTTCCCACGACTTCTTGAAGACTCTCTTTCATATTCACGAGATCCATGCCGCTGCAATTGTTGAGTTAGTAATCACATCAAGGGAGGTAACTACTCAACTACTAAATATTCCACAATAGAATTAGTAACGATGGTTGTATTAAAAACAGTAGCAACAGTTGAATTAAAAGAGTTGAAAAAAATTACACACCATACCTAAATATTACACCAAGAGAAAATTCTATAATACACTATCAAGAGAGCTGAGAATAAAGTTTCCAAAACACTAATTGTGACAAGAAAGTTTCGATTCCCAGAAAAATAGTTCCTCAAAAGTAACAAATGCATCCTGCTACGTACATGATGACAAGCTGATGCATTGGATCGAAGACTAAAAAAAACAAAAGAACTTTTCATAACCCAACACATTTATGAAACATAATACAAAACTAATCAAAATTTCTCTGAGAAACAACTAAGATGTTACAAAAAAGTCCACAGAGTATACAACCTAAATGATCTCTTAAAATAAAACAAAGAATTCTCGAGACAATAACAATACGCCTTTCGCTATATCAATGAAAAGATAAACAGAAAAAAAAAAATCAGCTGGTTTCACATACCTGAGACTTGGCGTCGTGGAGGGCATCGGTGCCACCATCGCCATCGTTTTCGTAACCAGAGCCATTCCCTTCATATTTTTCTCTCTCGTAGTCAGTCATCTTCTCCTTCGCTTCAATTCAAGCTTTTTTTCCCTGACAAAGTTAGCTTCTTTCAATCCTACGAAAAGAAAAAATAAATCCAAAACTGCTTATAATCACTACTTCATCTAATCTGTAGTTCAGCTAAATACAACCGTAGAGCAAAGGCAAGCATCTCAAAAAAGAAAAGAAAAGAATAACATATATCAGAGGCAGAAAAATTTAACTTTGAAGCATCCAAAAAACCAAGCTTTCAAAGCCTCAACTTAGAGATTAAATAGCAAAAATCGAATACAACGACACAAATTTAACAGTAGACTACCGGTGGGCATTCAAGCTTGAAACCACTTCAAGCGATCTAACAATTAGGGGAAATCGGACAAAAGTGGGCTAGTAAGGTGTGATTTAGGGATTTGAACGACCAACAGAGAAACGGTGAATTAGTGAAGAGCTAAGCTCTATTAGATATAGCGATATTGGTCGAGATGGCCGCCTCCCCTTACACGATATATTTTTATTATTTTAATTTATTTAAAAATATAAAATATTTTAAAATAACTCTTGAATATTTTTATTAAATTAATTTAATATAATTTTTCGCTAAATTTGATTTAAAAATAATTATAATAGTATAACCAAAAATAAATTAATTAAAATATATTTAATGTTAATTTTTCATTTTTAATAAATTATTTTAAGTTTATTTAACTTAAAATTTAAGTCAAAAATGTAAAATATAATACAATATAGACTGAGCGAACCAACTATTATTATATATATTAAAAAAAATTATTAGAACTTTTTATTTCTTTGAATTTTTTATTATTTTAAATGATAATCACTTGTATCAAATAAATTATTTAAATTACTAATTAAAATTTATTGTTATTTTTATAAATATAAAATTTATTAAATTGGTCAAATGGTTTCCTCAACGCACCAATTCTAGTAAAATACATTTCAAGTGGATAATATAATTCATTCAAATGAGCTATACGACTGAAGCCTGAGACCACCATTGCAACCTTTAGCTGAAACCTGAATTTCTTCTATTGATAACAAAATATTATGTACAATGGTCAAGTAACTGGCTCAAAAATAGGCCATATCACTGAACTTGAACCTCTTGACAAGGTGAAATCAATTCATACAACTTGGAAGTTTAAACTTCAATTCCATCTCTTGGAATTCTTCAGCCCTTTCGATTTTTGTTTTGCAGCCTGGAAGGCCTGCATTTTTTGTTTCTTCCGAGCTTCCTTCTCGGCCTGTTGTAGTATGCAACAAGAGCTTTTGGATTAAGTACACATATACTAACAAGCTCATGTCTATAGTGTAGTGCAATGCAATTTAATCATACAGAAGAGACTTACTTTTGACATCTTGGATTTGGCCTTCACTTTTGGAGCCTTTTCCTCGAGTTCTGCCTCGCGTTCAAGTTCTTTTTCCCTTGCATCGAGGTTTTTCTCGAGATAATACTGCAAGTCCAGCAATTTTATGTCAAAGAATTGTTTGCATCTTAAGATTTCAAGATGAACAGAACCTCAAACATGTTTCTGATATATCATCAAGTTGCCAAGTTTTTTGCACAAGTCAGAAAAGCAAGAATTCTTATCGTGTCACGAAACAAGTATTCAAACACATTGGTGCCACATATCAAGTCTCCATTCGTATGTTGACCCGACGAACATTGGAACTTATGTTAACAATTATTCAAACCTATCGAAGCCACATATCAAATCTCAATTCATATGTTGATTAATAGAGAAAAAGAAAATGAGGGTTGGAACTTACATTATAGTCTCCTGCATAATCCTGTAACTGGCAATCTTTAACTTCCACTACTCTGTTAACTATTTGCTTAATGAAGTATCGGTCATGAGATACCGTGATAACTGTGCCCTTGTATTCTGTTATGGCCTCCTGATTTAGCAAAACATTCTGGTTAGCACATTTCTCGTAGAAAATAAAACATAGATACTAAATATAGTTACCAAGAAACTCAAACCTCAAGCATCTCTTTTGAAGGTATGTCCAGGTGATTAGTCGGTTCATCCAAGACAAGCAAAGTTGACGGCTTTACCATAAATGTGCAAAAAGCTAGTCGTGCCTGATAAGGACAGAGAGACAAAATTCAGATCGAACATGTTGAATGGGAATAATCAAAACATTGGTAAGCTTAAATGCAATGGAACTGATATGGAATATGCTTCAAACATCATTTCTGATTCATTCACCCCAAGCTCAAAGAAGAACTAACCTATTCAACAAAGACAGGAAACTTAACTAAAAATAAGTCAACAGATAGCTTAAAATGGTGTCTGATACAATAAGGGGCAAGGTAATTAACATCAACTTATAACATTCATTCTTTGCTTAGTCGTCCCTAGAGTTTGTACCAAAACAGAGCATTATATAGTGTAAAAATGCATTTCTTTTAGCAATGTTATTCGTGTTTATATTTTTCATCTGTCATAAAATGTTCAGTACCTTACAGTATCTATTCCAGTATATCATCCATTTTATTCCTTGTCTTGCATCCCATCAAGTACCACCAAGTTCAAGATACCGTATGCTAGAGTAAGAATTGGGTTCAGATACACACCGCAAAGTCGACTAACGTAAAATTTTCTATCTCGTGGATATCACTAAATTAAGTCATATTTTCCAAGTGGAAGGTACAATATTATTCTGTTTGTTGATTAACCAGTAAACCTGACCAATAAATTCATAAACATCTTTGTGATCTACATTTGCAACCAACACAAGAAATCCATCTAACTAATGAGGATTCATGGAAAGTTCAACTAAAGAGTGTTTTGCTCTACACAGAATTCAAAGGTAGATCTTCTGCTAAATAGTTACTGAACCAGTCATTAGGACTGTGTTTGCAAGAGAAGAATGCAATGGGAGGAAAAGGAAAAAGAAAAGGGGGGCAAGATAAGTGGTAGGTTGCAGACAACTGCTTGGTATTTCCTCCCCGCTGGTACTAATATTATATTCCTTAATTTTTTTCCCCCAAAAACTTGCTTCAGTCTTAGATTGGGAGGAGAACAAATTAAATCCTACAGACCATCAAACAACAACTCTAACAAACAGCTCAAAAGCATTATAGAACCCCCGGCAGCTCAATATTGTAAAAGTTAAGAGATGCAGAGATTTATGTTCATCAGAGATGTACCTTCTCACCGCCACTTAAAAGGGACACCTTTCTATCAAGCATTTCAGCTTTGAAGTTGCAGCGCCCAAGAAGTCCCTTTATGTCATCAAGCATCCAATCCTGTGCAGCCTCTACAACTGTTTCAATCACTGTTTTCTCTAAATCAAGCGCCTCTGCCTACAAGACAAGTTGATCAAAATTGTCAGAAAGTTTCTGTAAGGAGTTCCGAAAGTGACTTTCCAAAAAATATATATATATCAGAAAGTGGCCCAAAACCCTGTAGTTAAAAGCAACAAATGCCTAAGATCAAATGAGAAATGGCACCTAAGTTGTGCCAATTGCATACCTGATTCTGCTCAAAATAGTTTGGCAGTACATTATGCTCGCCTAGCACAATTTCACCTGCAGTTGGCTTCTGCATACCCATGATCAGTTTCAGCAAAGTACTCTTCCCACAACCATTTGGGCCAATAATGGCAATTTTTTCACCTCTTTCTATTGTAAGATTCGTCCTATTAAAAAGCACCTGTACATGCAGATATTAACATAAAGTAAATTCAACAGCAAACTTAATGGGGGAATTACTCTTTTCTCAGTGATGCAATGTACCTTGTCCCCATAGGTGAAATTTAAGTTTCTAATTGCAACAACAGATCTTCCACTTCTTCCTCGCTCTGGAAATCTGATTTTCATTTGCTTACGTTGAAATGGCTTCTCAATTTGATCCTCTTCTTGAAGCCTCTCCAGCTTCTGTTCATCAAAATCAGAATTTCCAAAGATAATTAGATAAGGGTATCTACGTCTGAGCAAAAAAACACAAAACTGCACAAGAAATAGAGACTAGAGAATCATTCTCAAAGTGATGAAATGTGCATAGCAAGTTCACAGAGAAAAGAATAAGACACATAAATTTAATTATGCTTAGTTCATAATTGACTGCATCCATTCGGTCGGACAAAAACCAGACTCAAATGACCAATTTTGATTAAAGTTGGTCATTTGAAAGTTACTACTATATGATTGCTGTGCTAATGCAATTAGAAATGTAGCCTATATATACACATTAAGTTAGTATGTGAATCCAGTGCATCAATCCCAGTAATGTCCAAGAGAAATATTGAATAAATCCACTCTATAGCAATCACACAGCATAAGTATAACATCTCATTCATTCTAATAAAGCTGGAACCGATCGATGAGGATGACGGTATAACCACTTTCTTGTAAGCTGCCAACAGATGAATCATATAACCAAGCAAACAATGCCACATTGTTCCTCAATAACATAAATGTGGATAAAATTGTTTGGGTCCTTGCACCTTCTCGGCAGAAGAAGCACGACCAGAATTTGCTCCCGCACCTAATCTGTTTATTAAGTCTCTTGTGTGCTCAATTTCCTTTTGTTGTTTTTCCCATGCAGCATATTGCGCTTCAATCCATGTTGCCTTTGAGACAATATACTGAGAATAATTACCCTCATAAGTCCTGGATACTCCCATGTCGGTTTCTACAATTTTTGTACATAATTGATCAAGAAAAGCTCTGTCATGAGATATGATGACCATCGGCACATCCTGTTTTTGCAGATAACTTTCAAGCCACTCAATTGTATCCAGGTCAAGGTGATTCGTAGGCTCATCCAACAGCAACAAATCTGGGTCCTGGCAATATGTGGTTGAACACATTAAACCATAGCATATACATAATTAATAGAGAAACTGTTTCTTAGAACAAGAAAAGGGATCCTCCAATATCAACTCCTATTATGAGTTAGGGTTTTCTTATTTCAATCTTCTTGCCTTCATTTTTGCTATTGAATTCCTCCTATTACCAAAAGCATGGCAATGAAGTCCTTGCACTTGGTTATAGACATGTTACACACATAGATCATGAAATTTTATAATTGAAAATGAACCGGTTAATTTTATAGTTGAAAATGAACCGGTTAAAGTAGTGCAAAAACAACCTGAATTAAGTGAATTGTAGTAGAAAAGTAGGATCAGTATCAAGATATAAAAATCATCACTTCCTACTGGTAGACCAAAACTTCTGACAAAGAAGCAGCTTCTGAAGCAAACGATGCAGCACCTATTACGTATATATGTAGTGAAACCATAACCATCATGGCATGCTCTTAGTCAGGAATTAGTCAGAAAAGAAACCAGAAAGTAATAAGTAGAAACATAGTAGTAGCAATTTATTATATAGATTATACCTGAAACTGCAATAAAACCAAGCATATCATTGAAAAACAAAGGACAAGTTACACACCTGCAGCAAAATCTTCCCCAGTGAAATCCTCATCTGCCAGCCACTACTGAACGAGGCCACCAGCCTCTCTGAATCCTCAGGCGAAAACCCGAGCTCAGGCATCAACTTGCTGATCTTAGCATCAATTAGGTCCAAATCCACAGCCTGCGCTCTTTTCTGCAACAAATCAAACTCATCCAACAATCTTCCCATCAAGTCCAAATCCTCCACAGCCCCTTCTATTGCCTTTTGCACCTTCTCCAACTTCCCTGCAATCTCCATTTCCTCTTCAAAAGCACTCATAAACTCCTCTTTGACAGTCCTGCTCATCGAAACCTCGAATTCTTGACTCAAAAACGCAACTTTCATGTTGGGTTTCGCTTTGATCACGTTACCCGAATCAGGCTCCTCTTGTCCCGTAATAATTCTCAACTGGGTCGTTTTGCCTGCCCCATTTACGCCAACAAGCCCAACTTTTTCCCCTTTCTTCACTTCCCAACTCACGTCCTTCAACACCGTAACTCCTTTATAGCTCTTGCTGACATTTTCAAGCTTCACACCCGACGAAATACCCGACGCCCCGCTGTTTGATTGCTTATTCGCGCGTTTTCTGTCGAAATCATCCGCAGAATCCCTTGAAAACAAAGACTCAACATCAGTCTCCGGCTCAACAACAGAGGCTTCAACGGTCGCCGTGGACAAGCTCGCATCAATTCTAGATGTCCCTCTTCTGGGTTTCAAAAAATTCGCGACCTTTATCCCACTGGTATTCCTTCTTCTAACAAGTTTGAGGCTTCGGTGAGGTCTGAAATGGGGTGGCAGAGGAGATATCCTAGCATCGAATAGAGATGAACCAGTGAAGAAGGTCTGAAGGTCTAGTCGATTGAATTTAGTGGACAAGGCCATGTTTGGTTAGTTAACATAACAAAAAATTTGAGCAGATTCAACCGGAGGTAGGAATATCTAGGACAAACTAAGCATATACTGGTAATGGGTTAGCATAAAACAATGTTGAAATGAAGGAGGAGAAGACTAAACTAAGTAAACAATAGGTGAGCCTTCCTGTTTCTCTCACAATGGAAAACAGAGTAAACAGAGGAACTCTGATTCTTGAAAGGAAATGGCCATTAAGTAATTCAATTTTAGTTAATATTTACCCATTTTTTGCAATTCTTTTCTGTAAAAATTGAAGCTTTTGTTTTAACAATTTATTTTATACCATTAATATGAGAATTTGAGGGGGCTGATCCTCTGTCCTAACAACCCAGTACCAACCCTGTCCCATTGTATCTTAGCTTTCCATTTATGTGGGTCCCAGCAACCCAGTACCAACCCTGTCCCATTGGGACAGGGTTGCATCTTAGCCTTCCATTTATGGGGTTGGTACTGGGTTGTTGGGACCCACATAAATGGAAGCCTAAGATGCAATGGGACAGGGTTGGTACTGGGTTATTGGGATAGAAGATTTGAGGGGAGAATTTGAGAGGTTAGAAGATTAAACACATGTTTGGTTGAAGTTTTCGGAGGGAAAAAAAACACTTTTTTAATCGTAAAAGTTATTTAAAAAGAAAGAAAGTTTTGTCATAAAATTTTAAAACACTTTTGTAATAGAAATAGTTTTTATTGGAAGTTAAAATCAATGTTATGAATACCGTACCAGGTTCGGTATCGGATTGAGCTCTGGAACGGAACTGTACCGGTACCGGGTACCGTTTCGTGAAATTTTTTAAATTTATAAAATAGTCCCTAAAATTTTTAAAATTTTCAAAATAGTCTATATTGGTATATTATACAGTTGTACTGTACACTTTACTAGTTTACTGTTTACATTAACCATGCTTTCAAAAATCTTAATAATAAATAATAATGACAATTAATATGAAATAACAATAATTTTTAAATATTTTA
>JANZLC010000202.1:1299156-1317732 GCA_026413385.1 Erythroxylum gracilipes | reverse complement strand
CAGGAAAAAACCCGTACCCGTAGAAATCACGTCCTCCAATCCAAAGGTCTGCCAAACCCGAATGGCAAGGGATTTAACAGCGAGGAAAGGCAGATTATGCCCCGGAAAAAATCCGACTAAACATCGGGTCCACTGATGGAGGTGGCGCAAGATGGCCGGCGCTGGGAGTACCACGGGCCCAGAAGAGCGAGCTCGGGATTTACCCGAAAATTTAAGTCCAGTTGAAAAACTAGAAACCCGAACTCGATCGACCCAAGAAAAATCCGACGATTTTTTTGTGGGTGGTCGAGATTTTCCTAAGGCCTTAGTCACATTCCGATTCACTACAGCAGCATAGGAATTAACAGCAGGGTTAGGTAAAATACCTCCACCAAAGGGGAGGCGGACAGTTGGGGCAGTGGGGCCTGGAGGCCCATAAGCAGCAGCAGGGGCGGGAGTCCCAGGAGCAGCAGGGGCGGGGGGCCCGGAAATTGCAGCAGGCCCCTTGGAAGGGGAAAAAAAGGGGCCCAAGGCAGGGGCCTGCTGGGCCAGCCCAGGAGGGGCAGAGGCCCACGCAGGGGCCTGCCCAGCGGGCAGGGGCTGCAGCTCGGGTGCAGCCCCGAGCGCCTCGAGCGCGCCAGGCGAATACAGGCGCCCGAGCTCGGCGCCGGTGGAGGGCGCGAGCGTCGGGGAGGGCCGAGCAGCGGCAACCGGAGGTGGCAGGGGCTTCACCGGGGAGGGAGACACACCAGGGAGTGGTGGGAAGTCAGCGGAGGCGTGGAGCGCGGGGGGCGAAAAATCGCCCGAGAGGTCGGGCATGCCTCCGCCGGCGAGGAGAGTTCCGACGGCGAAACCAGGGGTGGGGGGAGGTAGATCTGGGGACGGCGAGTCGATTGAGGTAGGTGGTGAGGGTCGACGGACGACGGAATGGGCGTCGGTGGGGGGAGGAGCGTCGCCGGCTCCCGAACGTTTCAAGCTAGATCTCGCCGGATCTAGTGGCTATATGTAAAACAATTATTGAGTTTCTTAACTATTTAAATATTTATTGGTGCCAATAAATAAATTGGTACGTTTGTCACTAATGCAAATTTCTTTCTCTTTTTGGTTATTTCACCGTATCAAGACACTTGGTTTGAGACAAATATATAAGACGTTTAATTGAAAATTGACCCCTTATTAATACCCGAATAGGATTAGTATTTATGAAGTGATTATTAGTTTGGTTTGAAATTAACTTAAGTCATATTTGAGCGAATTGAATCATGGACCTAGGGGTGACAATAAACTGGGATGGCCGGAGCTCACTTAGGTCTAAGCCCGATTTGATAGCTTTTGTCGAGACTCGAGTGCAGCTTGAGGCCTGATGAGCTAGAAGCTCAATTTGATCTAGCTTGACCTAATTTTTTCATTTTTTAAAATAAAAACAAAAAATAACGTCATTTTTTTAAAATAATATCATTTTCTTTATAATTACGAGGCTTTAGGTTTGGTTGAGTCTAGGTAGTTTGTGATGTGGCCAAACTACATATGACTTTGTTGACTTCAAGATAGGTCAAACTAGTTGAGTCAATCCCGAGCCTAATTGCCAAGTGTATGTGGATCAAATTTAAATTATATAGACTATCTATTATTATTCTGTAAGCATTTATCTTCTATTTATTTATTAATTTAAGTGAGTAATCATAATTATGAGTCCATTAATCTACAGCTAAAGGTGTTATTTGTACCATAATGGTTCACACAAAGTTTAAATAAGTTTTTATCTTTATTTCTGATATCAATTTGCATTTTAATATTATTTTAATATTATTCATTATATTCTATCATTATTAAAATAGTACTCATAAAACCTTAAAAGTGGTAATATAGCTAATGAGAATATTTGATTTATATCTATTGTGAAATATTAAAGTAAAAGTTAATGTGACATAATATGAACTAAATTTATGACCATTTACTATAAATCACAAAACATTAATTCAGTTAGAATTTAAGGTATTATTTTTGAAAACTTTAATTCAGTTTTGCCGCAGCCTCCCACTTTTGTCTCTTTTAATTGGTGCTGTGGTGCTCTCTAACAGCAACGTATATGTTGAGTTTGCTTACAAGTAAAGATGCAATTGAGATATCTCCGAGAGCAAAGTTTATGCAACGGAGGTATTTAATGGTAAGTAAAGGAAAAACCCTTCTAAAAAGGCTTCATTTATTTTTAGTAATTTAAAAAGAATTAAATTGATAAAATACCTCTTAATTTAAGAAGCATAACTTAAGAGGATTGTTCTCGTTAACTAGTTTCAACCTGGTATTAATTAATCTCATCTACAAATTTATATAGGATTTCTTGTGAATTTAAGCATATGTATCTATTTATAACGATAGAACTCGTAATCTGGTTGAATATCACATTAATACTTCGTGCTTTGACAAATGAATTAGCTGTTCAAAACTTAGAACACAAATATAAAAATCCATAACTTTTATACTTAGCAATTAAAATAAGAATTTCTTATTTTAAGTCTAATTTAAAAAATAAGATTATTTTTTTATTTTTTTAGTTAACATTTTAGTTATATGTCTGATAGATCACAAAAAGATTAATAGTTATATAATTGAAGTGTCGTCTTTTTTTCACATGACTTTTTAAAATTAAATAAGTAACACAATAAAATACTCAAATTTTATTTTAACAAAAATGAAAAGTTACATAATTTATTTAAATATAAAGCTTCACATCCTTTGTCGATAGTAAAATCGATCCGTCTTAAAGTTAGAATCGGCTCCACCGAAATTCCATCAACCCAAATGACATTACTTTAACTTTGTCTCGGAGCTAGCGGCCATGCTTCTTCCATCCTTTATCATTTTTAACCATTAGTCAGACTAATAAAATGTTAATAAATTTAAATGTTTTAAAAATTAAAAAAGTTTAAACACTAAACACTAAACACTTAAATAAACATATTAAAAAATACTTTAATTCATTATTCCTTTTATGAAATAATATCTTATAATATATACGTAGTCTCTTACCTAGATAGCAACCTTCGTTTCTAACTTTAGAGACTTTTTGTTTCTAAATTTAAATGCATGAAATAAAAAATTAAATAATTCTTAAAAATTTTAAATGTATATATAACTTTTAATCTGAACATATATTTGAAAAGAAAATTTATATTATTAAAATTTTATTTAAGTTTTTCAAAAAGGTAAATACGAATTTATACGTTTAAACTAAAATTTAATAAAAACCAAACTTTGAATTTTCTTTTACCTGTCGGTCCTAATTTTCGATACTTTGTCAAAAGTAATTATTATCAATTAGGAACCATTTAAATTTTCTTGTGAAAAATGAGTTCAATTATTAATAATGATTTAAAATAAACCTAATTTATAAAAATACCTCTTAATAAACAAGAATTACAAGTTAAGCATCTGCATTTTTATTAATAACGCTCAAACTATAATTAGGATTAACATGCTGCGAGATTGTTACAGTTTGTTTTGGTAAACGGATTGCGTATTTTCAAAACTTGAAGAAGAATGTAAGAAACTCGAATTAAAAACTCGAAATGTTTAGGTAAACTTAAAATTTGAATAAGTTTAAGTTTGAATTTGTACCTTTGTTGTTTGGTCTTGACGGTGCTGGTGGCTTGGACTCGGTCACGAACTCTTTTGATTTGGTATATCCAAGTTCTCGCGTAAGTAGGCCGCTATTAATCTTGGTAGTAGTAGCCATTGCTTTTGCTTCCACTGACCTGCAACTTACAATCATAAGTGTTATCAGAAGCAGAGTCACATATCTTTGATTTTCCATCAGTTATGTATAAATATATATAGCGATATGCTCTATCTCTGTAATGAAATTCCAGTATGGAGAAAGTAGGGTAATAGAAGAAAAGTGTTGTGTTTCATGGCTTTGGTAAGGTGCTCTTTTAAAGTGGGTCAAATTAAATTTCATCTAATTTATTATTTTTATTTATGAATCTTTGAATAATTAAGTTTTGAATTTTGAATTTTAGGATAATGTTTAAGACAATTTAATTTATTTAAAATATGTAATGCGTAGATTAGTAAGAATGATAATAGTTAAAAAACCAGTAGCAAATAGGAGAAGTGAAGAATCTTCTTCACTTCACCTATGTTTATTTATGATTATCATTCAAGACTCATAGAGATTCAGAAGACTTGGATGAAATTATATTTTTAAATAACATAATAATAATAATAATAATAATTATTATTATTATTATTATTATCGGCATATCATCATTGTTTGATGATTGAACCTGAACTATATTTAAAACAATTTTGAACTGCTAATAATAATATAATTTTTTTAATGAAATTATACTATTTAAATATTTATGGTTGCAAATCATTAAGTTGATACGTTTGTTACTAACGCAAGTTTCTCTCTCTTTTTGGTTATTTCATCATATCGGACACTTAGTTTGAGTCAATCATATAGGATGTTTAACTGAAAATTGACCCCGTTAACTTAAATGCTAGTAAAAATACCCAAATAGAAGTTGAAGTCATATTTGAGTGAATTAAATTGTGAAAAGAGGGTTGGTAATGGCCCGAGTTGACTCGACCTGCGCTTGCCCAAGGTCAACCTCAATATGATAGCATTCTACTAGGACCCAAGTCCACCGAGGCTTAATTGGCTCGAATAGCTCAAAGTCATATTTGATCCAGCTCGACCTGATTTTATTTTTATTTTTAACAATAAAAATAGAAAACAAGGTTATTTCTAACAAAACAATGTTATTTTCTTTATAGCTATTGGGCTTTAGGTCAACTTGGATAGCTTAAATTTGAGGCTCGGTTTTTAAAAAATATTAGACCTAAGATCTGGTCAAACAGTATATAACACGTTGACTTCGTATCAAGTAGGACTAGACTAAGTTGACCCTGATCCTAATTGTTAAGCCTATGTGGTCTAAATATAAATTATATAGATTCCATCTATTATTATTTTTTTATGAATTTTTCTTTGATTTGTTGGTCTGCTTTTCCTTTATATAGTTTATACAAGTTTCAAAATCAATAAAATTCAAAGTACTAAGTACTCTGTCATTCACCGATCTTTTAATTATTTCTATAGAAATACGTCATAATCTTCAATGCTACAATAATGAGGAATTCTCATTCATAACATAACATTTTGTTCTAACATGAACATGTGTTGCATTGTAATAGATGTTATCTTGTAAATTAAAATAGAAAAGACCATCAAATAATGTATCATTTCTATCAATTTCAAATTATAATTAAACTTTAAATATTCATTTGAAAAATAAAAGCAATATCCAAATTGTACAAATCTTGATACTAAAATCAAGAATAAAAATATATTTTTTAATTTTAAAACAAAACCAATGCTTAAAATTAAATTGCAACCTCTAACAGGTTCTACACGTGAGCGCATTTTGTTTCCATATAATATATATTGCTCACTTCCCACTACAAATTCTGCAACTCATTTGTAATATAAATTTAACAACTAAAATCAATCCATCATATGTTATGATAAACTTCAATCATATTAGATTCAAAGCAAATTATTGGGATTAGATTGCCTTTCTTTTCAAGTCATTCCTTATTTTAACTTTTACAATCCTTCTTCATGTGTTCTTTTTTCTTGCAAAAGAAGCTTTTGGATTCTTCTTAATGTCATCTTGAGCAAGTATTTGACCTTTGTCTCTTGAGTTGACTTGATTTTTCTTCTTTTCTTGAACAATCAGATGTGCACTATGCTAACTCTCTCATTGATCCATCAACAATCTTCCTTCCTCTTGAAAACACATGATCATTAATTCATTTATTGATCACTTATCTTATGTGTATTATAAGAGATTTTAAAGGGTCTGTAATGTTGTAGAAGGGTGTTCAAAATATAATACACAAGGAAATAATCAAAAATTTCAACCTTGGTTTTCATTAATTGAGTTGTAATGTCCCTCATCTTCATGATGTGCTCACTCACACCTCCAACACCAGTGAGGCTTGTGGATGAAAACTTTAATAATCAAGGTACTTGTAAGTATTTTGTCTTAAGTTTCAAATTGCTTATAAATAGCCTTCAGTAGAGTATGGACATTGTTATTGTACAGAACCTCGAATGCCAACAAAAATTTTGGTTTTTATGTACATCACACTTAAGCGATTAGCTTGCTCCCAACATTCTTAAGGAGCATATTCACCTGTAGTGCTAGCCTCAGTTACCTTAGGGGGTTCATCCTTTAGGATAGCATAATCAATGTCTATCACCCGAGATGAAAAAAAATTCTCTCTTTTGTAATCTTATAGTTTCTACCCATCAATTTGGAAATTCCATAACTTGTATTAAAGAAATTAACAGTTTGAATAGCTGCATAATTTAAACATACAATCAATAAATTGAAGATAACAAACAATAGATATGTTGTACAAATGAAAAAGATATCTTAAAAGACATAAATCAAATGATACATACATGCTGTTTAATAGTAAAAATTTTGAATTGGTTAATTTTTTTGTTCGATTTACTAATTATATGACTAATGAGTTATTGATGAAAAAAATTGTAAATTTTGTTTTTTTTATTATTTATAACATTGATGAACAGTAATGTGCACTATTTTGAAAATAATAAGTAAATCAATATTCAATCCTCCTAACAATTTAAGCATTAATAAGTATCAATATATCCCCAATAATACTGAATAATAATATAATAAAGCCTCCTAAAAAGTATATAAGAAGAACAAAAGAGATTACAATTTCATATGCATCTATTTATGACGATGAACTCGCAGTTTGGGTGAATATCACATTAATACTTTGGACATTAAAAAATAGATTAACTATTCAAAACTCAGAAGACAAATATAAAAATCCATAGTTTTTATACTGAGCAATTAAAATAAGATTTTTTTTATTTTAATGTCCAATTTAAAAAAAGATAATTTTTTTTTTTTAAAAATGGTTAACATTTTAGTTATATGTCTAATAGATCACATAAAGATTAATAGTTATATAAATGAAGTGTAGTCTTTTTTTTCACAAGAATTTTTTAAATTAAATAAGTAACTATAATGAAATGCTCAAACATATTTTGGCGAAAATGGAAAGTTACATAATTTCTTTAACTATAAAGCCTCAAATCCTTGGTAGTAAAATCGGTCTGTCTTAAAGTTAGGGTCTCAAATCCTTGGTAGTAAAATCGGTCTGTCTTAAAGTTAGGGTCGATCCCACCGAAATTCCATCGATCCAAATGACATTGCTTTAACTTTGTCTTGAAGCTAATGGCCATGTTCCGGTCCTTTATCATGAGTCACATTAACAAAATGTTAATAAATATAATGTTTTAAAAATTAACAATTTTAAAAATTAAACACTTAAATAAACATATTAAAAATAATACTTTAATCCGTTATTCCTTTTATCATCTCAACTCTTAGGAACCTACTTAACTCACAGATCCTTACTCATCATTTTCCGTTAAACAATTTAGTTTCAGCGGAAGTTGTTTTAGAGGCATTCTCAAACTCTCATAGATTTTCTGATACACAAGATTCTTAGAAGAGGCAAGTCTAAAGCATGCTCATCCTATACCAAGACAATTAGGAAATACGACTAAAGTATTTGAAGTTTTTAGGATAGAGAAGAGCCTTAGGAAACAATCTTCATATTCTATTCACCAATATGAACTAAGGCCTTACAAGATATGAAAATAAGGCATAAGGCTTTTTACAATGAAAGAAGAGCTATGTTTTTATAAGCCAAGCGATAGGGTAGGAATGTAAATCTACTAAAGGCATAATGATAACAACTTTAGAAAAGAAAATTAAAATACAATGATAACTACTTTATCTAAATTACTTTAAAGGACAATAATTCACCTGCTTTGATAAAAGTAAACAATTTTTACAAAAAGTCTTGGTAAATCACATAAAACAGCCCCTGTGATATACTTGATTATTCATTTTAGCTCTTGTGTTTTTAATTCGTTCACTTTAGTCCCTGTGTTTTTTATTCTCATTCAAGATACCCCAATTGGATATTTTCGGACATTTCGGATAAATTTGTCCGAAAATACCCAATTGAGGTATCTTGAATGAGAATAAAAAACACAGGGACTAAGGTGAACGAATAAAAAACACAAGGGCTAAAATGAATAATCAAGTATATCACATGGGCTCTTTTATGTGATTTGTCAAAAGTCTTAAAGTAAATAATATGATGATAAGATAAAATCTTGTACAGTATCTATTTATATCTTACTTTAGAGATCTCTTGTTTTTAATTTAAATACATGAAATAAAAATTTAAATAATTCTTAAAATATAAAATGTAAATATAACTTTTAGTATGAACATATATTTGAAAAAGAAATATTATATTATTAAAATTTTATATAAGTATTTTTAAAAAAGGTAAATACGAATTTATACATTTAAGCTAATATTTAATAAAAAACAAACTTTGAATTTTCTTTTACCGATTTGACATGTCTCTTTCGGTCTGTCATAATTTTGGATACTTTGTCCAACGTATTTATTATCAATTAGGAACCATTCAAAATTTCTTGTGAAAAAGTTTTTAAATTCGAATTTATACCTCTTTGGTTTGGTCCTGATGGTCCTCTTGGCTTGGACACGGTCACGAACCCTTTTGATTTGGTATATCCAAGTTCTGGAGGAAGTAAGAGGCCATTAATCTTCGTAGTAGTAGCCACTGCTCTTGCTTCCACTGACCTGCAACTTACAGTCATGAGTATCATCAGAAGCAGAGCCACATACCTTTGATTTTCCATCAGATATATATAAATATATATAGCGATATGCTCTCTCTCTGGCCTGAAATTCCAATATGGAGAAAGTAGGGTAATAGAAGAAAAGTGTTGTGTTTTTTGGTTCTGGTAAGGTGCTCTTTGTATATACAGAGACCAGGGAGAGGGGTGCGAGTCTCTGGAAGGAAATCATCTGTACCGTTCACCCATTGCCAATCCAGTGCCAAATAATGTCATCCACAAAACCAAAGTTTGTGGATAAGCCGATAAGGTCCTCATCAGTCAACATATTTACACGCAAGGGCTTTCACGTCAAAGACTAAAACAATGTGAGGATTTTTGGAATATTATTCGCACCTCTGTTTTCAAGCCACGTGTATACCAAGATGTGACACTTAGATTAACAACGATCACTACAAGCTCATGCTCTTTTGTTCAAAAATCTTCTTAGTTCAATTATTGGATTGGACTCTGAAGAATTTCATTCTCTTATAATTGATATTCTTTACAAAGCATATACACTTGAATATAAAGGAAAAACTATCCTAATTAGGAAGAACAAATTTAGGAAGAATAATAACGGAAGGATCCTAATTATATACATTCCAAATTTGACAAACATTCCATAACTAGGAGATATCCAACATACTCGGATTCATGCATTATTTGATCCATTATGCAATTATCTAGTCTTAGGTTAGGTATGCATTTTGGCAAATTAAATTTTGTTCAATCTGAAGTTAGTTAACGAGTTCAATATAAATTAATGAAGTTTAGGTCTAAAAGGTTGCTTAAAAGTTTAATATCATCTCGTAACGATATTGTTTTTGTATTGTAAGTATAAGAAAATTTGGTCAAACTAAATTCGATCTAATTTATTATTTTATTTATAAATTTTTGAATATTTAAGTTTTGAATTTTAAATGTTAGAATAATGTTTACGACATATTTAATTTATTTAAAATATATATTACAAATGATAACAGTTAAAAAACAATTTAAAAATATAATAGTTTGACACATTTAATCACTATATTGATAATTTAACCCAAACTATATGTAAAACAATTATTGAGTTTTCTTAACTATTTCTTTTGAGTTTTCTTAACTATTTCTTAACTATTTAAATATTTATGGGTTCAAGTAAATAAGTTGGTACGTTTGTCACTAATGTAAGTTTCTTTCTCTTGGTTATTTCACCGTATCAGACACTTAGTTTGAGACAAATATATAACACGTCTAATTGAAAATTGACCTCTTAACTTAGATGTCAGTAAAAATACCCAAATAGTAGTTCTAACAAGTCGAATTGTGAAAATAGGGTTGATAATAGGCCGAGTTAGGTTGGGTTGAGCTTGCCCAAGGTCAACCTCAGTATGATAGCATTCTATTAGGACCCAAGTTTAGCCCGAGGCTTAATTGGTTCGAATAGCTTAAAGTTGGACTTGATCCAGCTCGACCTGATTTTATTTTTATTTTTAACAATAAAAATAGAAGACTTTATCTATGTTAAACTTCATAATAAAATTATCAATTATATTGCAATTCCTAATACTTGTGGAAAATTAGGAAAAATAATTTGATTTTTATCCTAATTAATCATTCAAATATAATAAAAATTCTTGTGTGATAAAATTTATTATACTAAAATAATTAAATACAATTAAATGCCTAAACTCTTTATATGATCAGGTATATAAATATATAATTTTATATAATTAGGGTTGCTATAGTTGAGCCCTAATAATTAATCATTAAAACATGTTATACAAAATTATATTTACAATCCAAAAAATATATATAATAATTATGTGGATAAAAATCGATAACCTAATTTATGTTGAATGTTTATACAAATATAATTTTAACGTACAATAAATAAAAATATCATTTTCAGTCCAGTTTAAAGAGGCTCATTATGTGCCCTATGTGGGTGTGGGTTCGAATTACTGCATCGGAATTTGCTTTAAATCAGCACACAAAATTACGTCATTTAGTGAAAGGTTCGTCTTCAACCTTTACTATTTATAACCCGCCATATACCAAACTAAACCAAATCATTAAAATACCATAAAAATTGATTTTTTAAAATGTACAAACACTTCAAAATCTTTAATCGGAAGAAACACTTTCAAAAACAACTTTAAGATGAATTTTGGATATGAGTTTTTTTCCAAAATTCAAAATATTCTAAAAATTAAAACAAGAGAGAGGTTACTATGCTCTAATATTAAATGTAAGTCAATTCAACATATATTTAACAGTAATGTACGTTAAAATAACAAATAAATTGAATGCGGAAGAAATCAAAACAGTCACGCCATTGACGTTTGTACTTCAAAAGTCTGCATTTTTAGAATTCTTCTAAGATCTTAGTTCTAAAATCGATGAGAAGTTTAGGGACTCCAAAAATTTACAAGAAAGAACATATATTAATGTGCTGCCATTAAGCACGTTAATTTTTTACCACAAAAACAAAATATTTATATCCATTAATTACATAACGATGGACCATTTGTAGATATTAAAACTACAAAATAGGGCATTGAACTTTTTAAACTCATCATTTAAAAAATTTAATTTAAACGACATCATTTGAAAAAGTGAATTGCATATCATGATTAAGTCCATAATCAACTTAAATTCAACCTATTAATTTTGGATCCAGTTAGATCAAAATCTCATTTTAAAATATTTCTATTTTGATATTCTTTTTATCTTATATATGTACCTTTAAAAAAAATAGATACGTACCTAATTGATATTACTAATAATTAAAAAAAATATAACCGGTTTCACTAATTCAATTGTAAGAATTTTGAAAAGGTCAATTATTCCATTCAATTTACTAATTATATGATTGATGAAAAAATTGTAAATTTATTTTATTTATTATTTATAACATTGATGGACAGTAATCTGCTCTACTTTTAAAAATATTAAGTAAATCATTATTCAATCCTCCTAACAATTTAAGCATTAATACGTAAATCAATATTCGATCCTAAAAAGTATATAAGAAGAACAAAAGAGATTACAATTTCTGATTGATAAAATCAAAATTCCCCTTTTTCTTTTTGTTTTGCCGCAGCCTCCCAATTTTGTCTCTTTTAATTGGCGCTGTGGTGCTCTCTAACAGCAATGTGTATGTTGAGTTTGCTTACAAGTAAAGATGAAATTGAGATATCTCCAAGAGCAAAGTTTATGCAACGGAGGTATTTAATGGTAAGCAAAGGAAAAACTCCTGTAAAAAGGCTTCATTTATTTTTAGTTATTTAAAATGAATTAAATTTATAAAAATGCCTCTTAATTTTCCAAGTATAATTTAAGCATATGTATAGATTTATAACGATCAAAGAGCAAAGTGTGGGTGAATATCACATTAATATTTTGGGCTTTGACAAATAGATTAACCATTCAAAACTTAGAAAACAAATATAAAAATCAATAGTTTTTATACCGGGCAATTAAAATAAGAATTTTTTATTTTAATGTCTAATTTAAAAAATAAGATAATTTATTTTAAAATTTTAGTTTTTGTTAACATTTTAGTTATATGTCTGATAAATCAGGTAAAGATTAATAGTTATATAAATAAAGTGTAGTCTTTTTTTTCACACAACTTTTCACATTAAATAAGCGAGGAAATACTCAAACATATATTTGACCAAAATGAAAAGTTACATAATTTCTTTAAATATAAAGCTTCACACCTTTTGTTGGTAGTAAAATCGGTCCGTCTTCAAGATTGAGTCGACTCCACCAAAATTCCATCGACCCAAATGACATTGCTTTAACTTTGTCTTGGAGCTACTAGCGGGGATGTGGTGATTTTGGTCCTTTATTATTTTTAACCATGAGTCACATTAAGAAAATGTTAATAAATATAATGTTTTAAAAATAAAAAAGTTTGAAAATTAAACACTTAAATAAATATATTAAAATAATACTTTAATTCGTTATTCCTTTTATGAAATAATATCTTATAATATATACGTAATCTCTTATCCGGGTACCAAACTTTAGAAATAAAAAATTAAATAATTCTTAAAATTTTAAAATGTATATATAACTTTTAAAATAAGCATATATTTGGAAAAGAAATTTCATATTATTAAAAATCTGATATAAGTTTTTTAAAAAGATAAATACGAATATATACGTTTAAACTAATATTTTATAAAAAACATACTTTGAATTTTCTTTTACCGACTTGAGATGTCTCTTTCGGTCTGTCCTTATTTTGGATACTTTGTCCAAAGTCTTTATTATGATCAATTAGGAACCATTCAAATTTTCTTGCGAAAAAGTTTCAAGTTCGAATTTATACCTGTTCCGTTTGGTCCTGACGGTGCTCGTGGCTTGGACTCGGTCACGAACTCTTTTGATTTGGTATATCCAAGTTCTGGCGGAAGTAAGCCGCCATTAATCTTAGTAGTAGTAACCATTGCTCTTGCTTCCACTGACCTGCAACTTACAATCATAAGTGTTATCAGAAGCAGAGTCACATATCTTTGATTTTCCATCAGATATATATAAAAAATATATATAGCGATATGCTCTATCTCTGTACTGAAATTCCAATATGGAGAAAATAGGGTAATAGAAGAAAAGTGTTGTGTTTTATGGTTCTGGTAAGGTGCTCTATGCATATATAGGGACCAGGGAGAGGGGTGTGAGTCTGAACAGAACATCGTCGGTCAACTTATTACCACGCAAAGATAATAGTGGAAGACAGACAATGTGAGGATTTTTGGAATATTAATCGCACCTCTGTTTTCAAGCCACGTGTATACCAAGATGTGACACTTAGATTAACAACGTCCACTACAAGCTCATGCTCTTTTGTTCAAAAAACCTTCTTAGTTCCATTAATGGATTGGAGTCGGATTCAAGCATTATTTGATCCAATCTGCAATTTTCTAGTCTTAGCTTAGGTATGCATTTGGTAAATTAAATTAGGTTTAGTCTGAAGTTAACGAGTTTAGTTTTGTGTAGAAGGTCGGTTGATTTAATGATATTATTTTAAGAAGTAAAACTAAAACAATAACTCAAATCAAACTTTAAACTAATCTGCAGCTGACTATTAAGAAGGTCTAGTAGAATTGAAGATGAACTCAATTCGAATTAATCTATTGTCAAACCAATAAATGATATACAAGAAAGGGATTAGGTCTTTTTTTTTTCAAGTTTAACTAAATTTGATTTTAATATATTAATTTTGAATCATTAGATTTGATTAATTTATTATAGTTTGTTAAGTAAAAATACATTAAGCTTGATTTTGATTTTGATTTTGAGTTTGAGTTTAAATTTAAATTTATTTGTTAACTTTAAATTGGGTCAAACTGAATTCGGTCTAATTTATTATTTTTATTTAGGAATCTTAGAATGTTTAAGTTTTGATTTTTGATTTTTAGAATAATGTTTAAGACATATTTAATTTATTTGAAATGTAAATTACAAATGATAGTACTAACAAAACAATTTTAAAATGATAATAGTTTAAGCAGGGCCAACCCTAAGTAAGGGTAGCCTAGGCATCCGCCTAGGGCCCATCCTTATAAATAGTAAAATAAAACTCATTTTTACTTTTATAAAAAATAAAATGAAGTAAAATATGGTCCATTTTTATTTTCATATAAAATAAATGAAGTAAAATAGGTCCTACCTTTGACTTTATAAAGAACAACAAAAGACTCATATTTTGTTTCTTTTTATTCTTTATAAGAGCCCAAAAATAGATAAAATTAAGGACCTTTTTTTTACTCTACTCAGCCCTATAAAATGTTAGGAGCTACCCTAAGTTTAAGTCACATTTAATCACTACTTTTATAATTGAACCCAAACTATGTGTAAAACAATGATTGAACTGCCAATATTAATATAAAGTTTTTAATGAAATTATACTATTTAAATATTAATGGGTGCAAATCAGTAAGTTGGTACATTTGTCACTAATGCAAGCTTCTTTTTCTTTTTGGCTATTTCCATATCAAACGTTTAGTTTGAGACAAATATATAAGATGTTTAACTAAAAATTGATCCTTTAACTTAAATGCCCAAATTGGAGTTGTAACAAGTCATATTCGAGTGAATCGGATTCTGGAAATAGGGTTGGTAATAGTCGAGTTGGGTCGGGCTGAGCTCGCCGAAGCCCAAGCTCAATATGGTAGTTTCTACTAAAACCCAGGTCCAGCCCGAGGTTTGATTGGTTTAAATAGCTCAAAGTCGGACTTGACCTAGCTCGACCTATTTTATTTTTATTTTTAACAATAAAAATAGAAGACAATGTTATTTTTCACACAACAATGTCATTTTTTTTATAATTATTAGACTTTAGGTCAGGTTAGGTCTAGTTAGCCTGAATTTGGGGCCCGATTTTTTTTAAAAATAGACCTAAGGTCTGGTCAAACTGTACATAACCTATTGACTTTAGGTCAAGTAGGACCAAGGGGTTGACCTCAAACCTAATTTCTAAGCCTGTGTGGACCAAATAAAAAATATATAGATTTTATCTATTATTTCTTTAAGAATTTCTCTTTGATTTATTGGTCTACTTTTCCTTTATATAGTCTATATGAGTTTCAAAATCAGTAAAATCTAAAGTATTAAGTACTTTTTCATTTACCAATCTTTTAATCTGTTAAACATACATGCTATTTATCAATAAATTGAGGCCAACAAACAATATATATGCTGAACCACATAAATATATCTTAAAAGACATAAATCAAATGACATAAAAATTACTTGCGGCTAAATTTTTAATTCAAACAAATTTATGTTAAACTTTATAATAAAACTATCAATTATATTCCAATTCCTTATACCTGTGGGAAACTTAGGAAAAATAATATGATATTTTATGCTAATTAATCATTCAAATATAATAAAAATTCTTGTGTGATAAAATTTATTATACTAAAATAATTAACAACAATTAAATGCCTCAACTCTTTATATGATTAAGTATATAAATATATAATTTTATATAATTAGGGTTTCTATGACATATCCCTAATAATTAATCACTAAAATATGTTATACAAAATTATATTCACAATCCAAAATATAGACATAATAATTATGTGGAAAAATGATAACCTGATTCATGTTAGAACGTTTATACAAATATAATTTCAACGCATAATAAATAAGAACATCATCTTTAGTTCAGTTAATAGAGGCTGACTCTGTGCCTTATGTGGGTATGAGTTCGAGCCTCAATCTTAACCTTTAACACGAAAAAGGTGCTCAAGTTACGTAATTTGAGTCTATTTGGATCGTTAAAAGAAATATGGTTTTAATTTTATTGTCTAATACAACCTCATTGTGGCAATGAACTTTTTAAACTCATCATTTAAAATATTAAATTTAAACAACATTGTTTTAAAAAATGAATTACACATCTTGATTGAGTCCAATCCTGAAGTCTAATTAACTTAACCTATTAATTTTGGGTCGAGTTAGAAAATGTTTTTATTTCTAAATATTTCTATTTTAGTCTTCTTTTTATTGGATGAGTTTAGAGATATATACTTAAGTGATATTTATAATAATTAAGAAATTCAACTGTAAGAATTTTGAACTAATTAATTTTTCAGTTCGATTTACTAAATTATATGATTAATGAGTAATTGATGAAAAATAACTGAAAATATTGTTTTTTTTATTATTTATATCATTGATGGGCAATAATCTGCACTATTTTGAAAATAAGTAGTAAATCAATATTTAATACCCCTAATAATTTAGGGATTAATAAGTATCAATATATCCCTAATAATACTGAATAATAATATAATAAAGCCTCCTAAAAAGTATATAAGAAGAACAAAAGATATTACAATTTTTGATCGATGAAATCAAAACTTTGTTAGATATTTTTAATTTACTGATTTTGTCCTAGTCTTCAGTGGCATTTGTTTTCAGTCAGAGTCAAACTAGGAGTTAGTTAATCATGAGACGTGGACCTTTTATCTTGGTCTTTCTGTTGATGTAATGGCCTATAAAAGGCACTATTTTGCTGAGTAAAAGTGTAGTTCATGCAGTTCATTCCTGTATGATATTTAGCTCACTCAACAGTGGTATCATAGCCAAACACCTGTAAGGGAAACAGGTGAGGGAGAGACAACTAGCAGCAGCAACGTGAAAGCTTATGGCTTCTAAAAACTTTGTGCAGCCAACCATTCCCCGCTTTGATGGTCACTATGATCATTGGAGCATGCTAATGGATTTTTTTTTACGATCAAAGGAGTATTGGCAAGTTGTTTCTGATGGCATACCAGAACCAGCAGTAGGCACAATAGTGTCAAAAGCAGAGATTGAGACAATGAAGTTAAAGGACCTGAAGGCAAAAAATTATCTTTTCCAAGCCATTGATCACACAGTCTTAGAAACAATTCTTCAGAAAGACACCTCAAAGCAGATTTGGGACTCTATGAAGAAGAAGTATCAAGGAAATGTGAGGGCAAAGCGGGCACTGCTTCAAAATCTCTTTGGTGAATTCGAGACTTTGCACATGAAGTCTGGTGAATCTGTTACAGACTACTTTTCAAGAATGATGGCAGTTGCAAACAAGATGCGGATTCATGGGGACAAGCTAGAGGATATTGCTATTGTTGAAAAGATCCTTTGACCTATCCTGCCAAAATATAACTTCATTCTTTGCTCCATTGAAGAATCAAAGGATCTTGACACTCTCTCCATTGATGAGTTGCAAAATTCCTTGCTGATTCATGAGCAAAAATTAATCCAACAAGATACTGAGGAGCAAGCTTTGCAAGTAACTACCAATAATGATAGAAGCAAGTGGAAGGGTAGAGATTCCAATGACAAAGTCGATGAAGGGAGTCCATGGAGAAATGATTAAGGCCATCGTTCAAATGAAAAACAAAGACAAAAAAGACAAGTCTACAAGTAAAGATAAAACTAATATTGAATGCTTTCAATGCCATGGGTATGGTCATTACCGTTCTAAATGCCACACAAATTTATATAAGAAACTTGGAGAAAAGTCTAATTTTGCAGAAGCAAATGAAAAGGAGGAGGAGATATCCTTGTTAATGGTCTACCATGGGAAAGAAGAAACAAATAAGAATCTATGGTATCTTGACATTGGTTGCAGCAATCATAGAGTAGAGATAGGATGTCTTTCTCCACTCTTAATAGATGCTATCGAGATACGGTGAAGTTTGGTGACTACTTTAAAGTCTCGGTTATGGGAAAAGGGAAGGTAACTATTCAAACTAAAGGAAACCCTACTCAAATAATCTCCAATGTCCTTTTTGTTCCATATTTGAAGACCAATTTGTTAGGTATTGGCCAACTGCAAGAGAAGGACTATGAAATTTTCATTAAAAATGGAGTATCCAGAATCCAAAATGACAAATTGGGTTTGATTGCTAAAGTCACCATGACTGAAAACAAAATGTTTCCGTTGCATCTCCAAAAAATTGGTCCTTGTTGCTTTACTACAAAAGTGTCCAACCTAGCATGGTTATGGCATTATCGGTATGGACATCTGAATTTTTGAGGACTAAAACTCTGCAACAGATGGAGATGGTGGCTGGACTTCCCAAATTTAATTCTCCTACAAAAGTCTGTGAAGATTGTGTTATTAGGAAGCAACCTCATAACAACTTTCAAACTAGAGGATCTCGAAGAGGCAAACAACGACTAGAATTGGCCCATTCTGAACTGTGTGGTCCCATAAATCCAAAATCCAATGGAGGTAAACATTGTTGGACCAATGGTGGTTGATAAATTAACTTCCTTTATGTTTTGATAATAATAAAATATATAGAATTAGTTAAGAA
>JANZLC010000202.1:1266485-1285472 GCA_026413385.1 Erythroxylum gracilipes | reverse complement strand
TGATGATTGTAATATGGCTTGGAATGCCATTAAAGTTTGTAAACATTTATTTTAGGAAGTTAATGAGACATGGATTTGTGTATGGAATTGAAATGTGAGTTTGTGTATGGATATGGCATGTGAATTATGGATGGATGATGATGAGTGGAAATATGAATTTGTATGTGGATAAGGTTGAATTGAAATTAAAGTATACTTGAGGAAGTTATCGATTTGAGATGATAAATCTTGAATACGAATTATTGTTATTTATATATGTAGTATGTGTTATGGAAAAGGAATATAGAAATGGTATGCGACTATGAGCTTCATGATTTTTTGGATTACGCTCACGTTTGTATGATGAGCAATAGTACGTATACGTTTTATGGTTCAAGAGTTGGATTCCAGAAACGGGATCTAACATAGATTGTTATTGTATGTACGAACATTCTTTCTGAAATGTTATAATTCTTCGTCACTATTTAGAAACAAAGATTTTAAAGCATAAGGCATTTGAGGAGCAACAATTGAAATTTGTACGGACGAGCAACAAAACGATAGAGGCTCAAGATAAAATCGTTTTGCATTACAATATTTACAATTTGGAACAAAACGGAGCTGTTGAGGTTCAACAGGTAAATTCTGCAAGGATGCTAATGTTGAAGCAAAGATGCGATGATTTATCCCTTCAAACACTTAAAAAGAACATTATCACTTTGTGGACTAGTTAGATTGGAAATAGTTGTAATATGGAAAAAAAAAGGTACCTTCATTAATGTGATCGGCATGAATATCAATACATCGGTGACGTATTTGCTGATAAGAGGGTTCGTGAGTTGGAAGCTGACCGACAGAAGGTTCGTTATTAATGAAAGAATTGTTATGTTGATGAGTAATTGTTTGATGAAGTGTCGATGAAGTGGAACTTCTCTTTATTGCAACTAGAATTTCTCTACGTCGTTGTAACAATTCTTGTTTTTTATCATTTGTCATTTCACCATATTTTGTCATCCTTTAGCATTTCTATGCATATTTAAATATCTGAGGGATCGAGATAATGTGAACATCTTTGATCTATCCATTGATGATTTTTGATAATAACATTTGTTACACACACAAACACACACACACACACAAACACACACACACACACACACACACACACACACACACATATATATATGGAATATAATTGAATAGATATTATAAATCATATCACAATAGACATGTTGTAAAAAATAAAGATTATGTTTATGAGTGTTGACTGTAAAAAATATTCCTTACACTAATGAAGTGGTAACATTTTGATATGCAAATAAAAAAAGGAAAAGATGTAGTAAGGACACAGTGGATGAAAAAGGTAAGCAAAATATTTTCAAAAATATCTAACAAACTATATATCTAACAAACATGATTATTAAGCATTTAAATAACTATACGGGAATATTTTACAATATATTTATTTAAGATAACTATACATACCTTAATAGTCGAAGAATGCAACAGAGAATAAGCAAGGAACCTTAAAAAATGTAGTATAAATCCAGTCAGAATAATAGAATCAGGAAAAAATTATAATCAAAAAAAGGAAATGATATTTACAAAAATTAAAATAAAGCGGATTATTGTATCAATTAAAAAAGTAATAATTGAATAATGTTGAAATTTGAGAGTTTTTTATTAGAGTTTGAACAACTGTATTTATTGCTTGTGTAATTCAGGTGAAGTGTAAAATAGGCAAAAATGTAATAAGCAGAAGATAAAGATACAATTTTATTGAAATGATAAATTGAAGAAAATGAAAAAAAAAGTGATGGACAAAAGAATGGCTCACTAATATGAACGATTGTTCTTTGTTTCTTGAAATAGAAGACGCAACTTTGAGGGTTTTTTTTCTTTCTGGATCGGAGAATTTGATCTATTTAGTTTAAACAAGAAGAAGGTAAAAGAAGAGGGCAGTTGAGAGAAGTAAAGTTTGGGGGAAGAAATTGTTTCAGCGGTTACGGTAGATATGATTTGAGGGTTAACTCAGAGGAGAAAAGGTTAAAAGTTAAAATATAAAGGTGTCAGTGGATGGTGTGCGAGGGCTAAAATTTTGATGTAAATTATTTTAATCACAAAGAAATGGTCGTAGCATGATTCATTGATAAACGGGTGCAAAAAAAGGCAAGAAATTATAGTAATTTCTGAATGCGTAGAGAAGAGGAAGACATGTAAATATTGGGTTATCAAGAATAATCTGGATTGTATTAAATGATGAATGCTACATTAAATAGGGGCGCAAAAAAAAGCCAAGCAATTATAGTAATTTCTGAAAATGTAGAGAAAAGGAAGACACGTAAATATGATGAGTGCTACATTAAATACGGGTGCAAAAAAATGCAAGCAATCATAGTAATTTCTGAATGTGTACAGAAGAGGAAGACACGTAAATATTGGGATTTCAAGAATAATTTGGGTTGTATTAAATGATGACTGCTACATTACATAGGATAAAGAGAGAAGCGGATCTGTAAAGTATCTAATATCTGAAGTAAAGATACGGCAAGAATAGGTTCGTGCGTGAAAACGAAAATGTTAAGTTATTGGTATCAGAAAAAGGAGAAAAGAAAATTTTTCCTCTGTTCTGTGTTAATATTAAGTGTAAAACAGGAAATACGATCTATTTATGTTGAAGAAAAAGAAAAGTAAAAAAGGCTAGTTGAACACAGTCGAGTACAGGTCAATCCTTCTCAACGATTGAGAGAATAGGATTTAAAACAAAAATTATTGTAGAAGCTCAACCTGTCAGGAGTAGCAGTTGTATAATGATTAGATCCTTCCTTCTAAGTAAAAAACACTTATGATTGGTTGAGTTCATTAAGCATAATGTGACAGGTCAAAAATTTTGGTGGTCTCGAGAAATTTATCACCAACCAAGGAAACGTCAACCTCTATTCTGGTCCTCTTCTTCTCTAATTATTCTTATGTCTGCTTATGTCTCCAATATCTTATTGGCAGTATTTGACATTATTATATCAGTTAGAAGATTATTCCATACAAGAAGAACACATCTCAATCTTCTTTGACTACACGACTGCTATCAACCTATCAAAGAAAATTATGTGTGTGTGTGTGTGTGTGTGTGTGTGTGTGTGTGTGTGTATAGAGATAACAAAAATAATAGTTACATAAATATATAAATATACATAATGAAATTTACATCTTATAAATTAGTCCATGACAAGAATCAAAGTTGGGTTTATTTAAAAGTAACCATAAAACAAATGCATAAAGACAGAGAAACAAGAAACCTCTGGAAGTACAAAAAGAGAAAAAGATAATGAAAGTACATATAGTGAAGCAAAAAATTGATAATATTCAAAATAAATCAGAATAATAATAATTAGATCAGTAAGAATAATCCTTAATAATGATAATAATAATAATAATAAAATAATGATAATAATAATTATTATTATTATGAATATATGATTTCAAAATTATAAAACATAAGAATAATTTTATATTAGAATAATAAGTACATATAGTCATACAGAACATTTTTTGGTAAGGCCGAAGAAAACTAGGCCAAAGCAGGGGAAGCCAAAATGAGACAAAGTAGGGAAAGCCAAAGTGAGACTGAAGGAGAAGTTAAACTAAGACGAAGCGGAAGTAAAACTAAGACGAAGCACGGAGACAAAAGTAAGACGAAGTGCAAAGACAAAAGTAAGACGAAGCAGAGAAGCAAAAATAAGAGGAAACGTGGAGACAAAAGTAAGACGAAGCAAAGAGAAAAATAAGACGAAGCAGAGAAGAAAAAATATAACGAATTATATGTGAGCCGCAAGTTGCAATTGACATACGTTGTGGATCAAGTACTAGTTAGAAGTCAGAGGAAGATCGCAAGTCTACAGTCTGTTGAGATGAACTATCAATGGGTAGATACCTTCACTAAGTCATTGAGTGAAGAAAGATTCAGAGAAATTAGACGAAACCTCAACATGGTTATGGTGAGTGATCAATAGTAAGTACATATACTCATGCAGAACATTAATAATACTAGAAATAAATCAAATAACAAAAATAAATTAAAAAATAAATTTCATATAATTAAATTAGTCAGAATAATAAAGATAATCCAAATACAAAAATAAGACGAAGCAGAGAAGCAAAAATAAGACAAAGGGTCGTAAGAGTTAACGGTAACAATAACGGTAGTTATAGCTGGTAATTTCTGTCATAAGAAAGTTTTGGAGGGAAAGCATCTCAAACCCTTGAGAATACCACCTACTCTAGAAGTCTCTTGACATACCCTGACATCGACTTTTGAAGAACTCTCAACAAAAACTTTTTGTTACTCTGTTTGGATATAAAACCTTCCCTTGCTCTCACTCTCAACATGAGAAGCCAACTTTGCCTCTTTCAGAAATACATTTGTGCATTCAGTTATTTGTTAAGCACAGAAAGAAATGGACCAATCGATGACTACTGAAAGACTGGTTCATTTCAAGTCCTTGAAGGAGAACCAGATGGATATAGAACCAGAGATTGTGGCAGCTAGATGGAAGAAGTTCTTCGAGATAAATGAGGTAGTCTACACGAACGAGGTATACGATTTCTGGAAGAACGTTAAGACAGTTGAAAATACTCTAGTGTCAGTTATGGACAGATTATCGATCATTGTGATGCTGGAGGGAATCGAGAAGGCTACTGAGTGTGCTTGTGTAGGAGTAAAGCTTGCTCACAAGGCTAAATGGATGACTCAAGTTAAGGTGGATGAGATTTAGATTAACCGACAACTATATGGAAGCAATAACGCAAAGGAGAAGAAGGTCTCAAGTCTTGTGCCGAAAGCTAGGGTTCTACATTTATTTCTCTGTCATTATGTTTTGCAAAGAACAGGATCGAGAAATTTGGTGATGTTAGATGAGCAATGTTTATTTCATCTACTCAATCGTTAGTCCATAGATCTTTCATATCTTATCTTCCATTATATCGTAAAGTCACAGAAAGACTGGACCGGCCTAGCATATGGGATAATGCTAACAAGAATTTTCAGAGATTCTGGAGTTCGCCTGCAGATAGGGAACAGGGTGAAGATAAATATCAAAAGCAGTATTAATGCTTCAACTATTAACAGAATGGGCTTGAAGAATCTGGAAACAGAAGAAACAGATTCTAGCCAGGTACCAAAAACGGAGAGCCAAAAGACGTTGAAGAGAAAGGGGGAAACACTCCTTTCGTAGAAACCGAAGCAGGCAAAAAGGGCGCCTAGAGTACGAACCGTACGTTAACAAGAGGAAAGAAAAGAAAAGAGTTAAGTCAGGGTGGAGACTCTGGGACGCAAGCACTGGTGGCTGGAATTTCAGAAGGCGAGACTGAAATTGAGAAGAAGAAAATTCAACCTCAACAACACACTCCTCTACTAAATGGAGAGAAAAAGAAGCAGAAAAGAAGTGAGAAGAAGAGCACTCCTTCTGTTGTTCAACAAAAGAAAAGGACAGTTAAACACAGTCGAGCACAGGTAAATCCTTCTTAACCACTGAGAAAAGAGGATTTAGAAATAAAAATTATTGAAGAAGTTCAACCTTTGAGGAGTAGCAGCTCTCTAATGATTAGAGAAACCCCGAAATGGTCAGTCAAGGCATAATTTGAACCAATCTTGGTAAATAGTGGTACAATGCATCTGTTGAATGACGATGAGATAAGTATGTATGGTTTTCTTAGGGATGAAGGAACCAAACCATACCCCACATAGGTGACAAGGCAAAAGTATACTATTTTTCCACTCACAAAGAGAACTGTGATCAAGGTTGTGCCTGACTTTCAACCAAGCCTTACATTGTTCGCAATGATCAAAAGGGGAAGAAGAAAATGTTCCCTGAAGGGATGAGGGGTGATTTGACTGAAGATGAGGTTGCAGATGAAGTCAGAAATATAGATGAGGCATGCTTTGCAGTTCAACAGACAAGAACCTATGTCTCCCATTACATTTCAAAGGCATTGGGAAGTAATTGTGGTCGTCGAACCACAGAGGAAACTTGTCAGGTAGTTGGCAGAATTACAGAAGGGCAGTTCAGATCCATGAGAATTGGAGATGTTAGTTTAAACATAGAGACTCTTGTGCACTTAATTATGTACATTAGACCCTTGAGTTCTGTGTCTTCCTTTGGAGAAGTACTGCACTTATTTGGAAGACAAGTTCCAAGACTACCCAGAGCTGATGACCTTGATCTTTCGGAACAAAACTTTTCTTACAAACCTCCCACCCCTGTAATCACTGGACCAGATGTCATATCTTCAAACGCATATACTACTACTATCGGTATTGAAGCAACGCAACAAAAGCATGATGATAAGGTTGATGATCTGCCTCCTTCAGTGAGTGACTTGTATAAGGAAGTCCAGTATATACGAGAAGACGTGAAGTCACTCAGCACTGAAATCAAAGAAATGTTTTCTGAAGTTATGAAACATCTTCGGTCATGATCATTTTGATCAATAAGAAATAGGGGGAGAGAGGCCAAAATAAGAAAGATAGGATTTGGCAAGATCTTTTTTTCAAATTGTATACAGTCTTATATTGTATATTTTATCAATAAAACTTTGTTTCAAAAAACTATGATTATTTGTTATTATCAAAAAGGGGGAGATTCTGAAGCAAAAATAAGACGATTAATGAATTTGATGGAAATCAAATAATAATCATATTAGAAAGCGAAGAGCACGGAAAGCCAAAGTGAGACAGAATCACAAGTCAAACTAAGACAAGTAAGACGAAGCAGAGAAGAAAAATCACACGAATCGCGGAGACAAAAAATAAGATGAAGCGCAAAGACAAAAATAAGAAGAAGTGGAAACTAAGACGAAGCGGTTGAATTTAGAAAAGCGTTTCTGAAGCGCGGAGGCAAAAGTAATACGAAGTGCACAGACAAAAGTAAGACGAAGCAAAAACTAAGACGAAGTGGAAACTAAGACGAAGTGGAAGCTAAGACAAAGCACTCGAATGCAGAAAGGCGTTCTTGTATTAAGATAATTATGATATCAATAAAAACCATATCATGTTATATAATATTAATTTTTTATTATGTACCATATTATGCACATTTGTTAAGTGTGTCAATCAAGGAGCTCAAAATTATCATCTCCCTATTAATGATTATAATATAGTAAACTAATTAATTAAAATACGAAATGTTTACTGTATCGTTAAAATGTAATTTTTATCTTAAATGCCCAATTCAAGATCCAAGTCAAGCGGAGAAGCAAAAATCACACGCACTGCGGAGACAAAAATAAGATGAAGTGCGAAGACAAAGTAAGACGAAGTGAAACTAAGACGAAGCGATTGAATTTAGAAAAGCGTTTCGCAAGCCCGGAGGCAAAAGTAATACGAAGTACACAGACAAAAGTAAGACGAAGCAAAAACTAAGATGAAGTGGAAACTAAGGCGAAGCGCTTGAATGGAGAACAGCGTTGCTTCTATTAAGATAATTATAATATCAATAAAAATCATATCATGCTATATAGTATTTATAAGAGTAAAAGTTGTACTTGACATTTTATTGATCATGACTATTTATAGACAACAAGGATTACAATTTAAATTTAAACCTATTAGAATTCAAAAAGATTGTAACTAATCCTAAAGAATAGGAGATAACACAAACAATAAAATATTTACAGCAGCAGAATATTTACAGTAGCAGAAGTTTAAACTTAGCAGAAGAATAAGTCAACTTTCTGGTACGTTATTATTGTAATGCTACCAGTCTGCTCCTATTTTAGGTAATACAGCGAGCCTTGCAAGGGTTCGTAATCGTAAATGTTCATTCAATTTCAGCTGCTTGTGCAAGAGCTATCCAAGTCCTACCAATCACTACCAAGGACCACTACTAAGGACCAGCCAACTGCATTCTTTAATCATTAGAGCTCTCTTGTTTAATGACCCATTTTATCCAACTAAAATTGTGAGATTTTATGCTTTGAACAATGACCTGTGCTCTGCTCGCAATCTGTTCGATAAAACTCCTCAAAGAAGTATTGTCCTTTGGAATTCCATTATCCGGGCTCATTCGCAAGCGGGAAAGTTTGTTGATGCATTGTCACTTTACAGAATTATGCTTGGAACTGATATAAAACCTGATAGTTTCATTTTTGCGTGTTTAATACGAGCGTGCTATGAGAGCTATACGGCAATTTCTGCTTGATACATTTATCAATTTAAACTCATTCAAGGCATGAAATTATTGATGTTACGGATTAAAAAGAAGTGAATTTGTCAAACAATTGTAAAGTAAATGTAAACTCATTTCATTCATGAAAGACCTATTAGTTGAATTCTTTCAAATCAAATATAAATCTAATATATTGTACTTTTGCATATTATTTAATATACTTTAAATATTATTCATACGCATAAATAATTTTTATTACAAAATAAAATATAGTTTACATTAATAAAAGTGTATTTTATTTTTATGTTGCCAAACAGTTTATTATATGAAGCTCTTTCAAAAAAGTTATTTTTTTAATTGACAGTCAAACAATCAACTAACTTCTTAGAAAAGCTTTTCTAAGAAAAACTCTACTGACAATAACTCTATTGACAAAAGTTCTAATGATCTAAGTCCATCCAAACAAGCACTAATAGTGAAAGACTAAAACAATGCGAGGATTTTTGGAATATTATTCTCACCTATGTTTTTAAGCCACGTGTATACCAAAATGTGACTCAGACCTTAGCCACGTCCACTAGAAGCTTATACCCTAATAGAAACTGAATTGCGAAAGGTTAAAAATCTTACTCAGTATAACATATTAAGAGTTATTTATACAAAACGTCACTGACTATAACTAACTTAACTGTCAACTTATCGTTATATAATTCTAACACCCCCCTCAAACTGGTGAGTATATATTATGTACTCTCAGTTTGTGAAAAGAATCCTGAAAAACAGTCAAAAAAATCCCTTTGGTGAAACAATCAACTAACTGATTCTTGGAAGAAACAGGAAGCAACACAATAATACCATGTTGTAACTTTTCTCGAACCACATGACAGTCAACGTCAATATGCTTGGTGCGCTCGTGAAACTTCAGATTTTGAGCCAAGTATACAGTATATCAATTGTTACAAAACAATGGTGTTGGAACAGTAGGAGCCAAAAGTAGTTCGTCAAGTAGATAGTGGAGCCATTGCACTTAACAAGTTGTGGTTGCTAAGGTGCGATATTCAGCTTCCGAATAGTTGCAGCTGACTGTGATTTGCTTCTTGGTTTTCCAAAAAATCAAGGAAGAACCAAGGAACACACAAAATCCTGTTATAGATCTCCTTGTGTCGCGACAAGTTCTCCAATCGAGTTTGAATAAGCCGTGAGTTTAATGTCACTGTCAGAAGAGAAGAGAAGACCTTGTTCGATAGTGCCCTTTAAATACTGTAAAACTCTATAAGCAGCAGCCAAGTGATCCGAAGTATGAAAATCAAGAAACTGTGCCAATTGTTGAACAACAAACGTAATGTTTGGTCTAGTAGTAGTCAAGTATTGAAGTTTGCCAATTAATTTTCTGTATTGAGTAACATCCTTCAATTTGTGGGTTGTATCCTTCAAGAGCTTCGTCTCTGATAAAATAGATGTGGATACCGGATTGGATTCCAGAAATTGAGTATCTCAGACCAAGTCCAATGTGTATTTCTTTTGGAAAATAATTCCTTGCTTTGTTCTTGCTACTTCAAGGCCAAGAAAAAAATTTAGTTCGCCAAGATCCTTAATTGTAAACGCATTATATAGGTGCTATTTGATATGGTGAATTGCCTCCAAATTGTCACTAGCCAAGATGACATCATCCATATAGACCAAAAGTGTCATGAAACCTGTACTCCCTATTTTGAGAAACAAAGAGTGATCAGATGCAACTTGCTTGAAACCGTACTGAAGTAATGCTGAAGTGAGTTTAGCATTCCTAGCCTTTTTTAAGCCATAAAGAGATTTAAGTAATCTGTAAACTTTGTTACTGTGTCCATCATAACCTTTAGGAAGCTGCATATACAATTCTTCATTAAGGTTGCCATAAAGGAATGCATCGTTGATGTCAAGTTGATGTAAGTGTCACCCTTCTAATGCAAGAAGAAGTCAAACTGCCATCATTTTGGCCACTGGACTAAAAGTACCCAAAACATCCAAGCCTTCTTGTTGTGTGTAGCCTTTAGCAACTAGTTGAGCCTTGTATCGCTCCACGGATCCATCTGCTTTCCTTTTGATTTTGAAGACCCACTTACACCCTATTGCGTTTTTACCTGTTGGCAGATCGACCAGCTCCCAAGTATTATTTTGTTGTAGTGCCTCTATCTCTACTGTCATAGCTTGTCTCCAAGATGCATACGTAACTGCTTATTCATAAGTTTGTGGCTCATGATCTTGATCAACTGCAGCTGCAAACGCATAATGCTTAGGAGTTAGTTTAGAATAAGTGAAAACATTAGAAAGTTGACGAGGACTTGTTTTCTGAGTAGCCATACACTTGTAGTCAGTGAGGTACTGTGGCTTTGACTTTGTCCTAATGCTTCATTGTAAGCTTTGATTCAGATGCTACAGAGATGGAACTAGAGCTTAAATATGAGTTGCAAGTTGAGAAAGAACCGATGAAGTAATATCAGCTGGTGATATTGAAACATAATCTGGTAAGGTGACAACCATTTCTGGCAACGACGAAATAGCAGGAATAGGTGGGATATCATTGAATAACGATTGAACAGATGAGGAAGGTAGAATTATGTGATCATTGTTTGGCTTATGAGAAATCTGCAGATTAGGGGTTAGTGTGGAAAATGGAAATATTTGTTTATAAAAGGAAACGTCCCAAGAAGTAAAAATCCTTTGAGCTTTAAGATAAAAAAGTTTAAAACCCTTAACACCTGGAACGAAACCAAAGAAAACAGATTTGATGCTTCTGGAATCAAGTTGTTGGTAATATTAGAATGATTCGAAGCAAAAGCAAGGTAACCAAAAACTTTTAAATTATCAAAACTTGGTGGTTTAAAATATAATGCTTCAAAAGGTGATATGTTATTAAGAATAGAGGTAGGTATTCTGTTGATCAAATAAATAGCATGCAACACACATTCACCCCAGAAATGTATAGGTAAGTTTGCCTGAAATCTTAGTGCTCTTGCCACATTCAAAATATGTTGATGTTTTCTTTCGACAATATTGTTTTGTTGAGCAGTTTTAACACAAGATGTTTGATGAATTATGCCGTGTGATTCATAGAAATTTGGAACATTAAACTCTCATCCATTATCAGATCTAATACATTTGACAACACTACTAAACTGAGTAGAAACATAAGAAACGAAATTCTGCATAATTGTTCTTGCTTTAGATTTGTTTTTCATTAAAAAATCCAAGTAAATCTACTAAAATCATCTACAATAGTGAGAAAATACTTATGCCCTTTAAAGGTAGGAGCATAATTATCTCCCCAAATGTCAATATGAATTAGATCAAAATGAGCATTGCTAACAGAAGTGCTGATAGGGAAAGGGAATCATTTCTGTTTAGATATATAACAAATTTCACAAGGCTTAATATCAGAAATAGAAGGAACTAACAGTTTTAAACGAGGAAAAGAAATATGGCCTAGCCTATTATGCCATCGTATGGAAGTGTCTTTATTACATGTAACATAATTAGCAAAAGCATCAGTCAAAATAGGCAAAATAGCATTGGAAGTCAGCTTGTATAATCCGTGGGAATGCTCAGGAACCCCAATCATCTTCCATGGATGGATGCTCTAGATTATACAATGAGAGGATGAGACAATTATGCAGCAAGAAAGATCATGAACCAATTTACTGATGGATAAAAGATTAAAAGTCAATCCTGGCACATATAAAACATTAACAGTTTCAAAGAATCATTCAAATAAACAATGCCAATATAAGACCGAACTCTGCATTTGTTAGGAAGATGGACATAAACATCATGAACCAATTTATAAGAATGGAAAAATGCTAAAGAGCAGGCTATGTGATTCGTAGCACCAGTATCAATAATCCATTCATTGTAATGGAAATAAGTCATAGTAGCAATATTTAAAGAAATGTGTGGAGGCAGCTCATGGTTTGAAGAAATCAAACCTGCAGTTAACTTTGGTGGAATACGATTTGACAAAGTCAATGCAGTATCATGATGAGAAGTAGATAAAAGCCCTTGTAGTAGCTGTAATAACTGATCATACTGATCCTTAGTGAATTGAAAATGAGGAACTTGTTCCTCTGTAGTTTCAGAGGTATGATAATCAGCCGAGTTATTATTATCATCATCAGTATCCACCGCATTAGCATAAACCCGATTTGAAGACTTCTTGGAATTCTTCATATTGATAGGATACCCATGCTTCTTATAACATCTATCAATGGTATGGCCCTGCTTTCCACAATGGATGCAAATCGGTGGTGTTGAATTGGTAAAGAACTTTCGTTGTGTAAAAGCAGTAGTACCTTTAATAGCTAAAGCACTGATGTCAGAAACCAAAGGCCTTTCTTGTTAAATAACCAAAGAAAACGCCTTATTTAAAGAAGGTAAAGGATCCGTCAACAGAATTTGTGATTTTACAGTGGAATTGTTTTCATTCAATCCCTTAATGAAAACCATGACCTGATCATTCTCATGGAAATATCGTATATTCTTGGAAAGACCACAAGAACATTGAGGATTACATGAACAAGAGGGGAGAGGATGCAAGATTTGCAATTCATCCCACAAAATTTTTAGCTTGGTGAAGTACTTATGTACAGATAAAACATCTTGTTGACAGGTATAAATCTCAAGCTAAAGATCACATATACGGAAAGAGTTGCTTTGAGCAAATATGGCTTTAAGATCATTCCAGATCTCATATGCATAATCTAACCAGATAATAGACTGCGGAGTAGAAGAGGAGACAGAATGGATATGACAAGAAATTACCAAATTGGTACATCTTTCCCATGGAACAAACAACGGATCTGTGCAAGATGGCTGCAGAATCGATCCATCTACAAAGCTGAGTTTATTCTTGGATAGAAGTAACATTTTCATGGCTCTATGCCATTAATGATAATTCGGACCAGTTAGAGCTGAAGAGATAAGAACAAGCTTCGAATTCTCATTTACATGAAGATAGTAAGGACTAGAAGGATCATCTTCTGGTTTTGATGTCGAACTAGAAGCATTATTAGCATTCCAGTTATTGAAACTTGATATAATAATAGGTTTCACGTAAAGAAAGAAGAAAGAAGAAATACAAATAAATAAACGTTAACATTTCAGGGCATGTACAAAAAAAATGCAAGAAAGACTGGATTTCGTAGAAAGAATCCAGAAAAACTTAAAGAAGTGGAATCATATGCTCTGATACCATGATAGAAACTGAATTGCGAAAGGTTAAAAATCTTATTCCACATGCTCTGATGCCATGATAGAAACTGAATTGCGAAAAGTTAAAAATCTTACTCAATATAACATATTAAGGGTTATTTATACAAAAGGTCACTGACTATAACTAACTAACTAACTAACTTAGTTGTCAACTTATCGTTATATAATTCTAACATACCCTTCTGTTCAGTTATTCTTCATCCAACTCAATTTAATATGATATTCGGATACAAATGTTGAATTGGGTTGGATTTTTCATTTCAATGTTGGATTGGTTTTGGACTCAAGAATGTTCTTAGTTCCATTAATGGATACTCACATTCATGCATAATTTGATCCAATCTGCAATTTTGTACTCTCAAGTTAGGTATGCATTTTGGCAAATTAAATTAGGTTTAGTCAATCAAGTTTAGGTGTAAAATCTAATTTGAACGATGTTGTTTTAGTTTATCTTCTCAAACCAATATCATTTTCGGTATATAAATATGAAAATTTTAACATCAAAGAGTTGTATATTAAGTGGGTCAAGTGGATAAACTCGATTTGACTTAATCTGTTATCAAACCTATAAACAATAAATGGAATAGAGATTAGGTCTTAATGGTTTTTTCAAGTTTGATTAAATTTGATTTCAATATATTAATTTTGGATCATCAAATTTGATTAATTTGTTATAATCACTTAAGTTAAAATATGTTGAGCTTTATTTTGAGTTTAAATTTAAATTTGAATTAATTTGTTAACTTTAAAGCAAGTTAAATTAAATTTCACCTAATTTATTATTTTTATTTATGAATCTTTGAATAATTAAGTATTGAATTTTGAATTTTAGGATAATGTTTAAGACATTTTAATATATATAAAATATGTAATAAGTAGATTATTAAAAATGATAATAGTTATATAAAAAAACCAGTAGAAGTGAAAAATCTTCTTCAATTCACCTATGTTTATTTATGGTTAGCATTTAAGACTCGTAGACATTCAAAAGACTTGGATGAAATTATATTTTTAAATAACATAATAATAATAATAATAATAATAATAATAATTATTATTATTATTATTATTGTTGTTGTTGTTGTTGTTGTTTGATGATTGAACCTAAACTATATTGAAAACAGTTTTAAACTCTCAATAATAATATAAATTTGTAATGAAATTATACTATTTAAATATTTATGGTTGAAAATCATTAAGAAGTTGGTACCATTTGTTACTAATGCAAGTTTCTTTCTCTTTTTGGTCATTTCATCTTATGGGACACGTAGTTTGACTCAACTATATCGGATGTTTAATTGAAAATTGACCTCTTAACCTAAATGTTAGTAAAAATTCCCAACTAGGAGTTGTAACAAGTCATATTCGACTGAATCGAATTGTAGAAATAGGGTTGATAATGGGTCGAGTTGGGTCGAGCTGAGCTTGCCCAAGATCATCCTCAGTATGATAGCATTCTACTAGGATCCAAGTCCACCCCAAGGCTTGATTGGTTCAAATAGCTCAAAGTTGGACTTGATCCAGATCGACCTAATTTTATTTTTATTTTTAACAATAAAATAGAAGACAACGTCATTTTTTACAAAAATAATGTCATTTTCTTTATAGCTATTAGGGTTTAGGTCATGTCAAGTTTGGATAGCCTGAAGTTGAGGCCCGATTTTTTTTAAAAAAATTAGACTTGAGATCTAGTCAAACTGTGTATAACATGTTGACTTCATATCAACTAGGAATAGACCAAGTTGGCCTGAGCCTAATTGTTAAGCTTATGTGGACCATATATAAATGAAGTGTCGGTCTTTTATTTCACACGACTTTTTAAAATTAAATAAGTGACCACAATAAAATACTTAAATATATTTTGACAAAAATGAAAAGTTACATAATTTCTATAAATATAAAGCTTCACATCCTTTGTTGGTAGTAAAATCGGTCCGTCTTAAAGCTAGAGTAAGCTCCACCGAAATTTCATCGATCTAAATAACATTCCTTTAACTTTGTCTCCGAGCTAGTGGCCCGCACCTTTATCATTTTTAACGCACGAGTCACATTAATAAAATGTTAATAAATAAAATGTTTTAAAAATTAAACACTTAAATAAACATATTAAAATAATACTTTAATTTTTATTCCTTTTTTGAAATAATATCTTATAATATATAAGTAATCTTTTATTCAGGTACCAAATTTTCGCATCTTATTTTAGAGATCTTTTGTTTTAAAATTTAAATGCATGAAATAAAAAGATAAAAATAATTCTTAAAATTTTAAAATGTATATATAACTTTTAATATGAACATATATTTGAAAAATAAATTTTATATAAGTTTTTTAAAAAGATAAATACGAATTTATACAGTTAAACTAAAATTTAATAAAAAAACGAACTTTAAATTTGTACCAGGGGGGTTTGGTCCTGACGGTGCTCGTGGCTTGGACTCGGTCACGAACTCTTTTGATTTGGTATATCCAAGTTCTCGCGTAAGTAAGCCGCCATTAATCTTGGTAGTAGTAGCCATTGCTCTTGCTTCCACTGACCTGCAACTTACAATCATAAGTGTTATCAGAAGCAGAGTCACATACCTTTGATTTTCCATCAGGTATATTAGTATATATAAATTAATAAATATATATAGCGATATGCTCTATCTCTGTACTGAAATTCCAATATGGAGAAAGTAGGGTAAATGGGCAATAGAAGAAAAGTGTTGTGTTTTATGGTTCTGGTAAGGTGCTCTTTGCATATAAAGAGACCAGGGAGAGGGGTGTGAGTCTGAACGGAACATCGTCGGTCAACATATTACCTCGCAAGGCCTTTCACGTCAAAGACTAATAGTGGAAGACTAATAGTGGAAGACTCAAACAATGTGAGTCCAAGACGTGACACTTACATTAACAACGTCCACTACAAGCTCGTGTTCTTTTGTTCAAAAATCTTCTTTGTTCCATTAATGGATTGGACTCGGATTCATGCATTATTATTACACCCATGAAGGGTATAATAGTCCTTAGACTCACGAAACAACTACGAAGAGTAGTTATCTGAAGAACGCAACGTTATATATATGCGTCTGTGTGTATGGTTGCTGATTTTTTTTAATCAGGCGAGTACAGAAAAAATAAACGAAGCATTCTGTAATTAAAGTTAATAATAAAGTTCTTTAACTAGTGGAACTACAACAATAAATTATGTATTTTTTATTTATAATATACATATGTAAAGATCTTGTTTAACATAATCAATGTGATTATGTTTTATATTGATGTTTTCTAATATTGGTATCAGAATAGAGTAATTTTTTTATATTAAATGCATGCATACTATTCTTATTTAACAAGTTTTCTATACGGTTTTTGAGAAATTGTTTGATTGAACTCCCTAGTTGTCTACCGCGCTTAGGTTTGCATCTGTGATGCTTGTTTTTTTTGTTGGATCCATATACTGTTTGTTCAGTGTTCGAAAAATAAAAAATAAAAACAAAATTTGTTTTTCCATACAATTGTGTCTGCCTACATATACTGGACTTGTATTTACTGAACACGATAGGAGATATTTGTTTTATGGGTTTGTGTATGTTTATTGCATCTGTGTATGTTCCTTACTCTTCTTGTATGAAAGTCTCTCACATATGAGTTAAAATAAAGAATGAAGATGACGAAGGAACACAGCTCACAAACCGTTCTACCAGCGTTGCATGACGCTGCATGTCATTATCAAGTTGTTAAGAATTAGTTACTATTTATTACTGACACGCCTACCTGTATATTGTACGTCCCTCTCATAACAAATTCTGTTGTATTTTCTTTCAATCACAAACGAACACTTGTAAAGATATTGTTGGTCTCTTTACTCCATAAATACAAAAAAGCTGGCTCATACAATTCATTTGAGCTACAATTAAACCATCTTCTCTGTTTCTTCTTTTTCTTTTCTTGGTATTAGAGCCAGTATAGCAATAGCTACGAATTCAGAATCCACAATTCTCATAAACAAAGCTGGAAACACTCAAGCTAGCTCAGTCATCAAAACACTCAATGCAAATGGAAGTAGCCTGGGAAATCAAAACATGGTTAAGTTGAACCATGACAATTTTCTTTTATGGAAAAACATAGTGTTGCCCATCATTTGAGGAAATAAGCTTGAAGGATATATCACCAGTGCCAAAGCCTGTCCATCAGAATACATTCAAGAAACCACTAAAGGGAATGAAGCTCAGATCAAAATCAACCCAGATTTCGAAGAATGGTATACGCAAGACCAAATCCTTCTAGGATGGCTACTTATCACAATTGATCCATTAGTTGCATTAGAGTTAATGGGACAGGAAAGCTCAAAGAAGCTCTGGGATGCCATCAACACCTTTTTGGTATCAAAAACAAATCAAATATTGTATTCCACAAGCGCGAGTTTGCTAAAACACAGAAAGGAAACCTCAGAATGGACGAATATTTAAAGATAATGAAGAACTTGGCTGACAATCTTGCTTTGGCTGTCCATCCAGTTACAATGGATGATCTAATATCACAGATACTTGCTAGTCTTGACTCACAAGAATATAATCCATTGGTCTGTCTTATTGCTGAAAAGGAGGATATCAGTTGGGTTGAGTTCCAATCTAGACTCTTAAGCTACGAGCGGAGGCTAGAACAGCTGAATGCTGGTGTCTCAGCAATGAGCCTAGGCCAACCAGTGGCATACTTGGCCCGATCTGGAAACATTGGTGGTCAAGGCTCCAGTTACACCTTTACAGGAGGAAGAACTAACCGAGGAGGCCATCATTTTCAAGGTTGAGGACACCGAGGCAGAGGAAATCGTTCCTTGTGTCAAGTCTGTGGACGACCTGGACATATAGTAGCGATATGCTATTTTCAATTTGATAAGAGCCACATGGGTACTCATCCTGACAACAGACAATCACATAGTAGCCAACAACAGAACTCTGCTTTCTTTGCCTCAACAGAGAATCTCACCCTGCTTGGCACTTCGATAGTGGTGCCAACTCCCATGTTACTAATGATGGTGATCATCTGGACCAGTGGCACGAACACACTGGTAAAGACACTCTGATTGTTGGCAATGGTGAGCATCTCAAAATCTCTCATGTTAGCTTAATAAGCCTTCCAACTCAGAATGGTACAAGACTATTGCTCAAAGATATTCTGCATGTACCTGAAATTGAGAAGAATCTAATTAGCATATCAAAACTTATCAACACAAATAACGTTGATGTGATATTCAATTCTTCTAGCTGTATTGTGCAAGACAAGGTATCAGGCAGGACACTTCTGCAAGGGAGACACATGAAAGGTCTTTATCAGGTTAACCCGCAAACTACTTTTCAAGCCATCCCGTCTGATCAACAATCTTCTCCAACAAAACTTACAAATCATCACCAAGTTTTTACCTCAACTTTATCCACTAGTAATCCTACAGTTGTTGAGCTATGGCATAGACGACTAGGACATCCTTCCTTTAAAACATTATCTGAAATCATGTTGTCTTGTAATGAACATGTTTCTATTAATAAAAGAAACTTCTTCTGTGAAGCTTGCCAACTTGGGAAGTCACATTCCTTACCCTATGCCTTGTCTGCATCACATG
>JANZLC010000202.1:1195156-1209402 GCA_026413385.1 Erythroxylum gracilipes | reverse complement strand
CCCCCCCCCCCCCCCCCCCCCCCCCCCGCGAATACTCAACAGTCCACTTTGGCCTATGTTATTTTTCTCGGGGGTAATCCAATCTTTTGGAGTTCAAAGTGCCAACATACCATCGCCAGGTCATCCACGGAAGCTGAGTATCGTCCCATTGCCTCTGCCACATCCAAAATTATGTGGCTTCGAAATCTTTTACGGGAACTAAAAGTCACTCTTCTAGAAGCTCCTCAAGTTCTCAGTGATAATCTTGGTGCAACCTATGTTAGCTCTAATCCCAAATTTCATTCTTGGATGAAGCATCTCGAGTTGGATTATCACTTTGTTCACCAATAAGTTCAGTCTTACCATTTATCAGTTGCTCACTTCTCCACGAATAACCAAATTATTGATGCATTGACGAAGGCTCTCTCCTATCACAAGTTTGATTATTTTCGAGACAAGATGATGGTCACAAGTCACAACCTCATCTTGTGGGGGCGTAATAGGAATGAATAACAACCTAATAACAACTTATACTTAGTCTACATTTAGTTCCTACAAATATGCATTTTAGTTTGTTGTTCTATTATTTATTTTCAATATTTATACCCTACTTGTACATTTGAATTATACACATCAATATACGTTTTCTGTATCTCTACACCCTCTATAAGTAATTCATTCCCATTATTTACTAACTAGCTCCTTTTGCGTTAGAGTCCATTGTGTTGACTTCCCCCTTAACTAGGATAACATTCTTCCCCTTTGAACCAAGTACTTCATCTCTGTCATCTACCTCTGGAGACCCTATATTAGAAGAGTTTAGAAGCTCATCCTACCAACTTGTTTGAAAGATTAGACCTGTAGGAACCCATTTATGAGTAGAGTAGCTAGGCTTTCTTGGGTAATTAATCTAAATTTATGTTTTCTCCAACTCTTTTTTTTCCCTCTAAGCTGCATAACAGGAAGACATTCTAGAAGAGTGGCATTCTTTGGAATTTATATACAAAGTTTCGCATAGTATATGCCATGGCCCTGTTCCACAATCTCATCCAAGCAAGGCTCATCAGAAAATTTAAAAAGTAACATACCATCATCGCATAACAACACTTTTTGCAACCTTTATTACTCATCTGGCCATAGCCCAGGCGTTCACTGCAGGGAAGGCTAGCCTTTTAGACTAGAAAAACCCAACCAAAGCTGCTGACTATGCCTGTGCCCCAGCTTTCAGCAACTCAATTGGAGCAATTAACACACCATCCTTCAGGACATTTTGGTAGTGATCAACAGAGCCCTTATTTTGCTGGGTTCTCAGCTTATTTCGCCATCCTCCTTCACCTCGTGTTTGCATCAGAGTTTTCCCAGTTGCTTCTGTTGCCACTATTTTCTTGTTAGCCTAAGATTCAAGCAACGCTTCTCTTGAGAGAACCGAAAGTCCACTTTCGAGAAAGAGGAGGAATCCAACTTCATAGGCTCTTGGATGGTTGGAGGGAGACCCTCCGGTGAGGCTAAAGCCTCAGGGGGCAGTTGGTTCGTATAGGAGAATAGTAATATCAATGATAATGAATATAGTGAGGAATGAGAATAGATATTATCATTATAATTATGATGGTTGGTTAAGAGAAAAGAATGATTATCATTACCATTGATAGTGGTTGGTTTGTAAAAATATTGAGAAATAAAAATTAATTATATTTTAATTAATTACATTACATTATTTTAATTAATATATATATATAATTAATTACAATCTTTTAATTAATGAATGAATTATATTTTAATTAATTAATTAATAATAATATTAGTTAAAGAATACCAAACCTTACTAAACAAAAAAAAAGCATTAAGCATTAATCAAAGCCCAATAACTCCCATTCTTCTCATAATGTAGAGGAATGGAACAATGCCCTAAAATAAGGAATGAAAGTAGAAACCAAATAATTATAACCTCTTATCAAGCTTTATTTTTCATTTCATACCTATTGTTTTCTCCTCGTACCCACCAAACAAACACATCTTCAGTCACTATGAAAAGTCAGTGGAGACGTAGCGTTCACGAGAAAAAGAGTGGCCTAGAAAGGTAAAGTAGGGGTAGGAAAGGTAATTTGAGAAGAGAGATGTCAGCGCAAAAGTGTGAAGAGAGAAAAAAAGAGTTATAAGTTTGACTTGTCTTGTTGCTCTTCTTTTCTTTATCAACAGATATGTATCTAATTAGTGCTCATCTTTGCCTTTGACAGTTTGAGTTTTCTATATTAGAGATTGTTCTTATTACAATAATTTTAAGTTTAGAGGTAAGCGCATATGACCTAATTCAATTGTTACCCTATTGCTATATAAAGAGAACCGATTGTTATCATACTGGATGTCCTAATTATATTAAAAAATCTGTTTGAAGCCAAGCTTGATGAGACTGAATTGTTGCCATCTCCAACTTTTTCAACCAATTGTGCTTCTGTTTCAATGCATGCATATGAGATTACGTATGTATTATAGAATCTTGTTGTATTAAATTAATAAAAATTAGATGATTTCCCTTGCGACAATCTATTATGATGTTCTCTCTTGTGATAATGTATTTTTTATAATAAAATTTTCTTTATTCAACTATAACCCACAAATTGCTTCTTCCGCTAGTACTACTCTTTGACACGAAAAGTCAAATATATTGACTGATGAAAGTTCGTAGAAGCCAACGGCCCCTTCCGCCCTTCACACTCATATATATATAGATATACACATAGAGCTCTTTACAAGAAGCAACAAAACAACTTCTATAACTACTCTCCTCTCCATATTGGAATTTCAGTCTAGGATATATCTATATCTATACCTATATCTATTTATATATGTCAGATGAAAAATCAAAGATATGTGGCTGTGCTTCTGATAATACTCATGATTGCAGGAAGTAGGTCAGTTGAGGCAAGAGCAATGGCTACTCAAAAGAAGATCGATAGCCGTTTACTTTTGTTAGGGCTTGGATATACCAAACCGAAAGTACTGGTTCATCTTCAGAAGTACAGTGTCCCTCTCTCTCCCGCGGCTATGTCACCATCAGGATCAAATGATAAAGGACCATAAAGTGGAAGCAGTTCCCATAATTTGGGATTGCATGCTAGTTCTTTTATGGTCCTTTCTTTTTACTTGAAATAAGTTTGCAGATATGTGCCTAAGTGAAGCTTGTCTTTGGGTTGAATATGCGAAGCTAGCTAGCTTTTGGCTGTTTTGATTTTTTTTGAATTTTCTATATTATCCATTAATGTTCTTCTAATAACATTTCTTTTCGGGGTGATGTATGTTCTTTGTAGACTAAATGTAACCGTTGCTGGTTCTGGACGAATATTATATTTCTGGAGAATTAGATGAATAAGAAATACGAAAATTGTCTGCAAGTCATTAAATAATAAATAATAATAATATCATTATTAGTTAATAACTTATAAGCCATAGATGGCCATGAACGCGGGCCACTAAGTCATCCCCAATAAATAATTACAAATACCTTTTTATTCTTGCCTTTACCAAAATTCCTTATAATTAGTTCCTTATGTCATGGTTTGGTTGGGTGCATTGATCTTGTTTTTACTAAATTAAGTACTTCATATATATATATATATGTGTGTGTATTTTATATATATATATATATATATATGTATATATATATATGTTATAAACTATTTAGTTACACAGATTCCTTTCATATAACGGAAAAAGCTAAGTAGCTATATTATCGGTGTGAATGGGTTTCTATCAATATTACAAATAATAAAAATATTATATATAATTATTTGGTTGAGTGCATCGTTATATATATATGTATATGGCGATCTTATGTTATAAATTATTTAGTTATATAAATTAATGAAATGAATAATATGAAGCAGATCATGAGTGGTGATAATCTATAATATTGTATATGGTGATTAAAGCATTATTAAAATAAACCAAATCAAATAATGAGTTGATTAAAGATTTTATCAGTTAAATTTTTATTCATTATTAAAATTTCAAACCACTTGTTTAGTCTTTGGCGTGAAAGTCTTTGTGTGGAAATATATTGATTGATGATGTTTCGTAGAGGCTCGTAACCCTGTCTCTAGTCTCTATATATGTCAAGAGCACCTTAGCATGAAAGTTAATACATAATAAGAATAAGTATTTATCAATACTAAAAAATTAAGAGATTGTTATTAAATTTTTACTTATATAAAAATTACTTTTAAAATATATGTTCATATTAAGAGTTAATATATACATCTAAATATTTTACAATTGTTTAATTTTTTTTATTAAGTACATTCAAGTTTAGAAAGGGAAGATTGGTACCTCTATAAGAGATTGTGTATATATTGTAGGATATTATTTTATAAGAGAATAACAAATTAAAGTATTTTTAAATGTTTATTTGGGTTTATTTTATTTTTTAATTTTTAAAATATTATATTTATTTACATTTTATTAATGTGACTAATGGTTAAAAATGGTAATGTACCGAATTGAGGCCGCGTTCTCCGAGGCAAAGTTAAAACGATGTCATTTGGGTCGATCGAGCCGACTCTAGCTTTAGGACAGATTGATTTAACTATCGACAGAGGATGTGAAGACTTATATTTAAAGAAGTTGCGTCAAAATAATCTTCAATATGGAACCGACACCAACTTCAATCATTTGAAGGACAAGATGATGTTTTTCCTTACCATTTTGAAAATTGCATATGTACTTGATCCCACTCTTCCTGCAATTCCTCCTCCAAAGGACGGTGAAGTTGACACAAGGAAGGATGAACAAAACAAGCACCAAGAAGATGAATTGCTTTATAGGGGTCACATTCTCAACACCCTCTCAGACATCTTTTATGATCTCTTTACAATCGTCAAGAGTCCAAAGGAGATTTGGGCATCGCTTGAACGTGAATATACATCTTAAAAGCAAGGCGCAGATAAGTTTTTTATTAAAATATATTTTAAGTTTAAATTTATTGATGATTCCTCTCTTATGAATAAAATCCACAATTTAGAAATGATTGTTTCAAAGCTTAAAGACTGGGGTGTTGAAATTTTAGAATCATTACAAGTAGGGCAATTATTGCTAAATTGCCTTCTTCTTGGAATGATTATCAAAAGAAGTTGTTGCATACTTCTAAAATTTTAACTATCGGTAGTGCTTTGAACTATCTTTGAATTTAAGAAGGTGCAAGAATTCTTCAAAGAAAAGAAGCGCAAGGAGATCCAAAGGTGAATTTTGTGGATGAGAAGAAATCCAATAATTATAAAAGGAAGAAACCTGAAAATGCTAATGCTAAAGACAAGAAAAAGAATCGGGCTTTGATGAATGTGCAGAAATTATGGCAACCTTGACTCTTGGTACTGTGATGGAACTTCATATGGCAACGTCAATTCCATCTAAGGATTGGTGGTATGATTTCGGTGTAGTAATTCATGTGTGCAATAACAAGGACAATTCAAGAATTATGAAGTTCTTGAAGGACATAAAGTAGTCATCGCCAATGGTGTGAAAACCAAGGTGCATGGAAAGGGAGATGTGTAATTGTTATTCACTTTTGGAAAAAAGTTGGTGCTCACTAGCATTCTTCATGTTCGAGATGTGATCAAGAACCTTGTTTCAGCGGATATCCTGAACAATAAGGGCTTGAAGGATGTACTTAAGTCAAACAATGTAATCTTTTCTAATAATGGTATTTTTTTTAGGAAAAGGATATTCTTGTAATGACATGTTTAAGCTTAGTCTTAATAAAGTGAATGGCTAATATGTCCTAGTTATGGTGTAGTAAATTAGGACATATTAGTCATAATGTGATTCATTATGTCTAAAAATGGACTAATCTCTTTTAAGGGCCAAATGAATAAGAAATGTGAAGCATGCATACAAGCAAAGATAACCAAACTTCCTTTTCCTAAAGTTGAAAGACATACAAAATTGCTTGATTTAGTGCATTCAAATATATTTGAATTTAATGGTTTTTTAACAAGAGGTGGTAACAAATAATTCATTACTTTCATTGATGATTGCTCTAGATTTGTACATGTTTATTTGATGAAAACCAAGGATGAAGCATTTAATATGTTTAAGACTTATAAGTGCTGAAAATCAATTAAGTAAAAGATAAAAATTTTGAGAAGTGATAGAGGAGGAGAATACTTCTCTAATAAGTTCTCAAAATTTTGTGAACAAAATGGTATTATACACCAAACTAGTGCACCATATATTCCCTGGAAAAATGGTTTCACAGAAAGGAAAAATAGAACTCTACAAGATAGTTAATTGTACACTTTTGAGTTCGGGTTTGTCAAAAAACTTGTAGGGTAAGGCTTTGTTGGCTGCATGTCATTTATATAATCGAATTCTAACCTTAAAGAATAAAGTGTCTCCATATGAAGTATGGAAAGGAAGGAAGCCAAACTTGTCATATTTGAAAGTTTGGGGTTGTGTAGCTTACTATAGAGTCCCTGATAATAAAAGAAGAAAGTTGGGACCAAGAGCACTTAAAAGCTTGTTAGTGGGCTATAAAAAAAATTCGAAAGCTTATAGGCTACTAGAAGTTGACTCTAATGTGATTGTAGAATCAAGGGATGTTGAGTTCTTTGAGGATTTGTCTCTTAAAGACTCAATGGTAAATAAGGATCCATCAAAAGAACCTACCCCTTCTCCAAGTATTGAACTCTCAAGTGCTTTAAAAAGGTCAAGTGTAGACCCTCCAAGTAAACCTAAGAGGAGTCAACTTCAAAGGAAGGAAAAATATCTGCCTTAAGATTTTATTTCTTCACAAGCTATTGTTTTCTGAGTTGAAGGCAATAAGGATACTCTACTAAATAAAACTTCAGTTTAATTAAGTGTAGGGGATATGGAATTCTGGAGAGAAGCGGTAAATGATGAAATGGACACAATATTGTCTAACAATACTTGGGTTCTAGTTGATTTACCTCACAGGTTCAAACCAATTGGTTGTAAGTGGGTATGTCGAAGGAAATATGCCACAGATGGTACTATTCTAACTTATAAAGCAAGGCTAGTAGATAAAGGTTTTAGGCAAAAAAAAGGAATCGATTACTTTGACACAAATGCACCTGTTGCTAAAATTACAACGGTAAGAGTACTTTTGGCTTTAGCTTCGATCTATAACCTTCAAGTAAACCAAATGAATGTAAAGACAACATTCTTAAATGATGATCTAGATGAAGTGTATATGGAAGAACCGAAAGGCTTTGTGCTACCGAGAAATAAAAAGAAAGTATATAAGCTAGTCAAGTCATTATATGGCTTGAAATAGGCACCTAAACAATGTTATAAGAAATTTGAATCTGTTTTGCTCTCATATGGATTTAGATATAATAATGCTGATAAGTGTATTTATTCTAAATTCAATGAAGAGTATGGAGTGATCATTTACCTGTATGTAGATGACATGGTTATTGTTAGTCCTACATATAAATGTGTGATTGAAACTAAGAAGTATCTTTCTTCTAAATTCAAGATGAAGCATCTCAGTGAAGTATATACTATCTTAGGCATTAAAGTTAAGAAACATAGTGGGGGGTTTTGCACTCTCTCAATCATATTACGTTAAGGAAATCTTAAGAAATATCAACATTTGAATGTGAAAGAGGTAAGTACTCCTAAATCTACAATTTTACTCTTCCTTGTCTTTTCTACGTACGCAGATTCTACAGACATTACATAAACTGATTCTGATTTTCGTCCTCTCATAATTGGTTCTTCTATAATCTTGAGATCACGATACACCTTCACATCTTGTGGACCAAACAAAACAAAATAACCAGATGATGTTAGTTGTGATACTGAAAGTAAATTTCTTTTCATACTAGGCATATGATACACATCTTGAAGTAACATCTAGTTATCTCCATCTTGAGGAGAAATTACAGTCTTGCTAATATGGGCTATTGGCAACCTTAAATTATTGGCTGTCATAACTACCCTACTTCCCTCATATTCTGTCAGATTCTGCAACATTTGATTATCACCTGTCATATGGTTCGCATATCCAGAATCAACTATCCAGTCATTTTCATGGTCAATTGATTCAGAAGTGGTTGTTGTAAGTACCGAATCCTCTTTTAAAACAAGGAATGCTTCAACATCCCAGCCATCCTCCCTCTCCTCCTTTACACTAGAAGTGGCAGCATTACCTTCCATAGGCTTTTTTATTAGACTAGCAACCTTTTGCAATATGACCCTTCTTGCCGCAATTGTAACACTTTCCTACAAATCTCTTATTGTTGCTATGATTCTTTGAAGCTCCCTCTGATCTAGAACTTCCATCTCCTTGATGACTCTTTGCCTTGTCACCATTCTTTTTAAATCCACAAACAATGTTTTTCTTAAAGTTCCCATTGCTTTTGTTGATGTAGAGCGCTTCTTCTTCACTCTTTGATGGAACTGCAACCATTTGCTTGGCCATTGCTTCTTGACCAATGAGCAAGTTTTCAAACTTAACAAGTGATGGTTAGTTGGGCCATCCCTGTACTGCAACAACAAAGCTTCTGCATTCAGACCTCAAACTATGGATAATTATTATTTTCATCCTGGTTTCACCAACTGGAGTTGTTGGATCTAGTTTTGAAATTTCACGGCATATTGACTTCACCTTATGGAAGTACTGAGCAATCGTCATATCACGTTGGGACATTGATAGCAACTCGTTCTCTAGAAGTTGCAGTCTCGTATCATTCTTCTTTGAGAAAAGCGTAGCAAGGGTGACCCAAGCTTCTTGTGGTGTTTTGCAATCGCGAATGTGCTCTAGAACCTCTTCTTCAATTGTGGTTTTGAGAGCAAACATTGCTTTTGCCGCTTTAATCTTCCACTTCCGCAATGTTCCATTTGTGTCTTCAACTATTGGTTCCATCGAATCAGTTCCATTGACGACCTCCCAAAGATCTTGTCCTTGCATATAAGACATCATACATGTTTCCCATGTATTGTAATTCTGGTTATTAAGCTTTCGAATCCCTCCAACTACTTCGAGATCATTCATTATGTTGATCAACCTGGCCCTGATACCAAATGTGAAACTCAACTATTAAAATTGGAAACAGAAAAACCAGAAGGCAGAAAATGAAAAACAGATCTTACAAGAGAGATACTTTTATAAAAACTTGAATAGTCTTAAATAGACTTACAGAGAATAAGAGATATGATAGCACTAATTCACTAACCAACTTAAATAGACTTACAGAGAATAAGAGATATGATAGCACTAATCCACTAACCAACTAAGTACTAATCCACTAACCAACTAACTACTACAAAATAGGAACAATATCTGCAACTAATTAAACAACTGACAAAAATAACAACTTAATCTGCAAAGGCTATAGACCAGGTCAACATGTCAACCCGAAAAAAATCTGATGTTGTATAATTTTTAACAAGTCTTTCATGTGAAAAACATCGTGTAGAAATATATTGATTGATTAAGTTTCATAGAGGGTTTGTTCGATTATAAGGTCACATATTTAAATAACGAAAATATTTTTTTTGTAAAATTATAAAAGGATAGCTATGTACATTATGACCTTCCCTAAATCTTGTAAAGAGATGAGCCTTGTATACTTGATAAAAATGCAAAAAGAAATATGCGTACATTATGACCCTTTTTATATTGTCGCAAAATAAAGAGCCACAATTTTCCTTTTTCTTTTTCTCCCTAAAGGCTTACACCCCTGCGAAACTTGTGATTCCAGGCAGTAGGTCAGTAAAGGCAAGAGCAATGGCTTCCTGAGAAAAGATGGACAGCTGTTTACTACTGCGAGACTTTGGATGTACCGAAAAAGACCTGGTCGAGACTAAGTTGAAGCTAATATCACCACCAAACCCTACGCACCCATAATCATAAAGCTTGGCGTAGTTCCCACCATAAAGGATCAAATGCTACTTTCTTTTCCTTTTTTATTGTTGTTTGTTATTATTATTAATCTTTATGTACTTAAAATTGATGTCTTTCTTTTGTACAAAGTCATGTGACAATTCTTAGGAGTCTAACTCATGGCTTTGGTTAAATAACTTGTCGAAAACTTTATTTAAACCTTTTAGATCGTTCTTTTTAGTTAAAATTGACATTTTAAATTTGGACTAATTTGATATGAAATTAACAAATTAAATATTATTTAATTAAATTTTAAACTAAGTTTAAATTTAAGTAATTGATTCAATTTATATTAAATAAATAAGATGATATTGTTTTAATATAGTTAATTAAAATAATATCATTTTAGTTAGTATTTAAAAAATTAGAACAAAAATAATGTCATTTTAGTGTTAAATCAAGCATAATAAAATAAAGTTAAAATTGCATGTAAGAGATTGGTCAAAGTCGAGATAGAGATGATTTAAACTCGCAATTAGACTCTTTATAAACCCTACTTTCAGTCCGAAATTTTCAGGGCACGGTGATCCTTTGTTGTACAGTCACCCTACCATAATCATCCTTAACTTATAATTATGTATATCAATGTTGGTAAATTATTCAAAAGACAAAAGTACGAGAAACTTTTTAAGTTTCTATAACAAGTGGTCCTATTCTGCCTGTGTAAAGTAAGAGAAAGCAAATGGCCTCTCATGTGAGAAATGTTCACAAAAGAAAAGGAAATTTCAAACCATTTTTTTTGTCTTTGACGTGAAAGTCTTTGTGTGGAAATATATTGATTGATGAAGTTTCGTAGAGGCTCGCACCCCTCTCTCTAGTCTCTATATATGTAAAGAGCTAGCACCTTACAAGAACCATAAAACACAACACCTTTCTTCTATAACTCTACTTTCACCATATTCGAATTTCGATGGAAAATCAAAGGTACGTGACTCTACTTCTGATAATACTCATGATTGCAAGTTGCAGATCAGTGGAGGCAATAGCAACGATTACTCCGAAGAAGATTAATGGTGGCTTAATCGTGCGAAAACTTGGATATACCAATTCCAAAGAGTTCGTGACCGTGTCCAAGTCATTATCACCATCAGGACCAAACAAAAAAGGTATATAAATGCGAAATTAAAACTTTTTCAAAATTTAAGTTTATTTAAAAAATTCTTCTGAGATTAAGTTTGAATCGTCTCAAGCTCGCTTTTTTACATTCTTTTTCAAGTTTTGAATACGCAGTCTGTTTACCAACGCGAACTGCAACAATCTTCGCAGCATATTAATCCTAATTGTAGTTTGATTGTTATAAATTATGCAGATGCCTAACTTGTACTTCTTTTTTATCTAGAGGTATTTTTATAAATTATGCTTATTTTAAATCATCATAATAATTAAAGTCCTTTCCACAAGAAAATTTGAATGGTTCCAAAATTGATTATAAACACTTTTATAAAGTATCCTTGCAAGTGTTCAAAAGATAGGATATGATTAGACACATGTGAAGTCAGTACAAAAATTCAATATTTGTTTCACATTAAGTTTTAATTTAAACGTACAAATTTATATTTTCTTTTTAAAAAACTTAAATAAAATTTTTATGTTATGATTTATTTAGAATATGTTTTAAGAGTAAAATTTACTGATAGCATGAAAGTTAATACATAATAAGAATAAGTATTTATCAATACTAAAAAATTAAGAGATTGCTATTAAATTTTTATTTATCATAATAAGAACAAGTATTTATCAATACTAAAAAATTAAGAAATTTTTATTTAAATAAAAAATATTTTCAAATATATATTCATATTAAAAGTTAATCCATACATTTGAAAATGTTTAAAATGTTTATTTTTTTATTATAGTACATTCAAGTTTAGAAACGAAAGATTGGTACTTGTGTAAGAGATTATGTATATATTATAGGATATTATTTTATAAAAGAATAACAAATTAAAGTATTTTTATATGTTTATTTAATCTTATTTATTTTTTTAATTTTTTTAATATTATATTTATTAACATTTTAGTAATATGACTAATGGTTAAAAATGGTAATGTATCGAAACAAGGCCACGTTCTCCAAGGAAAAATTAAAACGATGTCATTCGGGTAAATTGAGCCTGACTCATGGATTGATTTTACTACCAACCGAGGATGTGAAGACTTATATTTAAAGAAGTATGTAACTCTTCATTTTTGTCAAAGTAATCTTCATGTAAAAGATAAAAGGATGACACTTTACTTGTGTAACTATTAATCTTTATGTAATTTGTCAGTCATATAACCCTTTAGGAGGCTTTATTATACTGTTATTCGTTATTATTGGGGATGTTGATCTTTAAATTGTTTGAAGTAGCAAAGTAATGCTATCGTGAAACTAAATATAAAAAAGAAACCAACTTTTTATAACATAAATTAATATAGCAGTGAAAAGTATGGATCATTCTCACGAGGAATCTATTGGTAAATATTATACGAGTTAAAACTAAAACAAATTGGGGGGTTGGATTAACGAGATTTAAAGAAATTAGAATTAACAAAAATTGGAAATAAACGAAAATATTCAGATCTGGAAAATTAATAACGAACCTTAGTTCAAGTCACATGCATTATCAAATTAATATGGATTATCGATATAAAATTAAGTCCATTAACAAACACTTATTGGTTGATGTTTCCTCTTAAGATTAAATGAATAGAAACATGTATTCTAAATACTCTTATTAGTCAACAACTTAGATACAGTCTTAAGTTTGATTAACTAATAGCTTTAATAACTAAGAAAACCAATGAGCAAGACAACACACGTATAACATGCATTTAGTCAAGATAAGTATCTTCTTAGAATTTCCAATCTTTAACATAAAGATGATAACCCTAATTGGCACTTTGGATTAGCAAAACTGAACATCAAATCTTACTAATCTAGCTGTCAATTAAATCAATCAATTCCTAGTTGTGTACCCTAGATATCAATCAATTCAATCATGAAAAGCAATTCAAAAGACACGTAATATTCATCAAATAAATAAACTTTATTCAGAAATCTCACACATACTAGATGATAACGTGGTTTCCTTTAACCAAGAAGAAAATTTTAGTTACTCATAACAAAGGTAAAATCCAACAGAAGAATAGCAAAATACATAGCCTCCATATCTGGTCTTTTGTAGAAAAATACGAAAATCCTAGCCAAAATCAAAGAAAAAAACCCAACAAAAAACGTAAGGAAGATGTAGCTTGATGTGTCCTCTCTTCCCTCTTATTGTTATCTTTATCGGGTACACTCCCCACATGATCAGGCAGTAGATCCCCACCTCAAAGATAACAACTTGATTCCCTAAATAATAAAAATCCTAAGTGTATCAAGATAAAATGTTCCTTTGCACGTGCCCAAGCTTAATCAAAGACTTTTATGCCAGTTGGGAATTCGAATTGTTTTTGTTTTCCTTGCATCTTTTTTATTCAAATTCATATCCCATGTGTTGAAAACCATCTGAGAATAATTAAGAAACAAGTTCATTAATTTTAAATAAAAATTTCAACAAATTAAAAAGATTTATATCCAAAGTTATCACAAAAATAACAACTTATCAATTAATATACTTATTTTCATAATAGTAAATATTATTTTACTAGACTAAGTGCCGTAATATGCAATAATAGTTAATATGCAATAAAGATAAAGATTCATTTATATTACAATAAAAATATCAAGGAGTTACTTTAAAATTTTGCCTAAATAAGAATTATTTTATAAATAGATATGAAAATTAAGGATTATGAGTTAGTTTATATATTATACCTTTCGTTGAATGCTTAGGAGGTTAAGAATATATAATCTTATTTCACTAAATTAATGAAATTTAGATAATTTTCTTACTAATTGTTCATGTAAAAATAAATGTTAAAGTCAAAGATTAATTTATAAGTTTAAAATTGTTAAGAATTTTAGTTTATCTTTATATTAATACAAGGTTGGCAATGGTGCTAGTACTTGGCTTTGGTATGATAATTGGATTGACTCGAGTCCACTTATTCTTAACCCTCAAGTCCATCCCCTAAGAAGTAGAATTCCTCTCAATCTTAAGGTCTCATCTTTGCTTTACAATGGCCAATGGAGTGGGAGTTTACGAGGCTTTGATTCTTTGGTTCAGTTCTTTCCTCCTCAGGTTAATGTACTGATTGATGATTCCATCAGTTAGTCTATTGATCCAAGTAGTAAATGTAACATCCCGTTACTGGTAGCAAGGATATTATGGTAATATTGGGTCAGACTGATAGATTTCACTGCGTTCACTGACTGAGCATGCTACTGGCCTCTGATTATAGAGGAACAGGTTTCTTGCATATGCATTTATTCATAGGTACA
>JANZLC010000202.1:1183261-1195056 GCA_026413385.1 Erythroxylum gracilipes | reverse complement strand
TATAAATACCCTCCTCTTGTACAGTTCATTTTATGATGAAATAAGAAAACACATTTGTTCATCAAATATATTTTTCACTAACGTCTCTCCTTCTTGCGTTATTTTCCTGGTATTTTTGTTGTAAGTGTCGTGTCTCCCTCAGCAACTAAAATGTCAAGCTCCCAAAAGCCCTCCTGGTGCTTTTGTCGTAAGTGTAGAGTAGCTTTTTGTGTACTAAGGTGTATGCGTTGGTCCTCTTTTACTGCTAACTTTTGAGAGTCATTTGTTTATTTCCTTGGTAACGTTAATCCCCTTGTGCTGTAGCGTTGTTTTCTATTGGTGTCACGTCTTGAGGGCTGCTGGTTGCTGCGTGGTGGCTCTCTTGAAGCTGCTTGAATTTCGTTTGTTGTGTGCATGGTCCTCAATTGCTGCTGTTCTTGTTTTCTTCTTTTGTGGATCACGCACTCTCTGTCTGTTGTAGCTGTCAGTGTAAATCTTTGGTGCATTTTTTTTCCTGGAGCTTGCGTGATGTTCTCGTGTGATTGACGTGGTGTTTTCCTGGAGCTGGCTCTTTGGTGCGTGATTTTCGCTTCTTTCTTTTGGTCAGCTGCCAACGAAATTTCATGCCACCTCCTGCTTTGTTCTCTTCACACCCCAGCTGCTAACGTTATATTGATGCCCATGTTCACCCTCCAGCTCTTCTCTTTTAGTCTGCCTTGCGTTTCTGCTTTTCTCCGATGCTTCCCTCTACGACAACGTTTTGCCTTGGCCTGTTGTGATCCTTTACAACTAAAACTAAAATCAAGTGTATTTCCTACAAATTAAATAGGACAATTATAAATACAAATTCAAGCGAACCAAGCAATTTAGCAAGAAAAATATATATATATAAAACCCAATAATTAATCCAGAAATTAAGGAAAAAATGCCATTAATTCTAATGAAAAAAATGCCTTCAACATATTATATGGTAAGTTTATGTTATAAATTATTTAGTTATGAAAATTAATGAAATGAACAAGATTAAACAGTAAAAATTCCAACAATTTGTTTTCGTTTTCCACTATTAGTCTTTCACGTGAAAAACGTTACGCGGAAATATATTGATTGTTGAAGTTTTGTACAGGGTTTGTTCCTTTTTGATCATAAAGTCACATGTTCAAATAATGAAAATAATTTTTTTGTAAAAATGTAAAAAGATAGTTGCATACATTATGACTTTCTCTAAATCCTGTAAAGAGAGGAGACTTATGTACTGGGTAAAAATATATAAAAAAAAGTTGTGTACATTATGATCATTTTAATACTTTCGCAAAACAAAGAGCATTGTGTGTAGAATATATTAATTTTTTCTTCTTTTTTTTTCATAAAGGCTTACACCCTTGCCAAACTTGTGATTGCAGGCATAAGGTCAGTGAAGGCAAGGGGGGATTGTTGGAAATTAGTTTATGATATAAGTAGTTAAAATCAAACTTGGAAATAAAAGGTTGCTTCCAAGAGTTATAATTTGTTATGAATAGACGTGACTATTCTGAAGTTCCTTTCTAAGAGTTGTGATTTGTCATGAACAGGCATGACTATTATGAAGGGTTGCTTCATTTTCAAGAGTTGTGACTTGTCGTGAACAGATGTGACTGTTCTAAAGGTTGCTTCCTTTCTAAAAGTTGTGACTTGTCATGAACAGACATGACTGTTATAAAAATTCTATATATACATGAGTTTTAGTCAAGATTAAAAAGTTTTGAATAATTCTACCAACACAAGCTCTTCTTTCATAAAAAAAAAAAGAACATTTATACTCTTACAATTTGAATGTTCTTGTGTTCTTTGTATCCTAAAAGTAATTTGCCTTTAACCCGGTTTGCAAGTATAGTGGGGGCAAATAATACTTTAAGAAAAGTGTCCAACCCGTCTATAACACTTTAAACTTTGTGTTTTGATTTCAAGTTTTCTCAATTCTATGCAATGCCATTTATTTTATTGTTCATCCTTTGTTTTGTGAACTTCCAACCCTATTCTATTACATTTACTACTTCTACTTACTTTCTTTGGAAGGAGCGTAACTCTATAGTTAAGTTTTTTTCTTTTGGATGACTTCTTATTTAGTTTTTGATGTCAAAGATCATACGTCTTTCTCTTGTACAGCTATAACCGAACCTCACCCCCCTTTCATGCCTCTCCATCAATCTCAAGTCAACACATACATTTATTGAATATGAAATTTAGATATCCATATGGTTGTTAAGGTTCAGGAAAGCTAGTCAAGATCTTATCTCTTTTATACTTGCGAAGTCCCCTTTTTGACAATGGAAAAAGGTCCGTAGCTATTGTCGGTGTGCTTCATTGTCCATCCATGTATAAATAATAAAAAACAACATTTACAATATTTTTCAGCAATTACTCATTAATCATATAATTAGTTCCTTATATTATAGTTTGGTTTGGTGCATCCATCTTGTTATAATATACATACATATATATATATATATACATACATACATATATATATATATATATATATATATATATATGTTTATGTTATAAATTATTTAGTTATGCAAATTAATGAAATGAACAAGATTAAACGGTAAAAATTCCAACAATTTGTTTTCATTTTCCACTATTACTCTTTCACGTGAAAAATGTTACGCAGAAATATATGGATTGTTGAAGTTTTGTACAGGGTTTGCTCCTTTTTAATCATAAAGCCACAGGTTCAAATAACGAAAATAATTTTTTTGTAAAAATATAAAAAGATAGTTGCGTACAGTATGACCTTCTCTAAATCCTGTAAAGAGAGGAGACTTATGTACTGGGTAAAAATATTTTTTAAAAAAGTAAAAAGTTGTGTACAATATGATACTTTCGCAAAATAAAGAGTATTGTGCATAAAATATATTAATTTTTTCTTCTTTTTTTCCGTAAAGGCTTACACTGCTGCCAAACTTGTGATTGCAGGCAGTAGGTCAGTGAAGGCAAGAGCAGTGGCTACTTGAGCAAAGATGGACAGCCGTTTCCTATTGCGAGACTTTGGATATGCCAAAAAAGACCTGGTCGAGACTAAGTTGAAGCCAATATCACCACCAAACCATACGCGCCCATAATCATAAAGCTTGGTGTAGTTCCCACCATAAAGGGTCAAATGCTACTGTTTGTTATTATTATTAATCTTTATGTACCTAAAATTGAAGCCTTTCTTTTGTACAAAGTCATGTGACGATTCTTAGGAGTCTAACTCATGACTTTGGTTAAATAACACGCCGAAAACTTAACTTAAACCTTTTAGACCACTGTTTTTAGTTAAATTTGACATTTTTAATTTGGAGTAATTTGATATAAAACTAACAAATTAAATTTTAATTAATTAAATTTTAAACTAAGTTTAAATTTAAGTAATTGATTCAATTTATATTAATTAAGATGATATTGTTTAATATAGTTAATTAAAATAATATCATTCTAGTTAGTATTTAAAAAAATTAAAACAAAAATAACGTAATTTCAGTGTTAAATCAAGCATAATAAAACTAAGTTAAAATTGCATGGAAGAGATTGACCAAAGTCGAGATAGAGATAATTTAAATTCGCAAATAGACCCATTACAAACCCTAGTTTCAGTCCGAAATTTTCAGGGCACGGTGATCCTTTGTTGTAAAGTCACCCTGCCATAATCATCCTTAACTTATAATTATGTATATCAATGTTGGTAAATTATTCAAAAGACAAAAGTAGGAGAAACTTTTAAGTTTCTATAGCAAGTGGTCCTATTCTGCCTTTGTACAGTAAGAGAAAGCAAATGGCATCTCGTGTGAGAAATGTACACAAAAGGAAAAGGAAATCAATCAGAAAGGACAAGGAAATCAATCAGAAGGTTCCACGTTTCATTTCTTTAAACCAAAAGGGCCTTAATCAGGGCGCTCTTTAATTTATTCGGTCTTTTCTAAAGTGTATTGTCTAATTTATTAATTATGTCCACACAACAACGACTTTTAAAATCAACGCAGTGTTAGCTATAATTTAGGGTTAGCAATCATATAAATAGATAATGTTAGGTAAGTAAAGTGTGATTGGAATCACTTTTTTAAGTTATTGTCTCATTATTATAATAAAGTTAATAAAATAATATTTTTATTCTTAATTCAAATTTTTTAATCAAATTCAGACAATTTTCTTAAGGGTCTATAAATAGGCACATGGAACAAAAGAAACCATTGCTCTGTCAAAGTCTTTCCCTTCGTTATAGGTATCCCTCCCTTAAGGCATTAGTTTCAGTTTTATGGTACTTTTCACTTATATATTCTTTACTAATTTTATCTCTTTCTAAAGTGGAATTCTTATTCACAGTTAACATCTCAACGTTTCCATGGAAAATCAAAGACCAAAGCAACTTGTATCTGTCTTCATGATTGTGTTCATGATTCTAGTTTGCAGCAGATCATCTGATGCAAGAGTCATGGTTACTTCGAAGAAACTTGACAGCCAGCGCCTGTTGAGTGAACTAGGGTTTACCCAACCAAAAATGGCTTCGCTTCAACACTTCAGCCGTAGATACCGGTGGGTCCTTCGCGTTAGATCACCCTCAGCACCGAGTCAGGCCCACACGAAGGGGTGATCCCGGCGGACCTGGTTCCCATATCTAGGACTTCTGCTAGCTTTTTCATGGTTGTCTCTGAATCAGTTTACATATATACAGCAGTGTATGTCTTACTCTTGAACTTGGATGCATGAGTGTTTGATTGTGAGATTCTCGTGTATTTAGCACATAAATAGGTTAAGTTTCGAGATGAAAGAGGTGGGGTTGGCTTTGAAGAGCTAGTTATTGTCAAAAAAATATATAATGGTTTTCTATTGGTGTGTATTTATAATTATGAATATTATAAATAAATAAAAATATATTTTTATTCAATAATATAATTACTAATAATCATTAAATAATGACTATATAACTAATCTTTAATATCATCTCAGTGCATGCATGATATATGAAAATTGTATTATTAAATAATGCATTTTTCTCTCTTTTTATGTTTAAATACAAAAAGAGGAGAATCCCAGCCTTGAGTTAGATCTATATTGGACATTACTTAAATAGTTTTAGCCCAAGATTTAAATTAAACTAAAAAGGCATAAATGTTGATTAAATTTTAATTTTTTAAAGCCTTTTTAAATTAGATTTTAATGTGTTCGAATTAAATTTAAACTTTAGGCTTTTTAAACTCAAATCTCAAAATATCATTTGTTCTTAATCTCAACATTTTAACTTAATCTTTTCCTCTTTCACTTTGAGAGTTGAAATTAGAATGGACGATTATCATTCAACAATACTTTTGTACTTTTGCCAAAATCAAAAGTCATAAATGTTTAATACTATTTCAACTAAAAAGAAATATACTAAAATCTTGTTATTTATATAACTAGGCTTACCATGATTTTTAAATTAAAAAATAAGGGGTTGTTTGTTTCCATTTTTTCTTCTGTTTTTTGTTGTCGCTTTTATAAAAAAGAAAAACGGATAAGTAAAACGTGTTTGTCTAACTCTGTTGCGATTTTTTGTTTCTAAAACTAAAAATACCACAACGGTTTTACAGAAACAAGAAAATATCATTTATCTAAATTTTGACAACACATTTTCTTGGTCAGAAAAACAATATATCTCTATTTTTCATTTGTATTATCGTCTTTAGTATACCTCTATACGTAACAACACATCCAACAAAATTTTACAAGACCCAAGCTCCGACTCTCTCCGCCACACATAGATGATGCAACTCTGACAATAGCAACGAAGGCCAGAGATTGAAAGACATGTCAGAATATTTAAGAAAATCGGTGGCATAACCTCATCGGAGAGGAGGGAAGTAAAATTTGGTACAAGTAAGTCTGTGAAGTTGTCATAGCGGGGACGGGAAGTTGGTGAAGTTGATGGACTAGTATTGGTGGAAGATCTAATATGTATCTTTTAGCCTAACAAAAAAGAAACAAAAAATCTCAATAATTCAAAGGGCAATTGTTTCTTCAACTTCAAGCATGACAATTGGTCTTGTGTTAAGTAGTAAGCAATGGGTATTCGTTTTAATGGAGTTTGGTTACGTAGAAATAGGGTCGAGAAGACTTTGAGTTTGGGGTATGCGTGTGGAGTTGGGTTTGAATTTACAGTGTTGGATAATTTGTAAGCTTTATCCCAATTTTCTTTAATATACATAATAAAGCAACTTAGCTATTATGTATTTTTAGTGAAGGTAAAAGTTGTCACTAAAAGCAGTAATATTTGTTACTATTAGTAATAGTGACCAATATTTGAAGTCGTCACCTCTCGTCACAAATACCTCCGTCACTACTAAAATTGTGACGAATTTAAACAATAGTCACAATTAAGCAAAGCTTTTTTAACACTAATATTGACACTAAAACTTGTGAAATATGTGACAAAACTATATGGTCACAATAACTTTACATATTTATGACAAGTTTATCGTCACAAATAATAAAAAAAAGTCACACTATTTTATTGTACTTTATTTTATTGTGACAAAATTGCCAACACTAAAACTTATCAAATGTATGACAACACTATATGGTCCCAACAATTGTTCTTATTTATGACAAATTTGTTGACACAAATAATATAAAGTAGTGACAAATAAAGTTGTAACAATACTTCACTATATTGTGACAAAAGTACCTACACTAAAACCTATGAAATGTGTGACAACACTCACACTATATGGTCACAGCAACTTTACATATTTATGACAAATTTGTTGACACAAATAATATAAAATAGTGACGAATGAAGTCATAACAGTATTTTATTTTATTGTTACAATATTATCGCCACTAAAATAATTACAAAATAGTGACAAAATATGTCACTAATAATTTTTTAATCAATGTCCATTACTTCTTGGTCACTAATATTTTTAACAAAAAAGTGCCAACATCATTTTATCACAAAAATGAAAATTGGTTCTTACAAAAAGTATTATCACAAATAAAACTATCAATTCATCAACAGAATTACATTAGCTGGAAAAAAAATTGCATCAGTGGCTATATTGTTTAACAGATTTCGTCACAAGTATGAAAGTTATATGTTACAATAAATTTATCATTAATTCCTTATCATATACATCTGATATGTGTAACAAATCTTCACTTGAAAACTCAATGACTGAAGAGGCTGAGTAGGCATATCTTTTCACTGACAAAAGAAAATTGCGAAATAACAGAAGGTAACAAAAAGAAGACTGACATAGATAATCACCTACCAATACACTATCAAAGCTAGATACTACAATTAAAAATCCAATCTGCACATTTTGCTAATGCATATTTTGCATGCATCTCCTAGAAAACGTAGAATAAGACGACAAACCAGTATGAGAATTACTAATGATGAAGAAGAAACAATGGCGCACTATAAGGGACCTGTAGTCAAAACATTAACTCCATCTTTCTATGTTTGTGCAGTAAACTAATCAGAGTTCTTGTAAAGAGATGCCTAAGCTGTTGTGCAGAAAAAAAAAATGTAGATCTAGATATTAGTATAAACTAGGTAAATAAGAAGGGTTCAAAAGTCTTGCCAATGATATCCTAATATAAGCTTTACACTGATTTTTTGGTGACAAGCACACAATAGTGACGATGAATTGAAAGTGAAGTATCAACATTCTTCAGAAATGTTCGTCAGATGAAATGAGAACCTGTGGAGATCCAATTGATGATGCATTTTCTTCATGTAATCTCTGCACACAGGAAATAAGGAAAAAAAATCAGTGGCCCTACATGTGTCATACACATAAACTTAATTTTCACTTATATATACAATAAGTAGTGGGACCAGCAGAAGTGAAACATGAAATGTGGTTCTATATGTATCTACATAAGTGAAACATGTTGAACTATATAGTAGGTTAAGAAAAACTAACATTTCTCTATTTTGACAAATATATCCTTAATGTTCTATTGTTAACAAATAAGTCATTATTATTATCAAAATGTTAAACATTAGCCCTCTTTTGGACTAAATTGTTTAGTATACTTAACTTCGATTCCACTTTCTTTAATGTGTAAGCCAGGTGGACTCATTTAGTTCTCTTGTTTACCTAGGTTCTACCTAAATGATATGAAACTTCTGATTAGATTAAAATAATGTGTAAAATTATAAATATATTAATTAAAATACATAGAAAATACTTTAAGCCTATAAACTAAAAATCCTCAAATCACTAGCCCTAAAGTCAATAATCCCTAACCTGAAACACATAAATTGTTTATTGTGGTTTAACAAAAGTAGCAAATAAAGAACTTAATATTTTATGGACAACCCATTACCTGGTCTAATAGACATATTTAACGAAAATTGGCTTGAACACTTCAAAAATTATTTTGATGTGTTTGATACTTCATGCCTTTTAGATCAAAGACCTATTATCCTACACTTTAATAGGAGAACTGATTTGGAAAGGATCCCTTTCAGGTTCAAAAATGTTTAGGTTAAGGATGAAGAACTTTAGAGGATAGTTGTCGACATATTAAGACATGATATTAAGGATTGTGCTATGTACAAGCTTACCAATGGTTGAAAAAGCTTATACCTAAATTTTTTAAAACTGAATAAAGAGCAATTTAATAAATTACAGGAGAGAAAATATATGACAACAAACCCCATAAAGAGATTCAATTGTTTCTTTCATATAACAAGCATAATCAAGAGTTGAAAGCTAAAGAAATGGTGACCATTGATAAGCTAGTCTAAGAAAGCAAGCTTTTGAAAGCACAACTAAATCAATAAGTTAAATAATAAGTAGCTCCAATGTGGTGACAACAATTGTGCTTTCTGTTATGCATCATTAGCTAGTGGAAGGAAGTCTAGTAAGATGTATATATTGCTAGATGCTGAAGATATCAAAATTATGGAAGAAGAAAAGATTAAAGAACATGTAATTCCATATTATAAAGACTTGTTAGGTATAACAAATACTTAAAGGATGGAAATTAGGTTGGAAATGAAGTAAGGAAGTAATTGACAGAAAAATAATGTAAGAGTCTTGTATATCTAGTTACATATAAGGATTTGTTGCCAAAGGTGTAAAAATATAGATAAAGAACTAAAATCTTAATCATTCTTACTTACATGCCAAAAAATCAATTCACAAGCATATGCACTAGCACACAGAACACATAAATAATAAAAAGTTTAGAAGGTGAGCAAATTGGTAGAAGGCACATAAGGAAGAACATACCCTGGAATTCCACCAAGCCCTGTGGCTGCAACCTTGTCAAGAAATAGGTCCTGTTGGCATACAATAAAACACAAAAGAATCGTTGCCAGTTTAAGGAAATAACTCACATGCAAATGAAAAATAAACTATATGTGACCTTGAGACAAGGAAGTAACAATGTACAGTAGCAGTTGGTTAAATACAAGTAGATATAGGATCTTCAGATTTAAGACCAGCTGCAAACTGGGGGAAAGCAATGGCCAATACCACTCATCCTAAATATATAATGTCGGTGAAGCCGATCAAATATTAAGAAAAGAGCAGCAATTTTAGTAAGACTTGATACACGTTCAATCTAGTAATCTTGTTCCAACCTGGTTTCATAGAAACTTGCATGCAAGCATGAGATACCTACCTCTTCCAGCTCTAAACCAGCTTGAGAAGTGTCACCGTCACCAAATCGTTCTAAGATAAATCATATGTTAAAAAACAATTAGCAACGTTTGCCACCATTGCATAGGCAAGTCACTATAACATATTTTAAATAAATTTACTCACCATCCAAACCAAATCTTGATGCAGAGTAAACCACAGGTTCCATATTGTCTTGGAGAGTGATTTGCTCCTTTGTACTAACATGATGATCAACATAATTACTGCAGAAACATCTTTTGTTACCATAAGATGGTAAATAGAACATCATCACCAATTAACACAATGTTTATTTGTTGAAAAAAGAATGCTAGAGTGAATAAGAAAGGCCCCACAACTGATCAAAGTATAAGCCATTTGGCCACTTCAAAACCTTATTAATCTGGAAACTTACACAGACAGTAAAAAGATTAGTGCATGACGGTCATTAAAGTCGACTTATAACTGTATTGTAAAGTAAATAGAAAGAATGACATTCAAAAAAGGAGATAATAGATAGTTTCAGTAAAGTAATTTGGTCGTTTCTACTAACCCCTGTAAAATATCATTATCTGGCAACTCAAAATCATCAAGATCAAAAGTCTCAGGCAAGGTGATGGAGTGATAAGGTGCAGTTGTTTCTTCAGGAGGTAAATCAACTGCGGTGGATCGAAAAGCTTGCTTTATCTTCAGCAAAGCCTCACTGCAGTCATCAAAAAGGTAATTCACCTTTCTAGAGTATATCCTCACCACACCAAGCAGAAGATGGCTGGACAACCGTAGTGCTATTGGTACTTCGGGAAATAGAATTGAATCTGTTGTGGAGTTAAGAAGGACGAGAAGTGTAATAAGACAATTTACAACGAAGCGCAAACAAATAATCGAAATATTGGGTGAACTGCTAAAGCATTGTTTTTGGTAGAGAATTGAAGAAAAGACGAGTCTAAAGTAGAAACTAACCAACAGAGACACCAATGTCAGTATCAGCGACCTGGTTTTTGCGAAGTTTCCGCTCCAAATGAGCTGCTATCCATATAGTACCCAATGGCCCTTTCTTGGCCAGTATAAATTGTGAATAAAACATCTTGTTTTTGACTCAGAAACAAACCCACCTAAGACCAAATTGTACTTGTGGAATCCACAACAATTAATATAAAACAACGGGGACAGCTAACAAGAGCAAGTTCTAACATGTGACAGGATAAGCAATCAAGTGTAGAAACCCTAAATTCAGAAATAACATCTGTATGATGAAAATATTGATAGCCCGGAAAGGAAAAAAAAAAAAAAGAGAGAGAGAGAGTGATCCTTACAATTGTACTACGAAAGCTGACGACGGACGAAACAGCAAAATCCTAAATCGAGACATTGGAAAGACGCTGAAGAAGGAAAGGAAGTGAAAAGCAAAACTTCAAACCCTAGAATTTGAAAATGAAAGAAGGAAAATCAAAACGGGATCTAGGCTAGGGAGCGGAAGAAAATGGACGAAAATTGTTTTTTAAAAAAATCTTGCGTTTTGGTTTTGGTTCTGGTTCGAGTGATAGAATAGAATAGAATTGAGTTTAAGTGGCTTGTATTGTAGAGATTAAAATAAAATTATTAAATAGTATATAGAAGTAAAGTCAATAAAGAAACTGATTTCTGAGATCGGACGGACGGACGTAGCGACAGGAACCGCATCGATCATCTGGTCGGGCTTGACAAAAAGGTCCGGTCCAAGAAAAGATATTGGGCTCCTACGATACCATCCAGCCCATTCATTTGGAAATTCTTTATTATTATTTGGAAAAACAATTATTATCGAGCAAAACCATGGCATGGCTACTTTTATTCACTCGGCTATAGAATATAGATTGTTTAACAGTACCATACCCATACCCATACCGACCTTATTAAATGATAATTCATTTGAAGATGCCCGTCCCTGGTCCACCAGTTTTCGCAAACCAAATAAAATTTGTAAATAAAAATAGAAAGATTAAACCAGTTTTCGCCCTAAAATTGCAGATAATTTCATTCTATTTTTCTACAATTTTTCAAATCCAAAAGTATAAATGTATAATAGAAAGACAACAGTGATACAGCAGCTAAGCAATTAAGGCACAAAATATGGTCACTTCAAAACGCTACACTACCTCAATCTTCTATCATTTTCCCTTCTCAACAGTATCATCTTCTTCT
>JANZLC010000202.1:1149486-1162658 GCA_026413385.1 Erythroxylum gracilipes | reverse complement strand
TAGCTATTTCCACTGCTGAATCTGAATATGTAGCAGCTGGAAGTGCTTGTGCCCAAGCTCTTTGGATTAAACATCAATTGCTGGACTATGGTATTGTGGTTGAAAATATTCCTATTTATTGTGATAATACCAGTGCTATTTGTTTGAGCAAAAATACAATTTTGCATAGTAGAACAAAGCATATAGAAATTAGACATCACTTCATCCGTGATCATTGCTTAAAAGGTGACATTTGTTTGAAGCATGTACCATCTAGTGACCAATTAGCATATATATTTCCTAAACCTCTTAAGGAAGATGTGTTTATGAATATTAAATTGAAACTAGGTATGTGTGATTTAAATTCCTTATTTAAATTCCTTTGGTTTAATTTAATTTTGCTACATTCATTAATACATCAAATGGTCAAAATATGAGGGAAATGTGTAATTACATCTAAAGATTCCATCATCATGATCTACACTTGGGCTAAAATGTGATTGATTTGGAGTCTTGCAATATTCAGTAGACTAATTGGAGTTTCAGTCTACTGTTGTTGAGGAATGAGATAAGCTAAGTTTGATTTGTTTATTGACTTATGTTCTGGGAAAGACAAAGTTTTGGAATAACTCGACTTATGAGATGATAAGTCGACTTATGATATGCACAACACTTTGGTGATAAGAAATTAAAGGATAAGTCGACTTCTAAAGCTAGGCAACTCGGCTTATGAAGGTCGATAAGTCGACTTATGAAGGAACACAAGTTGACTTATGCATGCACGGGCTCTTTAAAAACCTATTCTCTCTTTCATTCACCGAAAATTCTCTCTCTCCAAACCTTTGAAATCTTCGTCCCCAACTCGACTTATACCCTCAAATTTCTTCAAATCTTCCTTACCCATCATCTATCGACTTCCTTAAGCACAAAACCCATTCATTATTTCTTTAAATCACCCTTCCTCTTCCGAAACCCCTTTTCCAAATTACAATCCCTAACTTTCGTTTTCTCTCTCAAAAATTTCAATTCCTCATGGCTCCACGCAAATTAAGAGGGACAGACAAACAACCCACTCCTCCACCAGGTTCCCAAGTCCATGGACCAAGAGTTCGTGGGTCGTCTTCAAAAGGAGGCTCTACTGGAGAGGACGTGATTGAACCACGGTTCATCTCAAGGGAAGCCCAAACTTTGTACACAAAGGTACTCAAAAAATGAAGTGTTAATTCCTTCAATGAGATTTGACTGGACTGAGTTAGACAATAGTGAATTTGCGGATGTGTTTTCTGAAATTACTAATCTTGGGCTGCGAGATTTTTTAGGTTTTAAGGATAAGATATATGAAGATGTTGTTCGGGAGTTTTATACAAATCTCAATGTGATTAGCAGTGATAGTGCTAATGGGGTCTCTCTGAAATCCAGTATTAATGGTTGGACAATTTCTCTGTGTGAAGCAAATATGTGTACCTTATTCCGACTACCTAGTGGAGGAGTTAGGCCTAGAGCTTCATTCATAGATTTTGATATTTTGAGAAATGAGGCTGGTGATGCTGATGAGGAAGCCAAAGAAAATTTCGGTTATACTGAAGAGAAAGGTGCTGATTTGCTTAGTCGGTTATGTTCTGGTCATCCCCCACCATATGAAGCAATGGATTTGCCTCTGAATTATAGGTTGCTACATTATGCGATCAATAGGGTTATTTATCCGAAAAAGGCGAGTAATAATCAGATCATATCTTTGGATAAAGAAATCCTATGGCATTTAGAAGAAGGACGAAAGATTAATTATCCCAGCTTGATTATCCAAATGATGAGGAAAAAGGTCAGTCTACTACGAGGTGAGCTTAAAGGGACACAAGTTCGGCATAAAGGTATGTCGTATGCAGCTTTGATCACTGCTCTTTCTCAGTTATAACGATGTGATTTAAGTCATTATGCTCATTATCCATATCCTCAAAGCTGGAGATTTACACCGTATAATTTGAGAAGCATGAAGTTAGTCAAAACCGTTGAAAAAGGATGGGTGTACTTTGATCATTTGACAAAGCTTAGTCTGACTTTGGAAGGAGAACAAGGACCTCAAAGGCAACGTTCTAAGCTGGCAACTGATCGGCTTAATAGCTCTCGGCCCAGTAATGTGCGACGGAGTGAGGTGTCTCAAGAGGAACTTCATGACATTCACGATCAATTGGATGACTTGAATGATCGTGTTGATGATATTCAGACTATGTTTATGGGGTTGGCAAAGAAAGTTGATGCACAACATCGCATGCTTAAGAAGATCTTTGAAAAATTAGGTTGTAGGCATGATGATACTTCATCCTGATGTGTATTGCCTTTTGCCTAGACCGACATTTCTTTTATGTTTTAAGTGTGTGGTGCATCTTATGACTTTTGGCATTTGTTTTAAGTGTTGGATTGTTCTATTCTGCAATGACTTTGCAATTCTTTTTCCTATTTGTGTTTGATGTCCTATTTGTTTATGTACTACCATTGCAACTATTTTTCCTATTTTTTTTGGTTTTTGATTATGACAAAAAGGGGAAGTAATATATGGAAATTGATGATTTGTATAATATTGGAAATTGATAATTGGTAAGGAAACTGATAATTGGTATAAAATTGGAAATTGTTAATTGGTATCCTTTAGTTGAGGGGGAGTGTGTTAAAATTCTTTGATTTGAAATTATCTTGATTTCAACTTCTTTTTATAAATTTCTACAAGGTTATTACATTCAATGATTTACATGATTAAGGGGGAGACTTCTAACCAATGTGACAAGGCATACAACCTTGATCATTGTTCTTTCATTTTTTAATTTCTTTTCAATTTCTAAATATTTTGTCATTATCAAAAAGGGGGAGATTGTTGGACCAATGGTGTTTTTGAATAAAAGAAATCTAGAAGATATTATAAATCATTGAGGAATCAAGAAGGAAACAATCTTCAATATGATTGAGACATTAAAAATGAAGATTATGGGAGATATGATTAAATGTATCCGTTGGAGGAGAAATTAGTTAATGCAAGTCGACTTACATGTTACACAATTCGAGTTATATGGTCATACAAGTCGAGTTATACTACACAAGTCGAGTTATCAAAGAGCAGAGATGAAAAATATTGTTTACAAGTCGACTTACCCAGAACAAGTCGACTTATGGAGACTTACATGTACACAAGTCGACTTACACTGCACAATTCGACTTATCTAAGTGCGGAGAAGTTTTACGAAAAAGTTGATACAAGTCGACTTATGGAGATTGACAAGTCGACTTAAACACATGACAAGTTGACTTATGAATATAGCAGACTGTCTCTGACGAAGGAAATTAGACACAAATGGAAAGGAAATATTTATACAACGGCTAGTAGATGTTCTAACGACTATATTCATCCAAGTGGGCTGCAAATAAAAAGATCAAGATCAAGGGAAAAAGGGCAGACGTTCATATAGAAAAAAGAAACATACATCTCTAAGAAGCCTGCTCTCTATTGCTCTAATTCTTCATTTCTAATCTGTATTGAGCATTGTTCTTTAATCTTTCTCTCATTATCTTTGTGAGTTGAGTGATTAGTGATTAGTCACTTGTGAGGTAGGATTTGTGCCGGAAAACAAATCGATTGTAAAGGTAGCTTGAGCCGGAAATCAAGTGGTATTGTAACAGTTCGCACTGAACTAAAAAGTGTGCAATATAGTGGTTTGCCAAATCCTAAGTGGGAACTTAGGTAGAGGACGTAGGTCTTAGCACCGAACCTCTATAAAAACAGTGTTGGCTCTTCTTCCCTACTCTTTACATTTGATTTTAGTTGAATTGGTTTTGTGTGAATTAACTTCTGATTTTATTGTAGAATTCTACGAAAAGATTTAGAGATCTATTCAACCCCCTTCTAGATCGTTTATAGCTGGCGCAGAAAGTGAAGAAAAAATGCATGAAGTGAGACGTGAATAAGTGATTCACAGCACTCACGTAAAACAACCATAGAAGAGACTCCAATCAGACGTTAGCAGCTGTGGCAAGAGGGAAACTGGAAAAAAAAAAAACAACTCCTTCATCGCTCACGTTAGAGACCATCCATCCATCGAACACACTCTCCACTCAACAAAGCAGCGGGAGGCGTGAACACGTTGGCAGATAAAATGCAAGCAACTGGTGGAGACACCAAAATGAAGACAGCTGGTGAAGGAAGAAGACGTTGAAGTAGTTCCAATCCATCACTCACGTTACACATACATTGAGGCAAGCAGGTGGTATAGATTAAATACGTTAAAGCTAGTGGTTGGATAAAAAAACACATGAAGCAGCTAGTGGAAGAGAGACCAAAAACGTTAACTAGGAGATAGGAGACGTGGAAGAAAAAGCAAGCAACTGGTGGAGTGCGTGAACCAACGTTGAAGCAGCTGGTGGCTAAGGAAGACAACGAAGCAGCTGGAGGCGTGAACAACTTTCCACTGGTGAACAACGTTGAAGCAGCAGGTGGCTAAGGAAGCAGCTGGCGTCATACACAACGTTGGCAGCTGGTTGGTGAATCACGTTTGAAGCTAGTGGTGGCATAAAAATAACTAGAGCTATGGCAAGAGAATAACGTGATAGCTGGTGGAGAAAAACAATTGAAGATATCTGGTGGGAGAGAACGTTGAAGCTGGGATGTAAAGATAAAAACGCAGAAGTGGTTTGTGTGTGGTGTGAGCATGCATGGACTAAGAACTATGCATTAAATTGTCACAGGGTGTTTTTAATTTGTTTTCTTTTAATTCCTTATTTATTTTAATTGTGTGGATCAATGCAACCATATATTATTATCATAATTTATGTTACATTAATGAATATGTGTGAATAACTTTTTTTGGTTAAGGTTAAGATTGATATTAGATTAGGATAATTTTGTTGTATTGATTTTTGCTTGATTGAATGCATATTTAGTCATAATTTAGCTTGATCACCTAGATTAAAACCTTAGATGATTGAATGTCATAACCAATGGGATTTAATTTGTCAAAAAATTAATCAAGCGACATGCTTGAGACTAAAGGGTAGACCAACCTTAGGATCTTATGTGAGAATACCTAGGATTAACGAATTTAGTTTTAGGCTTTTTGTATTGAACGCCTTTTATTCCGAATTATCTATGAGCCAAGTGGGTGACTCAGATTTAGAAGAGAAGGGAATCCCCATGAACATTGGGTTTGACTTGCTTAAGTGAAGTAATTCCTAGATCAATCAACCGTTACAATTTTTAGTGTCTAATCTAATTGAAATCTGATACCTTAACCGATTTCTGTCATTTGATTAACTCTAGTCGTTTTTTAATTCATACCTTGCATTTTTCATATTTTCTTATTTGCTTACTTTATTTTATTTTATTTTCAAATCAATCAATTCTTGATCGTACGAGTAATTTTTCATCATTTAATTTAATTGTCTTATGTGTTAGAATATATTCGGTTCTTACCGTTTTATATTACTTGTTGATGGGGTGCGCTTGCCTCTAATTGGTCTAAATAGAATTCAATTTATATTTTTTTGTTTAGACCGCAACAAATATAATACTATCATGCAACTTTTGTACTTCTGTTAAATTAAAAATTATAAATGAGGGCAAGTGCTTAAGGTAGAGTTACTCTTGTGTAACTAGAAGGTTACGTGTTCAAGTCATGGAAATAATCTCTTTGTAAAATACAAAAGAAATGTTACATATAATTATGATTCTATCTTGACTCCCACAAAGCATAGGGCCTGGAGTTTGAAAAAAATAAATGTTTAATATTATTTGAATTAAAAAGAAATATGTTAAAACATTTGTGTTTATATAACTAAACTTACCATGATTTCTATTTTTTTTAAAAAAAAAAACTCAACATCAAAATATATCAAATTCGTGATTTTTAAGAAATAAATTTAAAATCAAATATATCATTTTTAAGACAGCAATTTATATTCAATAAATAAATTTAACTAAGTATGTTTCTAAAATTTCCTATTTTCTAACCACTCTACCCACTCCATTTAGTCATTTGTAAATACTAATGTCATTTGCTGATATTTTTTGTCCATATTATCAATATTAAAATAAAATTCTAAGCGAATTTAGTTTAGTAAATTTAATAAAAATAGTTCTTTTAATTCTTCTTCAACAATAACAACCAAAAGGAAGAACGATCTGTAAATTTCCGCTCATAATTTATCAAACAAATCATCAATCTGAAAGCTCGAGCTCCATATGTGAATTCTGAGAGCCTGCAAATGAAATTGGTCTACAGCCTCGAAAGGGTCAAAAATTTCATTATCCTCGTCCCAAGCTAATTAGAAATGAGGACCTTTCCCTACCCATTGGACTTGTTTGGAAGAAGTAACTGGGAAACTGCATTGTAAAGTCTGTAAGCAGTGGAAATATAGGGGGGAAATGAAAATTCAATTTATTATAATTATAATGTGCGTTTTACCCATGTATTTAACTAAAAATTTTGAAAAAACGAGTTTCTTTTTATGTCTGATAGTTAAATTGCTGAACTGAGAAATTTAATATAGTATCGAGAGTGAATAGTGTATAAATTGTTTAATAAATGTTTTAAGGCACATGTTAAGACAATAACGAAAAATTCAAGATTTATTTGGCAATAAATTTAGGACTAAAAGTAATGACGTTATCATTTATTGATTCATTAGTTATTGTTAATAAAATAATAAGAAATTTATTCTAAATAATAATTGATTTATAAACATATATTAATATTAAGTATTAACTTGAAATTTTAAGAAATATCTAGAGTATATTTATATTTTTATGAAAATTTTAAGAACTAGTTCATATATTATAACTTTTAAATTTAGAGATGAAAATTCTCCTATTTTTGTTTACATTATAGGATCTTATTTTATTAAATTAAGTATGCAACCTCGCGAATGAAGGAAGGTAAACATTTATTTTGAGAACTATTTAGCAATGATTAAGAAATCTAATTCGTTTGAACAGTTCAATCTAAAAAGTTTTGAATCATCTAACTTTTTGGTTTGGATTTTAACTCCGATTTGATTTACTTTAATAACTCTTGTTGTTAAAAATCGATCAGTTAATTAATTAATCGATCAATTTTTGTAAATTAACAAATTCTTATAAATCAAAATTAATTAATTAATTTTTATTTAACAATATCTTTTTTCAATTAAACTTTAAATTCCTCAATTGATAATGACAATATCTTTTAATCATATTTTAAATTATTTAATTTTATTAAATATTTAATTAATTTTATAATAGTCTAATATTGGTTGAACCTTTTAAACTTAAAATATTTTATTTTACTGATTTAACTTTAGATAAAGATTTAAAAGCATTACAAACATGTGAATTTTAGAATATGTCGTTTACGCGTTTACCACATAAAAATTCCGATGACTTGTTCAGTCTTGGACTATTATTAGTCTTTGACATGAAATTCAAATACATTGGCTATTGAAATTTTCGTAAAAGCCAAGGGACATTTTCAGCCTTCACACTCCTCTATACATATATAAAGAGCACCTTACAAGAACCATAAAACACACCACCTTACTTCTATAACTCTACTTTCCTCTCAACGCGCTAGCTCCATACTGGAATTTTGGTCCAGATACAACCAGAGATAGAGCATTGATATAAATAATGGAGAGTCAAAGTGCAGCTAGATGTGCGACTCTGCTCATGATAGAACTCATGATCGTCAACAGCAGGTCAGTGGAGGCAAGATCAGTGGCTATTCCGAAGAAGATTAGTAGCCGTTTACTTCTGCCAGAACTTGGATGTGCCAAGCCAAACCTGGTTCAGAATAAGTCCAGGGGTCTAGCACCATCAGTACCGAACCGTAAAGGGCCATAAAGACAAAAGTTCGGCGTAGTTCCCAAGATTATGCTAGTTTTTCTTTTTTTTTTCTTTTCTGTTATCGAATAAGATTATATATATGGGTTAGAGTGCATAGTTGTTTTACCTAAATATCAATAATAATATTAATATAATTAAGAGAATTCTATTTTGTCTATATAAATCTTAGCTATTTATTTCATTCAATTGATGAACATATCAAATTATTCATATTAAATCTAAATCATTGTCGATTGAATTAAACTTCTCCGGTTTCAAAATCAAATCTCAAACCAAAATTTCATCTCTTCTTAAAATTAACGTTTTGACATAATCATTTCATTTTTCATTGCGAGAGTTGAAATTACAATACAAATAATACTATCATGCAACAATAGTTTTGTACTTTTGTTAAATTAAAAATCATAAATGAGGGCAAGAGCTTAAGGTAAGATTACTCTATGTGACAAATTTAGTTTAGTAAACTTACTAAAAATAGTTCTTTTAATTCTTCTTTAACAATAACAATCAAAATGAAGAATGATCTGTAAATTTCCACTCGATAATAAATCAAACAAATCATCAATCTAAAAGCTCGAGCTCCATATGTGAATTGTAGGCGCAAAGGTTTGACCTGTTCAAGTGGATAATAACTTATCAGCTTCTTTTCTTTTTATCAAGATATTTCTATTTTGAGTCCAATTAGTCCTTTTTCTTGCATATTCCTTAACAGCATATAAAGGAAGGAATAATCGGTAAATGATTGGTAAGTACTGATTTGTTTAAGAAATATAACAGTGTGGACCCTGGGATGAGTAAATTTAGAGATCGATGGAGACATTCGCCGAAACCTGAATCAGAAAATAAATAGTGACGCTGATTAGCAACCACCAGAACACAACAGGTTCAAAGCATGAGCTTCCGCCCATTTGTTTTTAAAGTTAAGAATAGCAACGGATTGGACCAAATTGAATGGAGCCCTCTACATCACGATCAAACTTCAAATCAGAATTGGAGTTCAAAATAAAGTTATTTTCGATATTTTGCTTGTCTTTATCGAAGAAGAAGAAAATTAAAAAACAATACAAAAATTAAATGAGAGCTACGGACACAAGCAGCAGGTTTTAAGGAGGCATTTTAATTGTGAAATTAAGCAACGGAAGGCGCAACACAAGCTAGCGTTTCAACGCTACAGGAAGCAGACTTAAATGAAGAGGGTTTAGGTGATTGAGACCCTTAATGGTCTTGTCACGCACAGTGCAATAAATCAAGTGGAAGCAGACGTGGGTGTTGCATAAGCCAATTAAAATGACAAGATTATTTAGTGCCTGTTTGGATCAACTTTTGGAGGGTCCAAAAGCACTTTTGACTACCGCAAAAGCTATTTTGAAGAAAAAATAAGTGTTGAGCAGAAAATTTTAAAAGTACTTTTGAAATAGAACAGCTTTTTTAAAAGCTGAAATACAGCTTTTTCAAAAGCTAAAATTTGGAGCTTTTCAGAAAAGCTCCAACTTTAGCTTTTTCGGGTAGACAAATTCCCGTCACCTACGTACATATCAAATTTTAAAACGTCCTTCGTTTCTTTGCTTTCTTCTGTTCACCCACACACTCACGACTCATCTCCTCTAATCACTCACAAGTCATCTTCTGTCTGCCTCTGCTTTCCGAATTGGTCCATTCCTTTTACGAGTTCTTTGATTATGCTTCGATTTTGTGATGGTAGTTTATGTCTTGGTAGACCGCATGATTGGGTATGCATGTTTTCAACAGCTGCAAATTCTCTGCAATTTAATTCATGGGAACTTAGGGCTAAGGAAAAGGATGTTGATTTTAATCTTCTGTTTCGGTCCTGCACTAAACTCCATCATGTTAAGAGACTTCAAGCTCGTCTTTTGGTTTCTGGGAGAGCTGAAAGTTTCTTTCTTTCAAGGCTTGTTAATCTGTATGCACATTTCGGTGATGTATCCTTCGCAGAGAAAGCTTTTAATCATATACCCAACAAAGATATATATGCCTGGAATTCTATGGTGTCGGCCTATGTTGGCAATGGCCGTTTTTGCAAAACTGTTGCTTTTTTCTATGAACTTTTGTATGCATCTGGGCTTCGCCCTGATTTTTACACTATTCCTCCGATGCTTAAAGCTTGTAAAGATATAGTAGATGGGAAGAAGGTGCATTGCTCAATTTTAAAGATGGGATTTGAATGGGATGTTTATGTGGGTGCTTCGTTGATTAATATGTATTCACGTTTTGGGTCTTTAGAAGCTGCTCGGATGTTGTTTGATCATATGCCAGTCCGAGATAGGGCTTCGTGGAATGCAATGATTTCTGCGTATTGTCAGAATAGGAACGGTGCAGAGGCGTTGAGAGTTGTGGAAATTATGAGAGCGGAACGGATCCGCATGGATGCTGTTACCATTGCCAGTGTTCTTCCTATCTGTGCACAATTGGATGATATTGTGACTGGGAAGCTAATGCATTTGTATGCTATAAAGTGTGGATTGGAATTTGGACTGTTTGTGTCCAATGCATTAATTGACATGTATGCAAAACTTAGTACCTTGGAGCATGCTAGGAGAGTTTTTGATCAAATGATGGAAAGGGATATTGTGTCGTGGAATTCAATTATTTCTGCATATGAGCAAAATAAGGATCCAATTACTGCACGTTCTTTTTTTGACAGGATGCAACAAGCTGGAATTGGTCCTGATTTCTATACACTCATCAGTTTGTCATCTATCGTGGCCAAGTTCTATGATTACAGACATGCAAGGTCGCTTCATGGGTTTATCATGAGGAGGAGTTGGTGTGCAGAAGAGGTTGTCATTGGGAATGCCATTGTAGATATGTATGCCAAAATAGGAGATTTAGATTCTGCTCGTGCAGCTTTTGAAGGGCTACACATTAAAGATGTGGTTTCATGGAATACCATGATCAGCGGTTACGCTCAGAATGGTCTTGCAAGCGAGGCAATTGAATTGTATCGCGTGATGGAAGATTGCGAAGAGATGATTCCAAACCAGGGAACTTGGGTCAGCATTCTACCAGCTTATTCTCATGCGGGTGCCTTGCAACAAGGGACGAGAACTCATGGGAGGGTTTTGAAAAATGGCCTTTACTTGGATGTCCACATAGGCACCTGCCTAGTTGATTTGTATGGAAAATGTGGTAAATTAGATGATGCTCTCTCACTCTTCCATGAAGTGCCTAGAGAAAGCTCCATCCCTTGGAATGCCATGATATCCTGTCTTGGAGTTCACGGGGATGGTGAGAAAGCTCTTCAGCTCTTCAGAGAAATGTTAACCGAGGGAGTGCAGCCAGATCGTGTTACTTTTGTATCCTTATTGTCAGCCTGTAGCCATTCAGGTCTGGTGAGCGATGGTCAATGGTGCTTTGAGACAATGCAAGAAAAGTATGGTATTAAACCTAATATGCAGCACTATAGCTGTATGGTAGATTTACTTGGTAGAGCTGGGCATTTGGATAAGGCATACAGTTTGATAAAGAGTATGCCATTGCAGCCTGATGCTGCTGTATGGGGTGCTCTTCTTGCTGCTTGTAGATTACACGGGAACAGCGAGTTAGGTAAATATGCTTCAGATCACCTATTCGAGGTAGAGTCTGAGAATGTTGGTTATTATGTGTTGCTGTCAAATATTTATGCTCACATTGGGAATAGGGATGGAGTGACTAAGGTGAGAACTTCTGTTAGAGATAAAGGGTTGAAGAAGACACCTGGTTGGAGTTCAATTGAAGTGAACAACAATGTCGATGTCTTCTATAGTGGGAATCAAACTCATCCAAAAAGCAATGAGATATACGAAGAGTCAAGGGCTTTGACCGAAAAGATAAAAACCCTTGGTTATGTTACCGACTTTAGTTATGTTTTACAAGACGTTGAGGAGGATGAGAAGGAGCACATTCTCATGGGTCACAGTGAAAGATTGGCAATTGCGTATGGAATCATTAGCACCCCTCCTCGGACTCCTATTCGGATATTCAAGAACTTGAGAGTCTGTGGAGATTGCCATAATGCAACTAAGTTTATATCTAAACTTACAGAGAGGGAGATAACAGTGAGGGATTCCAACCGATTTCATCACTTCAAAGATGGAATTTGCTCTTGTGGGGATTATTGGTGAACTCATAAAATTGATTTTGTAACTGATCCACCATATGCATTGCTAGATGTTACATCCAGTTATGCTGGAGCTAGAACTGCAGATGGAAACCAAAAGATCCAACCTTTTGGGGAAGTGACTCGGAGCTGGAGCCAACTTGAATTGTATTAAGCCAGCCTGTGCACCAAGCCTTCGTTAGTCACCTGAATTGTTCCTTCCTAAGCCAAAATCCAAGTGCTAGGTTTGTTTTCACAGTATTGGTGATATCTTCCTGAGCTGCGGTTAGGTGGTTAAAGTTGGTCAACCAGAAAAAGCAGCCGTCAGGGACATGTCAAGCCAACGTGGTTTCCAGAAAGTTGGAATACAAAAATGTTGGCAGAATCTCAGTCCTCGTCAGTCTCTCCTGACTCCACCCTGTCTCTCAGACAGGTCATGAGCTTAGCTGGACGCGTCTTACTAACGAAAAACACATCCCTTGTGGCCCAAGGTAATTAGGGTTTCCTTATGCACGTAATTTTGCGTCGACCCTCATGTCTTGATGACGAAGAAAACTCTTATTCAGTTAAAAAGAATTTATCGATGTCTTGCATTGTTATATATGTTACAATCTAAAAGCTATGCAATAATGGATCAACTTGATTTTTTTTTTCTTTTAAACGGAGAAACTGCAACCGTTATCTTTTAAATGTATACTGAGTAAATCTTTAGATTGACATAATAATCTGCAAATCATGTCAGCCGGGTATTCCACACTAGACAATCTCTATACGACAGGTTCGATCAAAAGAGCGTAAATAAAGAGATTTAAATACAAGGCCTTTTGGCCCTATGTTACCTACTTTACTAACTCGATTACTTCTTAAAAGACGCATCAACTCGATTGTTTTAAGATTTACTCTAAAGTTAGAATTGATAATTAAAAAATTTAATTAATTTAGATGATTTTATCATAAAATTTTTGAAAATTTTAATTTAATAGCATTTTAATTTGATTTATTTTATTAACTTTTATTATTAAAATTAATCAATTTATTAATTAATCGGTCGTTTTTATTAATTAATAAGTTATTATGAACTAAAACAAATAAAATAATTTTAATTTAATAATCTTTTTTTAATTAAACTTCAAATTCTTTTATAATTAAAAAAATATTTTTTAATTATATTTCAAATTCTTTAATTTTATTTAATCTTTAGTCTGTTTTATAACGATCTAATGCTAATCAAATCTTTAA
>JANZLC010000202.1:1122017-1142262 GCA_026413385.1 Erythroxylum gracilipes | reverse complement strand
GAATTAATTAATTTAAAAATACAATATATTATATTAGAAATTATTAATATAAGAGTATAGTTACAAAAATAGAAATAGAAGGAGAAAATCAAATATGCTTTTATTTTCAATTTTTATAAATATCAACCAAACAAGTTTTTAATTTTCAGTTTTATTCTAGAAATCTTAACCAAATAGATTTATGTTATTTCAATTAGAAAAAAAAAACTAAAAATTAAAAATCGCAACAGAAAAATAAAAGCAAAAGCAATTCAATAAATACAAGTACATATTTTTCTATAATTTTTAATTTTTCTAACCGCTTGACCCACCATACTTAGTCAAATGCATCACTATTATTCTAATCATTAATTAATAATTCTTGTTGATGTTATTCAATTTTCTAAAATGTATTGATATTTACATCTTATATATCATTAGAAATTATTTTTAGTATTATAGAATCTACTTTATTTATTTGTTCTTACTCGTAATTATTTCTATATATATATATATAAGATTTATCATTTTTATAATAAAAATTTACGATTAATACGTATTTTTATTATATATTTGTATTTTAATAATACGTAGTTTGAAAAAATAACTTGACCATTGATCGAACTTTAAAAAATCTGCACCGTTGACAGGTCCAGTCTCAGATCTAGCGGTGTAGAAACAACACAAGCCTGCTCCCCCGAAATTCTCCAGCCCAGCCCATTGCCATACAGAGACACGGAGAAAACAAACAGATAGCGAACCCTAAGCTACGAGACCACAACCATTGCTCGATAGAAGAAGAAGAAGAAGATCAATCTTAACTGATCATGTCGTTTGCTTCTCGTGTTCTCTCCAGATCCAAACAGGTGCCTTTCATTGATCGCGTTTTCCCTGTCCGTAACTGATAGCCCATCCATCCTTCGCATCATTTCATTGTTTGTTTGAGTTCAGATGTGACTCGTTGTATTTCTTTCTGTATTTTGATTGAACTGCTGATTTAAGCATCGGATAGTGTTGGAGTTGGATCTGTGATTTTCTGATTTTCATATGTGACGATTTGTTCTTGCGATTATGAGTTTAGTGGTCTTGTGATCACTGTGAGACTTATGCAATGTTGAAATTGTGATTAATATTACTGTCTATGTGTTTCTTCTGCAGCTGCATGGTAGTCAAGTGGTTTTGCAGCAGGAGCGTGTCATTCCAGTTCGCTTCTTTGCCAAAGATGCTGCTCCAAAAGGCCTTAAAGGAGATGGTTGGTCTATATGTAGATGCATTGTTTGTTATTTTAATCAGATTGGGCTGTTTCTTTCCGGATTGTGTTTGTCCTAAGGAATCAGAATCCGTGAGGTGCATTTCCTTGGTTTAATTACTAGCATATCGTGATGTTGTTAATCTTGAAAGTGAACTCAAAACACTTGGATAGGTCACGCAGAAGTGCATTATATAATTTAATTTTTGGAATCTTTGGAACTAATTTTTCTCCCTGATTAACACAACACCCAACTGTAATTGTGTTCCATTCCACTGTTTACGTGACTTTCAATGGCATTGATGTACCTAAAAAGTCTACCATTATATGCTCTTGGCATCTCTCCCTCTCCCTGTCTTCGTATGTGCACGCTGACGCCAACATTACACTTCTATGGTCACATATGCAATACAGGTTGAGTCTACAACCTGAGTGCAACGGCCCTTTGTTCCAGTTGCTATAAGTAGTTGGCTAATCGTTTCTTGTTTAGTCCGAGGTTATATCAACTGTTCTTTTGGGTGTTCCTCACTGAGTATGATGTTACATTGGTTTGTGACACGACGTACTTTGCATTGTCTCAACTTGTTATTATACTGCTATTAATCATGTGTCCTAAAGGCTATGCTACTGCAGTATGATTTATGTTGACTCCCTTGCTTGCTTGAATATGAATTAGTTTATACCATGAATGGGCATATAAAAATGGTGGGACCTGCAGGTCAGATATTTGGAGCCGATTAATTTATTTTCTTTTTAGACATTTACAACAGGAGCTAGGTTTCGGAAGGTTGTTTACTATATACAACCCCGAAGCAATTGGTGGTGATATAAAAGATTGCTGGTGCTGGCACATGTTATACTTGAGCTTACTTTAACCCATATAGTAAATTACAAGCAAATTTGATAATTGTTATCTGACTTTAAATCTATAATCTATCTGTGATGTATCCCTTAATGGATGGATTTATAAACTTTGTGTTAAGTTGATTTGTGGTTTTCTGATAAATTTTTTATCTGAAAAGAGATGTTAAAGAACATCTTTTTGGACGTAAAGAATAAATTTGAGACTGCCCTTGGAATACTTAAGAAGGAGAAGATCACTATAGCTCCTGAGGATCCAGCTGCTGTGTCTCAATATGCCAGAGTCATGAAGACTATTAGAGAAAAGTAAGTTGTTTCTTTTCTTTTCTTAACTTTACTCATTTCTCTCCAGTTGTCCCATCTAACCTTGACGCTCGATGACTTTACCCTTAGCTCGGAACATCTGTTTTATTGTCTGGATGCTTGCATAATTTTGTACTATATTTGTTTCTATTGAAGGTGAAATTAGTTCAGTACTACTCTTATGAGAACTTATTTAGTATTTCCTGGTGCTGCTTATTTTTTCTTTTATCTTTCTTTTGATAGTATGACAGAAACATTCCTTACTTCTTTAAAGTGCTTTATATTCTTTGTGAGAAAGTGTGGCAAATCCTGTTTGTAGATCACTAAGATCCGAAGCTACCAAAACCTGAGAAAATATATTTGAAAATATGCTTTAAGATGCAACTTTACCAACATTTTCCATTAATTGAGCTGCCCTTTTACTTCTTTTTAATGGTATTCTTTTATTATTTCACCAAACATTACAGAGAACCTTAACCAATGCCTTTGTTTTTCCAGAGAAATCATAAAAACAAGAAATATTCATTAAGAAGGTATCTTAAATAACTCTGCATTCACCAGCACATTCTAGTTGCCATCCTAATTACAATTTCGTTAGATGAATTCATGAAACTTGCTTGTGACTTTTTATGAGTTCAATGTTATGAATGGTTAACATCATATCAGAATAAGTTTGAGTAGAATTTTAAGTATGCTTGGCAGCCATCTTATGTTGAATAAGGAGTTAGTAGTTTAAGTATGTTTACAGCCATCTTTTGTTCCATCTTTTATCATATTTTAAATTTCAATCAGCTTGTGCTAGATCTTTATCCATTTTACTCTCATCGTAATCAATGCTACTGCTGTAAGTAGCCATAGTAAGTCCAAATTGCATTGTTATGCATTGTTAGTTTGCTGCATTTGCATTCGACTGTGTTGCTAAGATTCAAATTTTATGTTTGCCAACTATTTCTTGTATCTTCTGCAGGGCTGACTTGTTCTCTGAATCACAAAGAATCAAGTATACCATTGATACACGAACAAAAGATATTCCAGATGCTCGAACATATTTATTGACATTGAAGGAAATTCGAATTAAGTATGTCTCAAGTTCTGTCCTATTTCTTACTGTATTTGGGGTTCTGTTATGTAGCAATTAGAGCTCAAATACTCACGTTTATGTTTATGTGGATGCACCATTTTCCCCTGCATTATACTTGACCCTTGGAAGGAAAATAAGAATAATTGTCCTGTGGTGATGACTCTTGAATTACTTAGTGCATCTCCTGTTTTCTCAAACAATCATTTTTTTTTCCCTGCAGGAGGGGTCTCACTGATGAACTTGGTGCTGAGGCCATGATGATGGATGCTCTGGAAAAAGTAGAAAGTGAAATAAAGAAACCTCTGATGAGGAATGATAAGAAAGGAATGTCACTTCTGATGGCAGAGTTTGATAAGATCAACAAGAAGTAAGCTGTTTTACATGCAATTAATCTTCATATGTATATGCTGTTAGGTTGTATGGTGATAAATCTACTAACACAGTTGAGTGTAGCATGAGTTTTTAGGACTTGAATGACTGATTTCTTCCTGGCCATTAGTAGGTGCCACTGAATGTCCCTAACATATGTTTGATTTATTGAGTTGGAATCATCTTAGCACATGCATGTAGTATGGTTATTAGCATACTTGCTATCATGAGTTGTCATAATGTGATTTTACACCTTTTGTTACCAATCTCATCAGGCTTGGAATTCGGAGGGAAGATCTGCCAAAGTATGAGGAGGAATTAGAAGTCAAAATTGCAAAGGCACAATTGGAGGAGCTGAAGAAGGATGCCCTTGAGGTTATGGAAACCCAAAAGAAGAAGTAAGACTTTATAACTCTTTCCCTCTTATAGATTTCCCTCAATCAGTTATTAAAATTTGGGTGAAACTTAATATTGGTTGTGCATTGGATCTTATCCTGAATCTCTCTAATTTCTTCTGTCATTGTGAAGTTTTTGTCATTAAGTTTCACAAGTATTTTGCATGAGCATGGTAACATTTTCATTTCAACAAATGGCTATGTTCGCAAATTGCTTGAAAAAACTTTCTTTAAACCTGTCTCTAAATCGATCAGTGGCTGGTGATTGTAACTTTACGTGCAAAAGAGAAAATGATCTTTGTCTTTTTACCACTGCTGCATCTTCTTCTGCGTAAGTCTTACTGCTAATATGAAACATTGATTGGTTGCAAATTTGCTGACCTCATCCAAATTATTTACAAGATTCTCACTTTTCTTTTTCGTTTTTCGTTTTTTGTTTTTTTTTTTGGCAACAGAGAGGAATTCAAGGATGAGCCAATGCCAGATGTGAAATCTCTGGACATCCGGAACTTCTTCTAAGGTCTTGTATGGCTTCTTGAAGGGTTTAACTTGTCCAAATACAGAGATTGCCTTTTCAACAATTAGCGGAAAATAAAAGATTGTGCCATATGTTGGTCGAATTATGATTTTGGCAACTGATCATGTACTTGTTCGCAGTAATCAAATTTTTATTGCCTCTGGCGAACTTGGAATCATGTCTTGAATGTTGCTCTTACCATGGAATCATATGTTCCTGTCAGTTGTGAACTTGGTTTTATTCAAGGTTGTTCAAATTATTTTTTCTTATCCAATTACTTATCCTGAGTGCTTTCGACTTATGTGCATCAATCCTTAAGACCTCATAGGATATTCATAGTTCCAGAATGTTGAACATCTGTGTTTTATATAATTCTAAACGTCATGATGTTAATATGCATAACCCCATATAACTGCACAAACTCATGTTTCAACTTTGCTTTTCTGCTTCTTCTCATTACTTTCTCATTCATTTATCTGTTTGGTATTATGTTTATTCCCTTATTTGCAAAAATACATCAGCTAAGTTCCTAAACAAAATTTCCTGTTATTACATCGAAGTGATCGCTGCTAGAACAAAGCCTGCAAGAATTCTTCCTCCGTAACCCAGCTTAACTTTTTCTCCAGCGCTCTCAATTGGCACAGGAAACAAGCAACTTCCGATGGAGACATTGTAAGTTACTGTCTCTGCGTACCCTTTAAAGTCACAGGCTTGAACCTCTTGCTCATTCACCTCATAGTACATGTTAAAAGCATACGAAATATTCCGGATTCGATCAAGCTTACCCGATGCCAAGCTTGCGAACATCCATGGTATAATTCAACATCTATACCAAGAAGTCTGATCTCATTCATATATGGAACGATGTTACTTTACTTATACAAAAAGTAATGTCGTTTTGTTATTATGTGAATTGAAGCAAAATCTATAAACGATGTTTCATTAGATGAGATTAGGTTTGGTTTATTAAATCTATTCAAATTAAGTATTTTGTAATAATAAAAATTTATAAAAAATATTTGATATTAATGTTTTTTAGTTAGTTTTATCAAAACCAAAATATAACGCACATGTAAAAGGTTTACATGAGAATTTGACTTAAATTTAATCCATATCAAATTCAATAAAGTTTTAATTCACTATCTCAAATATTCCAAAATGTTCCAAAAATTAATTTAATGAACATTGAAACTTTCAAGTTTTAGTAAAATTTTGAATTATGATATAATTTCATCTAGATAATTATACAAACACTACTCAAAAAATTGTTTATATTTTATTAAAATAATTTGGTATAATTTTAATTAAAATTATAAAATTATAAAATAGTTTAAAATAATAGAATGAAATTATTAAAAACAAGCGTCTTTAATTATATTTTTATTTTTATTTTTATTTTTACCTTTTCAAGTCTGGTATGGTCTTAATAAGAGAGCAGGCCCATGAGAATTGGCCCACAAACCGTATCTATATATACACAGATACCAAATCACCTTCTCTCTTACTTGTCTATCTCTGTTTTGTCACGCTCTCCACTACACCAGTAGGGAGCTTTGGGTAAATTGTTTTAGCTCGAATCTTTGCGTCTTTTGTGCTTGTGCGTGTGCTTGGTTTTTGTACCTGTTACTGTAGTCTTAAAGAGTCTGTATTTGGTCTATGAGAATTAATGGATTAATTATTGTAGACTTGTGGAGACTGGAGAGAGTAGTTTCATGGGTGCTCTAACGTTAGCTGTGGACGGAAAGAACTCTTCCAGACCCACCTCAGGTAACCCTTTTGTTCTTTTGGATCTTTTCTTTTTATATTTTCTTTGTTCTGCATGTGTTGCATAGTATGAGCACTGTAAGTACTGTCAAAGATTCCATCTTTTTACATTGTCTCCTTTGCAGAAGCACCCAGTAGGAAAATGAACGGCACTCAGCTGCAGATGAGAAAGCCTTTTGCATCAATTGGCACGAAAGAACAGCCCTTTGATTTTTTGCGGATTCTGTTCGGTAATTCACCAGAAAGAAGCATGAACTTTTGCATCTCATTAGCTTGTTACTGTCTAACTAATGTAAGTAAATCAAGGATTGGGGTTAACGAAGGTGAATGTTTTTAATTGGAAAATTTTGTTCTTCTCTTTTAGAACAAGTTTGAAGAATTTTTGTATTTGCCGAACGGGCATTATAGAGATTACTTATCCTAATAGGTGAGATATTTTGGTGCCAAATATCTATGCCTCTGTTTGTCATCTCTCTATATGGTCCATTCTAGTATTCTGAGTTTCAATTATATATTTAAGAATGGATGCCATCTTATTTGTCCAGCATTGTGAATGAAAAGGATTTATTGCATGTTAGAAGGCCTTGGAGATGTTGCAAATTCAAAATGCCAAATGATAGGCTATGATAATATGGATGGGAGTTTTCTTTTCTGAGGTCCTGATGAAATAAGTGCTCCTGTTATACTTGTCTGAATGCTTCTGATAAATCTGGTAAATTTTGCAGAGGGAGTTATTGCAGGAGGTACAGCAGGAGTTGTTGTTGAAACAGCATTATATCCAATTGATACTATAAAGACAAGGCTGCAGGTAGTTTATCAATGCAAGAGTTTGAAATGTTCTTGTTGCTCCTCTTAAGATTCCACAGGCTAGGAAATCCCTTGCATGTTGTTTTTTCGGAATTGAAATACATCTCACCTTAATATCTCCTTTAAGATGTAGAATGTTCTATGATCCTTAGAAAAGATTTAAGTGTTCTTGTTATTTGTCTGTATGCATGATGCAAAAGGTATTAATGTTGCTTCCTTATGTCAAATGCTTGGTGAGGTGCACTCAGCATCTTGTAAAGTAGGCCCAAAAACTGCAAAATATTCCATCCAGTACTTGTATATTATATTATTTAATAAATATTCGACGTGCACTAGCTATTGAAAACAGCATGCTGGAATAAATCAATTAACTGTTTCTACAGGCGGCTCGTGGTGGTGGGAAAATAATTTTGAAGGGTCTTTATTCGGGATTGGCTGGAAATCTAGCTGGGGTTTTGCCGTAAGTATCTTCTGCAGTTTGCAGCTTCCACGATTTGTGGTTTATCCGAAGTTCAAACTTTGTAAAGTGACCATGTGATGGTTTTCAAAGCTCCTGAAGTTAGTTACTACTAATGTTCTTTTGATATATGAATAAATTGTATTGGTGTTCCACTGGGATCTTAAGATGATTGCTTGGTACATAAAATATTGCTTTAATAGTTTATACATGTTCCAAATAATATTACTTTAATAGTTTATACGTGTTCCAAATATCCTTTTGTTCATCCATCCGTGAGTCACTGTTTACTCAACAAAATTATAGAAACATAACAGCTACGTTACTCCAACGGTCACTTATTTTCTTTTGTTAGACTTGCTGATGAGCAAAAAGGATTTAGGGACTAAAGATCTTATCTTTTCAGATCTAGAAGAATCCTTTTGGCATTAGGAGGTTCACACTGTAAGTTAGTCTAGGAATTGAATGTATAGAGATGTATCTGAGTTTTATATTACCATTTCTGTTTCCACTTTTCTGATCAACAGTGATCAATAGGTAGAACATGAAGATATAACCAGTAGTAGGCTATCCAGTAATCTTGTTTTTGTGAAAGACTCAGAAATATCATGTAGATAGGCATGGATGTAAATTAATTTAAATAAGATGCCTCTCCTTCCTTTATGATATGCATTGCTTTTAATTTTTCTTTTGCATTTTTTTCAGGGCTTCTGCGTTATTTGTTGGAATATATGAGCCTACAAAGCAGAAGTTGTTGAAGACTTTTCCTGAGAATCTTAGTGCTGTAGCTCATCTAGTAAGGTTTTACTTTTCCCTTTCTGATTTATCCCATCAAATTTTCATTTTCTGGACTTGAACACATAGCATATAGGTAGTCACAATTTTCTATTCATGTCTGGTTGTGTCTTACAATGGAAAAGAAGGTTCTTCCAGAAAACTTTTATTTATTGGGGTTGCTGAAACACCCAATAAGTTGCTCATGAAAACTTACTCTGCCATGTTCACACCTGAAATACAAGTTAGAATACGGTGATTCTTACCTTACTTTTATGTTCCTGTTTATTCCATTATTTATGACATTAGTCATCAGGGAAATTCAAAGGAATCCAGTGATCAATGATATTGTGAATGGCAAAACGCCTGAAAACAAAATTTTGATCAATTGTTCCATTACCCTTATTTTACTGCAATATGATTTTCTTTTTTGTTTATGTTACCATGTGCACTTCTTGCTTTAGAACATAAATTTGTTGACTTATTGTAGACTGCAGGTGCCATAGGAGGGGTTGCTGCATCTCTTATTCGTGTTCCAACAGAGGTACATGTATTTAGTTATACATTTCATTCATAAATACACATTTATTTGCTATGAATTTAGCAACTATATAATAATCCTCAGGTTGTCAAGCAAAGGATGCAGACTGGGCAGTTTACATCTGCTCCAGATGCTGTCCGCCTCATTGTCTCCAAGGAAGGGTTCAGGGGTCTTTATTCGGTATGTAAAGAATCCTTATTCAACATGTGGTGTGATATTGATTTAGAGGCATTTGTCCTGTCCTACTTATGATGGAGCACTGCTTCCTTATGATGGATTCATTCACATTGGATTCCACCTGGGAGTTTTTCAAGTATTATGATGCATTATTGTATTTGGATGTACCTTTGATTTGTTTCTGAGACAGGCTGCAGTCTGATTCTCTACAGCTAGAATCTAGATTAATTCATATTTCCTCCTAGGTCTCGCGTCAGATATATTCTAATTTGTGCTGAACTTTTTCTTTCAGTCACAAGAAAGTTGTTGAAATGTTAGAGAAATATTGTTTCTTTTTCATGCTTTTAGGAGTTGTTGATTTGGAGACAAGCATATTGGTAGCCATTTACGCTCGACCGTATTTTTCAAAATTCCTCTAATTTTTGTGTTTGAATGGTTAGGGATATGGATCATTTCTACTACGAGATTTGCCATTTGATGCAATTCAATTCTGCATCTACGAGCAGCTTCGTATTGGATATAAAGCAGCGGTATGACCCTTCCCATGAGTCATGACGTGTTCAGTTATGACCTGCACATATTCATGAACAATTTGCTGATTATTGTGCCTCACATTGTTGCATTTGTAGATTCTTTTATCCATGATTGAGAGATTATTCCATTTCATTCAGTATATCTTTGTGATGTTAGTTGGACAGATCTTTATACACCCCAAACTGTCAAACCTTTTGGTGATCCAGCCAAAGGCTGAAAAAGTTCTGCTTTCTCCATTATTTAGTTATTATTTTGTTGTTCAATCCATATGCAGACCACAGTAAGTCTGAAGGACTTGTTTTTCTTGCACTTTGAGCCTGGAATCAATTGAAGGATGACAGGACCTCCTCATTTACATGGGAATCTAGGCCAACCAAGCTCCAAAAGCTTGTTATTCTTACCTATTAGGCTTTGTTTTTCTCTAAGGCTTAAGCGATAACTTGATCTGTCAAAATATATAGGCTGAAGCTTGGAGATTTTATTGAGTGGGGGCAGATCGTATGGATAATTTTTTATAGAATAAAACCAGTTTGTTAATGGGGCAAAACAAATGGTTTTTCATGTTATCAGTTGCTTGTCCCTGCTGAAACCTACTTAGGATGAAATCTTTATACTCATTCTTTTAATCTTTTCTCCATATTCCATATATAACGAGAGAGAGATTAGCTGAATCTATCACAATTCTTTATTTTATTTATTTTTGAAACATTCTCCTGGTTTTACTGCTGTGCTGTATACTGTGAATAATATGCTTATCACTCTGTATGTTTAATCATAATTATACTTTACAATCAGATACGTGCGAAACATGAGATGTGAGAGAAGTTTAGCCTCCCACTTTTGTGGAAAGTACCTTAAATTTACTAAATCTGTGCTTGAATGATGTTTACTTTGTGTTTTGCAGGCCAAGAGAGATTTAAATGATCCCGAAAATGCAATCATTGGTGCTTTTGCTGGTAAACATTAGCAAGAAAACATTCAGTCACATGTTTTTCTGAAGTATTTATATTGTCCAGATTATAAGTGCCATTTGATAGCTTGGTCATAGAATAGGAAATGGGAGAGGGTTTAACAGTCGAGGATCAGCCATGGCTAAACCAGGATTTGCTACTTATATCAAGTATTTAAAGGATAGTAACTACATTATCTTTTCACTGAAACTCAATAGTGAACCGACTGGAGGACATGGCGTGCTTGTATTAAGCTATACGACGATACTTTTAAGCCTTTGGTCCTGCTGAATGCTACTCTACAACTGCTTGAGTCAAATGACTTGATTGATAAACTATTTTTACAGCATTCCGTATGTTAGTTTTTCTGATCCATTCACCTCTAATTAATTCTTAATAGGCGCATTAACTGGAGCCATAACCACTCCTCTTGACGTGATTAAGACAAGGCTCATGATTCAGGTATGCTTATTCTTTGTTTCCCCGTTCTTTGATCTTGGGCCATTACTTAAACATTTTGCTTTGATGCTTTAAAGGGTTCAGCTAATCAGTACAAAGGGATCTTTGATTGTGTTCAAGCTGTTGTTAGAGAAGAAGGTCCTACTGCCCTCCTAAAGGTGCATATTCAACATTTTTTTTTTGTTGGAGAATGCATATTCAACATTTGCTAATTCATAGACTGTATAAGCAACAGTTGTGCATAGATTGACAATACACATGTAATCTGAAATAGTTTCATGAATTTCCTTTTGTGTTTTGACATGATTGCTATGTAAACAAATAGTCTCTAAATCAGGCAGAAGTTTTTCTTTTCCTGATATGCTATCCATGTTCAACAAATGCAGGGCATAGGACCAAGAGTGCTGTGGATAGGCATTGGTGGTTCAATCTTTTTCGGGGTATTAGAAAGTACAAAGCGATTTCTTGCTCAGAGACGTCCCGTGCTGTCTCAGAATCCAAAGCAGGAGTAAGATTAGACGAACATACAACAGGTTTGCTCTCCAGGTAGCATAAAATTTTACAACCTTGAGTTCAACCGAAAGTTAGTCAAGCTCATGCTGCTACCTAGCTTGAGTGCTATTGCTAACTTTTAGGAGCATAAAAAGGATCGGGATTTGATCAAGTACCCTTTGGACAAGCATTGTCAAATAACTGGAGAGTTATGTCTGAATCTTCCCATAGATGTTGAATGATTCAATGCCATTGTTTGTAGTTGACAACAGATGTAGTTCATATCTGTGGAGAGCTTTCTGTGCTGTACCAAGCTTGCTGTAGCTGAACTTTTAGTAGGAAACCAATTTTTTGGTAAAATGAAATCATTTATTTCTTGTTTCATTTGTTGAAAAAGAAATAATCTTTCATTAAGAAATTAGTCCTTTGAATTTGATTTGAGTTATAAAAAATTATATCAATATTTTAATTTATAATTATTGCTAAATATTTATTTTAAATTAATTAATATTTATATATAATATTATGCTATTTAAATATTACCAAAATAATGAATGTTTGTCGTATTGACTTGATTTTTCTTTAAAATTTTGGACTATTTTGGTTGAGCCTAGTCCGAATACTATTTTCACTCATCCTTGATGGTCAACTAAGTCAACAGCTAAGATCCTTGAAATGGGTGTAAAGCACTATCATCGGGTGCAGAGAAGCACTAAAGTTCCTCATGCTCTGAGGGGAAGTATCCAAGGCAAATAAACAGAGAGGAAACTATTCCTACTATATACGAGCCATAATTAATTCAAAATGCCTAAATTTTAATTTGATATCTATTTTGTTAATCACAATAAAAATTAGTTAATGGACACAATAAAGAAGTTAAGTACTTTCATTATTATAAGATGATATAACTTTTGGTCACAAAATGGCATGTTCTTAGGATTACATGTGCTAATGTCTAACCTTATATCATATCAAGTATAATTACCTCGTTGGAAAACTTAAACATGGTAACTTGTAATGGCAAACATTGGTAATAATGTCAAAGACTTTTATATCGCAAAAGGGACAAAACCCCCTCACTTTAGGGTAGGCCCTCGTGAATCATATCATCATCAAATATAAACCCTAATGATGTCCACAAACCCCAAAGGAAAAAAGAGAGAAGAAAAAAGGGTAAAGATTTGATTTTTTTGTTGTTGTCCCCAATCATTTGTTAGCCCCTGCCCCATGCCACCAAAGTAGTGACTTTGCAATTGGTAGGTAATTATTTTGCCACACCAAGGGGTCAATTAGAAATCCTCCTAGGGTTTCTTTCATTTGGGGTTAAGAGGTAATCAAGATTGATGCATGATCAATCTAACATCATATCATGTAGCTTGCAAATCAACCAATTCTTTATTGCATCAGCCCTAGTGTGGCAATATTACATCATGTTATATTTGAAAGTTTGAATATGATTAAATATATTGTATAATTAATTTAATTTTAAAAAATTAAATATAAATACAACAACTCAATAAAAGTATCGCTAAATGTAGGGTGTGAGAAGGTGGAGAAGTATGCAATCTTACTCCTAATTGATAGAGAGACTACTTTTGTGTGTGTGAGAGAGAGAGAGGTAGAGACTATTACAAGAAAACACATAAAAAGATAAAACTAAATATAAGACATAGAAAAAATTGAAAAGAAAAAAACTTACCCCATATCTTAATATGCTAAAATTTTCTATTGAGGGTTATGTCTTTGATAAATTCCAACATAGTTATATTACTCTTGATCACCTACTCCTAATTCTTCTTAAGCCTTCATTTTTTCTCTTATAATATCTAAGTATAATCCTCTCATATCTTCTCACTAGAATGTTAAGATGTCTCCTTTTGATATGTCTGAACCACTCAAGTCTTTTCTGTCTTAAATTGTCATCAATATTAGTCATCTTTAATTTATCTTTTACCATTAAATTTTTTATTTTCCCTCTTTTAGTAAAGTTGCACACTCCACATAATATTCTTATTTCTACCAACATTAACTTATGATTGTGTACCTGGGCAATATTCTAACCCATTGAACAAGATCAACCTAAGCATCACACGATATAATTTTCCTTTAATCTTAAGTGATATCTTTTTATTACGTAAAATTCCTTGTGTGATAAGAAAATACAAGTTAAGCTCAAAAGTAAATTGAATTAGGGTAGGTTCAAATTTTTTTAACATGCCTACTCAAGTAAGGCTAAATGGTCTACTTTATTTTAGAGTTTAGTAATTTGAGTTAAGTTCATTATTTTTATAGGACATGTAATAATTAAGTCACTTCGAGATTTACTCTTAAGACTTAAGAGTTCAGGAAAGATAAAATTGTATTAAAAACTTGCTTTAACATAAAACATAAAAACATTTTTTAGGCATAGCAAGTGAGCATGCAAGTGGCGGTCAAACCATTGCAGGTACTGAATCAGAAGGCTCCAGGAAGAGTACACACACTCCTGAGAGCTCACGCCCCACCAATGACGCAAAGTACGGCCATAGTCACCTTAAGTGTCTAGACTCAGATAATCAGGTGAACACTGAACGCCGTATGTTCATGTCGGTAAAAATATCGTGGATGAGATTTAATGGGATAAGAAATAAATATCACGCGGTTGACATCATGCCTGAGACCTGACAGGCACACCCGCGGTAGCAATATCAAAACATATCTATCCCTTCATCAGACCCCAAATCTCTTCCTAAATTCCCATCCTAACGTTTCTCTTTTCTGTTTTTTTACCAATTCCAACACGACCATGATTCTTTTGATGTGATGTTTCTGCCTTGTTTGGTGCTTTCTTTTATTTTATGAAAAACCTGGAATCTGAAACCAAGTTTTAAGATTGTGAATTAGTTAACTTCTGAAACTCGCGAGGTTGAGTCTGGAATCCTGACTACTGAAACTCGCGAGGTTTCATTTCCAGGAGGCTTCGAGATTACATGGACCTACACATCTGCATAATATTGAAAAGCAACAGCAATAATTTAACTTCATCTTCTTACAACTACAACGACAACATCACTTGTGATGAGACAATTCTTGTTGCTTGTTTAAAATTATTTGATATAAGATAATTTAACTTCTTCTTCTTCTTCTTCTTCTTCCTTTTTTAGTTGAAGTTGCTGCAACTAGTTAAGAAAAGGATAAAACATCTGGCAAATGGAGGTAACAAGAAGCTTGGAAAGGAAAAGAACATGTCTGGACACCACAGTGGTCACACACACACGCGCACTCAAGCCACGTGAAACTACAGAAGAAGTTCTTTTCTACCTTGTAACTATAACTAGTAATCATGTCCACTGAGAAATACAGACTACAGAGTTTCCTGTCACTGCGTTTGTGTGTTTGTTCAGAAAGCAAGAAAGATGGAGGGAGAGGAAGGGGGGCTGGTCGTATCAGGACAACTTAAAGTCTCAGAAAATGGCATATGTCCAAAGAGATATTTAGGGTAGAGAAGAGAAGGAATCGAACATTTTTACAGGACATCAGCAGAAAGATACAGGGATTGAGGCGTGGTGCAATCATTCCACACAGTTAAAAAGACGATCTGATAATTCATAAACCTGGATACTCACCATGTTCTATGTCTCCAATTCGTGTTATTCTATCCATTTTAGTTACTACTTGCTTCCTAAAATATTTATAATTACATGAATATTGGTATTTTTCTCATGTGTAATAATTGTACTTTATTAATACAAAATTTTTTAAAAAAATTTGTAACTCAAAATTTAAATTTCATATAATACCCAATTCAAAGAGTAAATTGATTTTTATTAAGAATAAATATAATTATAACACAGATACATGTTTTATGTCAATTGATAAAAAATTTTAAAAATTAAAAAAATCAAATATAGATTTTTATGTGAGAAAACACATCTTAAAAAGTCATTTATTTATTATCAAAAATATTAAATAAAATTTATGATACATTGCATATCCTATTTATTATCAATAAAAAAATTACAAAAAGAAAGAAAATCTAAGTGGCATAATGGCCACCTATAAAATAGAGACAAAAGCCAAATGATGAAGATGGGCATACCCCATAACCCTATCTCTAAGCTTAAGGGCCCCAAAGTGGAAGAAAGTGTAGAGATACATATTAAATGACATTTTAAGCATTTAAAAAAAAGATAATAATTACTGTAGGTGATGGAAGACATTATTACCAAAGTATACGTACTGTTGTGACATCATGGCCACGTTATGTGAACGCAAGCTCAATTCCACAGTACCCTTCTCTAATTAATTAAAATTTAAAAAATTAAGTAAGACCATCAAATTAAGAATATTTGATTTTTCAGCGTGTACTTTTTATTATTTTTAACAAAAATTCACGAAAAAATTTATAATTAAAATTTTAAAAAATAGTTAAAAATACCCTTTTATTATGAAATTTACAAATTTCATATTATCTTGTAAAAAGCTACTCTTGTGACAACTGCTTAATGAATTTTGGCTTATACTATGTTAGCTTTTTAGAGTAATTTTATGTATGAGAAGTAGCTTTTTCTTCTTTGCTCAACCACCGAACATAATTAAAGAAGCAAGAAAGTAGTATTAATAGGTCGCATGTCGTTTTCTACATTTTTCATCGAATGTTAAGATAAAAACGACACTAGTTTTTAAATCAATTTCAATGAAGAATTAAAATTATCCTATTTAAATGCAATAATTAGAATATATTTTTTAGTGCATAGTATTCTTTCTACATTCACATATCAGTCATTAAAAAGTATAATCAAGTTAATAATTACCACGTATGTCATGCTTTTGATGCATAAATGTTTCATATTATAAGTCAATAATTAATGTAACCCTAAACCTAGAACAACTAATTTGAGTTTGTAATTAGTTGTTAGAGATTTGATTTGCTCTTACTAATTATATTTTCACCAATGACCTCAATCATTTTAGTTTAAGTTAAACTTTATTAAGATGAAGTACAACAACAAAAAACATAATTAAAGAGTAAAAAGATAATATAATCTTAGTCGATGCCTAAGATGGAGCAAACAATATGATGAGAACCAAAAAGACCCACAAAGAGTAAAATGATAATGAAGTTATATTAGAAATTAATGACTCTCTTTGATTGGATGAGATATGAAAAGAACATTATAGGGTTGGTTTGGAATTTGTGAAATGATAATGTGGGGCTCAAAAGAGTGTGTTGCAGATGGATCTTAGCATTAGTTGTAGTATAGTATAATTTAAAATGAGAAATTTTAAAAAGAAAAAGGTCAGAAGCTTTTATGCCCTGCAAAAAGTCAAATAAGGGACGCAGATTGAAAGATTTGCACTCAAGATTCATCATCATTGCTCTCTGATATTTGTTTCTTGCTTTTAGGCTCCCGAGAGAAACCCTAAAATAATTGAAAGGAAAAGGTTAAAAATAAACCCTATGACCTAGGTATATAGTATATATCGTGCTATTAATATGTTTTTAAGTATGTTAATTTTGAAGAAATGCACAAATTAGTAAAAACCAATATTAGTAATAATTTTTAATTTAACCTTTTAAGGATTATTGGCTTTTTTAAAACTCTTCAATATAAATGTGTTTATACAAATTGTTAATGCCATGACAATTTCGAATGTTTTTCTTTTGAATACAATTTTTTCACCTATTTATTAAAGGTCATTAAGGAGAGTTCTTTAAAGAGCCTCTAAATCCTCTTCGGAGATCAAAGTTAATTGTATTTATCAAATTCCAACACCTTATTGAACGTTTCTTTAATGGCAAAATCAAAGTGTTTTTAGGTAGAATGGGGAGGTGAATTTCAGAGTCTCACCACACACCTTCTTCAATATGAAATTCCTCAAGGCAACTCATGTCCCAAAACTCCTGAGCAAAATGGTTATGTTGAACGCAAGCATCGCCATATTGTTGAGACTGGTCTTGCCTTGTTCACTCACACTTCGGTTCCCAAACAATTCTGACAACTTGCTTTTGACACTGCAGTTTATTTAATTAATAAGCTGCCTACTTCTCTTCTCTCAAATAAATCCTCGTATTAAGTTTTATTTCAGTGTTTACCTAATTATCATGAACGTAAATTTTTTTAATTGTCTATGCTATCCTTGGCTTAAACCTTATGCTCATGATAAACTATCACCAAAATATGCTTCTTGTATTTTTTTGGGTTACAACAAAATTCATAAGGTTTATTATTGCTTAAATCTAGCTACAAATACCATTATTGTCTCACGTCATGTTTTGTTTGACAAGCAAGTTTTTCCATTTCAAAAGCACGAGATGATAACTAGCACCACTAGCTCCAATTCCTCTCCAGCTACTATCTTCTTACCGTCCCAACACCATGGCATCTCACCTCCTGCACCTTATCCACCAACCTCACGTGCTACTTCGGCATCTGCTTCATAACATCAAACTCCCTTGCATTCCCACTGTACCTCATTCTCCCTATATTGTCTGAATCAAGGCCCATCCTATGCTAACTCGTCTTCAAACAAACTCCTTGAAGACTAAGACCTTCCATGTTGTTGTTGATGATAATTCTGAACCTACATCCTTTCGGGCTACCAATAAAGTTCCCCACTGGCGATGATAATGAAGGATTTGGGGCCAACTTCATTATTTTCTACGTGTTGAGGCACTGTAGAATGTGTGTCTCAGAAATTCTGATAGAAGCAACGCCCATGCTCAGCCATGCAGTGACGTACAAAGAAAATAAAAGAAGACGTAAAGAATAAAGAAGCAGTTAGCAAGAATTCAAAAGTTGCTAGTTGCGACAGTTAGAAATCAGTTAATAGGCTTGAATTGTTATAAATACGTAGTCGATTACAGATGTAAAAATACATCAATTAATCAAATAAAAATCTCAGTGATTGTTGAGTTCTGATACACTCTGTTCTCCCCTGTTTGTGTTGTGCTTTCTCACTCTAGCTTTCTCTCTCAACTTTCTCTGTAATCTTCAGTTGTTTTCATACGCTAGATAGTTAGTCGCAACAAAGTGGTATCAGAGCTTATTTCTTAAGGGACCTGTGAGGGTATAAGCAAGAGTTCTTCGCCTTGAGCATATATATATTCTTTTCGGAGTACACTGTGGCGATAAGGAGTGCACACTTAGAGATGGCCGAGTTTTCCACTCCAAGCTTGTAGCCGGCAGTCTTCAATGGAGAAGGTTACCAGATCTGGGCAATAAAGATGGAGGCATACCTGCAAGGTCAGGACCTATGGGAGCCGATTGATGAAGATTATGAAGTAGAGCTTCCAGCTGAAGATGTCCCGATTGCATAGTTATGCTAGTTGAGGGAAAGAATAGCCAAGAAAACTCGGGCAAAATCTTGCTTGTACCAGGCAATTGCACCTTCAATATTTACTCGAATCATTACTCTTGGATTGGCGAAGGAGATCTGGAAATTTCTGAAGAGAGAATATAAAGGTGATGAAAAAGTGAAAAACATGAAAGTGTTAAATCTCTTACGAGAATTTGACAGGATCCAAATGAAGGAGGATGAATCTGTCAAGAACTACACGGAGAGGTTAATACAACTTGCAGATCAAATCAGACTCTTAGGAGCCGACTTCAAGGATCAAAGGCTGGTCCAGAAGCTGCTAGTTTCAGTGTCGGAAAAGTATGAAGCACCATTGTCTCACTGGAAAATTTCAAAGACATCGGACAAGTAAAGCTTGCTGAAGTAGTGAGCGCTCTTCAGGCACAAGAACAATGACATTTAATGCGAAAGACTGATGTTGCTGAAGGAGCATACAAAGCATCAGTCAAGACAGAAGGTCAAGAAAAATCCAAGAAAAAGAGAAGAAATAAAGGAGGGTCGGGAACACCAAATTCTCACTCAAACCAGAAGCATACAAACCGAAATACAGAAGGAGACAAGGCAAACAAATATAACCCTTGTCCTCACTGTGGTAAGTCCAACCATCTTGCATTCAGGTGTTGGAAACGTCCGGACGTGGAATGCAGGAGATGCCACGAGAAGGGACGCATGGAGGCTATATGCAAGAAGCAGGCCGGCCATACAGAAGCAAATGCTCAGATCCCTGAAGAGGAAGAGCAACTCTTCGTGGTCACCTGTGACCTGGCAGAAGCTTATCCATCTGAATGGTTAATTGACAGTGGCTGTACCAGCCATATTGTTGGAACGCATTACCGGATGTTCAACTTCTTACGAAAAACCAAACTAAACCAGAGCAAAGAGGTAAGAGAAAATTTTCAACTTTGTGTTTTTGATGAAATTTTAGTTTAGAGATATGAAAAATGATATGGGTATGTGATATATAAAGTCAATTTTGATGGTTATGCCTTAGGTTGTGTTTAATTTTGGATGGAAATTAATTGGAGTTTATGCCTAATTTTGTGATTTGAGATTTTTGGAAATTAATAGCTTAGAATCATGAAAAATATGATGGATTGGTGAAATATGAAGTCAATTTTGAAGAAATTGTAATTTATGGTATTGAATTTGGATAAATTGGTTTAGGCCAATTTTGGAAATTGGGGATTTTGAAAATTGG
>JANZLC010000202.1:1080722-1104640 GCA_026413385.1 Erythroxylum gracilipes | reverse complement strand
AGTAATATTGATATTTATTATTTAATTAGTTTTACTAATTTGAATTAGACTATTTCAACAAAATAAATATATAAATATTATTTTATTATAGTAATATTGATATTTACTACTTAATTTAAAATTATTTGATGTCTTAATGTAAAATGAGTAATATAATTAATTTGTAAATATTATTTAAAAATTATATAAAACTGTAATATAAATATATTAAAATATTATATTATAAAAAATTATTATTTGTTTATATATAATAATTTAAGATAATTATACTACACCAAATAACTATTAAATAATTAAATATTATTTAAAAAGATAAAATAAATTTGCAAATATTAAATACTTAAATTTGAAGCATGATTAATTAAACTCAAATAATACATTAGACAAATACATATGCATGTATCAACTTAATAAAGGGTATAGTTGGATTTTAGTTCATTTCATTTCAGCTGATAAACGAAAACGCTGATAGTTGCCAGCGTTTCCGTTTTCAGCTTATTAGTTTCAATAAGCTTCTTAAAAAGCTTTTCACCAAACAGTGTTGTTAGCTGTTTGAAAAGTCAAACAGCTAACAACCACCAATCAGCTGAAAAAACAGCTGATTGGTGAGTATCCAAACGCACCCTATGTTCCTGTGTATACACACTCACAACCAAATTTCAAGCTTTCATTGTTCACCTCCCCCTATCTACTACACCCATTCCTAGTTTCCTACACCTGAGCTCTCTTTTTTTTCCCCCTTAATTACGAATAGTACAATTAAGGATTAACAAAATTACAATTTTATAACAATTAAATAATACTATATAAAATAAAAAACCAAATTTATTACCTTCAGGATTGGAGAGATTAATTAAATTGATCGGCAAATCTTTCAATTATGCACATAAGCTTCAATTCTGATAGCTTTCTTTTTTCGGGTTTAAAATACCTGTTTCGGTTATTTTGTATCTATCCTATTTCATAAATATTCGTCCGTTTAATTTTTTGCGAGTTTCGTTAAAAAAAATATCTAAAAGACCAGAAAAGCACACACAGTCACGCTCAATACACACGTTCTAGCAAAAGAAAGGAAACTCAAAACCAGCAATGGCATGTGCATGGTCAAGAGGAGGAACCGGTCATTGTACAGTGTCTGTGAAAAAAGGGACAAAGTGTAAGCAATTTGCTTTCTTCGAAAATTACTTATAAACAAATAACAATAATAAATCAAATGCCAAATTTCATGTGTACGGTTTAATTATGAGATTGAGACTAAAGTTGGAGATGGTCCCTCCTCACTCCTTAGTCCTTCCTTCCCATTGACGTGGACAATTGAGTAGCATTTCTTATTTGCTTGTGCAATTAATTATTATTACTCCCTCTAATTTATAATAAATATCATTTTAAATATATTTTAATTATTTAAAATAAATATTATTTTTGATTTTGTATACATATTTATAATTTTACTTCCAAAATTAACCTTTAATTTCTCTCTCATTTTAATTAGACATATCACAATTTCAAGACAATTTAATATACAATTTCTCTCATATGCTAACAATTTTTAAGGTAATTTTAAGACAATTTAATATACAATTTTTGAGAAAATTGTAACAATTTTTAAGGTAATTTCATGAGAGTATTAATAAGGGTATATCTATAATTTCATTAACTTTCTTAATAAGCATGTATTTTTTTAAAACGACACTTATTATAAATCAGATGAAGTATTAAATAAACATTTCATCACAATAATTTAAGATATTATGTGAGGTCAATTTAATTAATTTTATATATTCACTAACATACCTTCTCAAGTAAGTGAAAGTCCTTTAGCTTAAAACTTACACAAACTTACTTTAACTTATGCTTAACAATAAATAAATAGTAAGATTTGAACTTACAAATACATTAATACCATATTAAATTACTGTTTCATTGGAATAGCTTATTGGTCACTTAATAATTATGTTAAAAATAATTTTTATTCATTCAGATGAGAACTGACTGATGACATACTTTTTTTTGGTATTCATAGGACAGGATTTAGTGTGTCATTGAAGAAGGGAAGAAAGGAAGAATGAGAACAAATAAAGCAGACTGAAGAAAGTGCCAAAAGGACCCTTCACTTAGTCACTATCACAGATGATGTCAGAGTTGGTTTTCTTTTTTTTATGAGACTCTGAACCAAAGACTCCATGGAAGATGAAAAGGAAAAAGCTTATGAATGAAGCAAAAGGAGCATAACAACTCAAGAAGTGTATATTTACACATTTATAACAAAGATAAAACAACCCTTTTCTCTTATGTATAAAATAACATTGAGTTTTCCAATTCCAAGAGGTACACCGGAGGAGGAGGATACATACATTAAATGGTAGGAGATACAGGAGGAGGAGCAATTTTCTGATGGAAAATGGCAATGATGTGGGAAAATTTTCTATGTTGAAGCTGAAATAAAATCACCACCACCTCCTTTTTTCTTTCAATCAAAGAATTCACAGGAAAACTGATTGGCAATTTTGTTTCCTTCCACCTACTACTGCTTGCATAGTTCAGGAGCTTCTTTTATGGTCATATCTACCATTTCGATTGTGCTAAAACCTCCGTCTTCTGTGGCAATGGTGGATTGCGAGTCAATGCCGGAACCTGCTTGGATCTCTTTGAACATTGCCATAACTTGAATAATTGTGGGTCGTCTCCACGGTCGGTCGTCTAAACACAAACAAGCTACATTTAAGTGTTGTAGAAGCTCTATCTTAAGGCTTGGATCCTCTTTCATGAGGACTGGATCAAAAACATCAGTTATCTTCAACTTAGCATGCTGTTTCACCCACCCCACAAGATTGTTGTCTCCGAAATCGGCTGAATCTGTTGGTCTTTTCCCAGTTAGCAACTCGAGCAGGACAACACCATAACTATAAACATCACCTTTAGTGGAACATCTGAAGCTCTGGTAGTACTCGGGAGGGACGTAGCCGGGTGTGCCTGCCAATGTGCTAACACTCAAGTGTGTATCCATTGCACTCATGAGCCTTGCCATTCCGAAATCTGAGACCCGGGCCTCCAAGTTCTCATCAAGCAAGACATTGCTTGATTTCATGTCTCTATGAATGATATGGGGGGTACAATTATGGTGGAGAAAAGCCAATCCTCTGGCAGCACCAATGGCAATCCTTCTCCTTGCAGCCCAGTTCAGTTTGATCCCAGATTTCTTCTGATCATGCAAAACATCTTCCAAGCTTCCAAACTTCATATACTCGTAGACCAATAGCCGCTCTTCTCCAACCTTGCAGTAGCCAAGAAGCGGAACGAGATTCCGATGCTTGATTTTCCCAATAGTTTCCATTTCTGCCATGAATTCCCTATCACCCTGTCCACTGATATGTATCAGTTTCTTTATGGCTACAATACTCCCATCTTTAAGTTGCGCCTTGTACACATCCCCAAAACCTCCAGAGCCTATAAGGCTATCGTTATGAAAGCCATTTGTGGCTTCAAGAAGGTCTGGAAAAGTAAGCTTCCGTAGGGACTTCTCAAATGTGGAAAGATTGATGCTTAGAGCTTCGCGAGCACCAGTTAGCTTCCAGTTAGTAGTTGCAGTGCCGGAATGCGAGTGGCTGTCGATATACACGTCAAGGGTTGAATCCTTCTTTTTCTTTCTTTTCTTCATTTCCACATAAACAATAATGAAGGCAAAGATGCAGAAAAGGGAGAACAACAATCCCATTGCTACGCTCCCTGCCAGAGACGTTTGTCGTCGGTGAGACTTCTGATGCCCTGAATTTGCTCCAGTCGCTGAACCTGCTCCACACGGAGGAAGAGGAATCCCACAGAGGCCTGAGTTATTGATAAAATTGCGAGCTGAAAACGTTTCAAACTGACCCATTTCAGGAATCATTCCCGTGAGATCATTGTTAGACATATCGATTTCAGTAAGCAACGAAAGATCGGTCAGAGACTGAGGAATCATGCCTTGAAGCCTATTGCTAGAGAGGTCAAGAATGTTAAGGCCCTTCAAGTTCCCAAGCTCCTCTGGAATGTTTCCCTCAATACTATTGTGACCCAAATTCAAGATATAGAGATAGGACATAGTACCAATCTTCTTTGGAATACTGCCAGACAGCAAATTGTATGAAAGATCTAGAAAGATCATTGATCCATTATCGTTAAACGTGGGCTGAGTGTGACCACCATATACTCTAGTGAAGTTGCAGGGGTGCCTGGTGGAGATTCTATCCAACCGTTCTGCTCTGATTCCTGCAAACTCTAGCAAATTACCTTCCCCATGGCATAGTTCACTTTTCTCATTCTTTAGATATACATACCTCTTTCCGGTGATAAAATTAACCGCGATGTTGCCAGACTGTTTAAACAGCTCCGGCGGGATTGTCCCATTCAAGTAGTTGGTATTGAGATCCAACCAAATCAAGCTTCGACAATTTCCCAGCTGCGGCGGGATACTACCGAAGAGCGAGTTGTTGCTTAGCTTAAGAATTGCGAGGTTTGATAGTAGCCCAATGGATGCTGGAATCACACCAGTCAACCTATTGTTGGACAATGAGATCCAGTTCAAGTTGATGCAATTGCTAATACCAGGAGGTATCACTCCGGTCAGCTCGTTGAAGTCTAGAATCAAGGTCTCCAAGGTCCTTATGTTCATTATCTGCGGTGGGATTTCTCCATTAAGCTTGTTGAACCAAAGCTTCAAGTCTCGAAGCTTAGAGAGTGATCCCAAGCTTGCAGGAATAGTCCCGGTGAGGTAATTAAAGCTCAAATGGAGTGCAGTTAGCTGTGAACAGTTGCTCAGAGTCGCAGGAATATACCCAGTAAGCAAATTATTTTGAAGATAAAGCTCTTTCAAGTTGTTACTTGGATCCTCACATATCACAGCAGGAATGGACCCAGACAGATTATTAGAGCTCAGATCCAGGGTCTTCAAACTGGTAAGCTTTGACAAAGAATCGGGCAAACCACCAACGAAACCATTAAATGACAAATCAAGAATCTGCAAGCTACTCATTTTCAAGAAAGTAGCAACAGGCAATTCACCAGTGAAGTTGTTAGAAGAAATATCAAGAGATTTCAATAACGTGCACGAAGCAAAACCAGGAGGGACAGAACCAGAAAGATTATTTGAGGAGAGATCAAGCGCAACAAGACCTGGACATGCATCTTCAAGATGTAGAGGAATCTCCCCACGAAAATCGTTACCACCAAGTGACAGGAACTCCAATTTTCCTGCTGGAAGAGCAGGAATCGGACCCGAAAACTGGTTGGTGGTGACATTCAAGAAGCTAAGCTGTGCACATGAACCTATCGCACGACCAAGATCGCCTGAAAATTTATTAGAGGAGATATCAAGATGCTCCAAAGCCAGGCAATCACCAAACGAAGGAACAGTCATGGAGAAATTGTTTGAAGAGACGTCAAGGTACTGCAGACTCTTGCAATTAGAAACATCCATGCCTCCACTAACTTTGTTTCCCTTCAAAGACAAGAGCTTTAACTCATTGCAGCCTCCGTACAGAACAAAGGGAACAGCTTCCGAACCCGAAATCCTATTCAAAGAAAGATCAAGAGACTCCAATCTGAGCTTTAACCCACTTGATTTGTCTTTCACTGAAAAGTCCAGAGCGTTGCTAGAAAGATTCAAGGACTTCAAAGCTGGACAAGAACCAAAACTCGCCAACTGAGAGATAGGACCTGAAAGAGCATTCTGTGATAGATCTAAGTTGCTCAAAACTGAGCTGCACTTGGATCCAGAAGGGAACGAAATGGAGCCAGAAATGTTAACAGAAACCAATGAAAGGCTCTCTAGATTGTCAAGACTCAAAAGGAATGTAGCCACAGAGTAAAAATCAGTACTCAAGGGAATGGCCCTGAGGTCTACAGACGAGACTCTGTTTGTTTCTTGGCATTTAACTCCATAAAAACTACATGGGCTTTGGTTAGGCAACCAGCTCTGAAGAAGAGAATGGTTATGGACGCTTGCTTTGAAGTTGATAAGATTTTGAGTGTCTTTGTTCTTGGAGGTAAAAGGTGGCGCTACTGGTGAGGCTCGTACAGAGAGAAAGGTGAGAGAAAGAAGCAAGATAGAGAAGTGGGTTCTCATATTTAGCTCTTTTCCTTGATGGGTTTTGGAGATAAACAGAAAAAGTTGTAATCTTTAGGCATAGGGCTTCAGAACTGCCATTGGAGATAAAGCTCTGCGCTATCTGGTTTTAGAGAGAGAGAGAGAGAAGAAAGAAAAGAGAGAGAGGGAGAGTAAGAGAGTCAAAATACGGAGTAAGGAAGGTAAGAAGGGTATTTATCAAGTGGGGAAGTAAACACAGCTGTTCCTCACATGCCATGTGCCTCTCTCTCTCCCCAAAAAAAAAAAAAAAAACCATACCTTCTTATTCGTTGGTTCAATCAAAACCCACCTTCCTTTCTCTCTCTAGAACTCTTCCAATTTCTTTATTTTGTGTCCCCCTTTTTTTCCCCTAATCTACAAAATTATCTCTTTGTCTCTCTATGCCAAGCCTAGATGTACGTGAACAATTTTTAATTAACTTAAGATTAAAAATAATTATCAAAAAAAACAAAAGGGTTATTCTCTCTCTCTAAAAAGGTTGTCTCTTTGTCTCTCTAGCTTTTATCTCTAGTGTACGGGTAATCAAGGATTGAACCATCACTGTCAATTTAATGAGAAGAGGAAGATTCCATCTCTTAATTAACTATACTTATGGAGACTCCCTTTTGGTTCACAAGGATTAATGATAATAACAAGAGTGATTTTGGCATTTATATGCATTTCATACCCATCTTTATGAAGCACTCTTTTTTATAGTTTTCCTTGGAAAGTTAAAGGCATCCATCCATGTGTTTACCAAGTTGTAGTAGCGCTTCTAGTTCTATCCTCCTCTTAATTTGTGCAATTGGGTTGCCTTTTTCATTCCCAATTAATGTATTATTGATGCCTATAATTGTCATGAGCTTATGTCTAGATGGTCCTACCTCAATTATATTAACTTTAAATGCAACTACATTAGCTTACACGTGTGGCTTGAAATTTTTTCTCCCTTTTCCCTACAATGGGGGGTAGAGTGAAAAGAACTCCCTTGACCTAATTGCAAGCCACTTATGAGGCCTTATTGGTGTGTGTTACTATACAACTTTGAAAGGACTATAAGTGGATGATTTAATTGATGGAGTAGGCCAATTTTTAGAATTCTCAATTCAAATGATTATAAGTTTGAGTACATAAAAGTTTGGATAGTATAATCAATAAAAGGGTAAATACATTAAAATTTACAAATATTAATTAGATCAAATGTATCATTTAATTTTAAGTAATTGATTTATTAATTAGATTATTCAAAATATTTAATTTCTTAAAATTATTTAGTTTGTGTGTTATAAAAAATTTTGAATTCACATTTCTTGTAGGACTTAAACTCTTGACTAATGGTTTCTTAAGGATCTTTCTTTCTTAGGTGTAACTTTTTCACCTAAAATCTGACTTTCTACTTTAGGAGTCTTTAGGTTACATTTTCAAGAATATATCATCGTTTGCTTACTAGGATGTTGTGTGAACTCCATTCTATTTCTAGTTCCTAAAGTGAATGTAATATTAAACAATATTATATTATAATGCAACAAAACATTTAATTCCAAAATATTGAATTATTAGGGTATACTAAGAATGCACAATAATAAGAACACGAGGGAAAAATAATGAAGTAAAAGGTGAGACACACCAAATTTCTTTTAAACTATATAATTTAATCATCAATAAAATAAAGTGATTTTTATTAATATCTCTCATTTAATTATAATACTTTGAATAAAGATCCCATCTTACATAAATGCTTATCCCATTAATTTTGTAATATATACTTATTATTATTGAAATGGTACTAAATTAATAGTCTAAATTTGGAAATTTCTAAGTGACTTGTAAAAAAAAGATGACCTTTAATTTAATACAACATATTGACATTGGTAATCTTCAAAAAGCAACATGTTTCATTAGTTTTCGTAATTGTTTTTAAAAAGTTGATAGTAGGGATGACAATAGATCGGGCTGGACTAATCCTGTCAAATTTTTTAAAAATTAAAATATAAGATAACATTTTTTAATTGAATACAAGGTTAATTTGTTAAAATACATAAAAGTTGAGCTTCGAGCCTGAATTTAGACCTGACCTATACATTGGTTCATTAAAAACACTTTAATTCATTTCTATAGATCACCCATTGCCATCATTGGTTAAGAGGAAGTACCCAAAATTTGGAATTTTTTAAAAAATAAATTTCTTGTAGATTGGAGAATGGGAAATGAATAGGTAATAAGAAAGTGGGTCTCACAGTCTTTTTGGTCTTTCTGTGTATCAATCAAATGCAAAGTAGAGAGAGAGAGAGAGAGAGATGAGAATGAAAATGAATACCACACGAGAGAGATGGTGACAAGAAAGATATGGTCCCTACCCCTTAATTTCATTATTTTGGCATCAAAATGTAACGTTATGCTGTGCTGTCTTGATAAAGTGAAATTAAAGGGCTTCAAGCCCATTTTAGAGCCCAACCAAATTTTTAACTTTTGTTTTGTTCATTATTTAATATATAACCATGTAGAATAATTTTTTAAAAAGTTATAATAAAATTGACTTTACTTTTTTTAAAATATAATTACTATAGTTTCTGTTAGAATTTACAATGAACTTGCGGGTCTACACGAGAAGAAAAGTTAAACCACATACAAGTCTAAGTGAGGTTTCATCCTAAATCTAATTCGTGATAAGTGGAATAGTCCACTAGATTTATATGTTAGTCTTCTTTCCTCTCTTTCTCTAATGTAGGACAAACTCCCACTTTATATTTCAACACTTCTTCTCATGTGTGAGGTTAATTTAAAACCTAACACGTAACATAATCTATCATTACAAGGTGTTAACGACTAACATAAGAGCAATCTATTCTGATACTATGTTAGAATTTATAATAAACCTACAGGTCCATACAAGAAGGAAAGTTAGACTACATACAAGTCTAAGTGAGGTTCCATCATAAAATCAATTGGTGATAGGTGTAGTAGTTCCCTAGATTTATATGTTAGTATTTTTTCTTCTCTTTCTCTAATATGAAACAAACTCTCACTTTATATTTCAACAATTTCCTATTATATAAATTATATAATAATAATATTTTTTTTATAATAGGGAGACGAACAAGAATTACACAATAAGTCGAGGGAACCTAAGTCCCGACAGATCCTCTAACAAGATATGGTGGCATCCAACGGGTGAAGTAGAAAAAAAAATAACACCAATAGCTAAATGTCTGGCATAATCAGCTAACTAATTTACACATATGTTACTCTCTCGATAAATGTACCGATGAACAACAGTCTAATAATAATAATTTTAAAAAGAAGTATTTGTTTCCAAGCGATTCCACCGAAATTTCAGGCTATATGTTTATTGTCGTATTATTACAAAAACTAAACGTAGGACCCCTCAAGCTCCCGTATTTCAACCAACTTTCCATCATTTCGTCTCCATGGCCATTGGCCTTTCTCTCTTTATATATATTAAATATATATACTTTGTCCCTTTCCATTGAAATACATTACTTATTATACATAATATCGAATTTTATTCTTCACACACGCACACATATAGATACATGTATAAAAATAACCCTTTAATCGAAAAAACTTAAAAAAAATTGACGAGGTTAACAAAAATTGGTCGTATTATTGAGTGTGAAATTCTTTCAAGAAGAGTAGGGTTGAGAGATACTGTCAAAGGTTGAGTGGTTTCAGTTCAGTAAAGCCTTGAGTAAATTTATTGTATTTCGATAAAAATTATTAAGCTAGATGAGGGTCTCACAGACGTAAACAAGGTGTGTCGAACTCTATTACCAAATTTTTTGTATTTTTATCATTTCGTTTTTGATTGCTTTTATTTACGCTTATTTTAAACAACTAATTGAGCCCAAGCGCTAAATTGCAAGTATCATACATAAATGGAAGATTTTCTGTAAGGGGCTTATTTAAGATATAATTTGCAAAAGTGCCCATTTGAGGAAGTGTAGATAAGTAATACAAATTGAAGTACACGTACATGGCAAGGTTTAAATGATTTTAATTGTTTAAATTAAGAATAAAAATACTTAATTACTTAAATTACTTAGAGAATACGAGTTTATTTTAAAATTTATGATCGATTATTAAAATTATACGTGCGAATTTACTTATTTACTCTTGAACTTGCATCACTATTATATTATCGTATCTGCATGTGAGTCTATAAAAAATAATCTTTCTATTATGTAAGGATAAGGCTGCATACTATCAGACTTTCCTAAATTCTGTCTTATTGCGGAACTTTAGATTGGGTGTGATGAAATATATGTCATTTAATTTTAAATCATACTCCCTCAAATTCATAATAAGTGTCGTTTTAGATACATTTTAATTATTCAAAATAAGTGTCATTATTGACTTTGAATGCATGTTTATAATTTTACTTCTAAAATTAACTTTTAATTTATCTCTAATCTTAATTACACAAATCACAATTTCAAGTCAATTCAATATGCAATTTCTCTCACATAGGAGTATTAATAAGGGTGTATCTATAATTTTATTAGCTTTCTTAATAAGTGTGCATTTTTCTAAAACGACACTTATTATGAATCGGAGGGAGTACCAAAGTATGTGATTAACAAGATATAATGGCTTGAAGGTTTCAAGAAATCTTAAATATTCTTCTTAGTTAAAGGGTTCAAAGCCTTTATAACACAAACCTATAGTAAAATCTATAGTAAAAATTTGAGGATTATTATTCAATGGGCATTAAAGGGTAGTTGCTGTGATTTTTTTGGATATTAAAAAACTGTAATGAGAACAAAAAGATAAAATAATTATAAGGTAGAGTTTGATGTATCGGGAGGAGTACTGGATACATCTGTTCCAAAGAAGCATCATAGTCAGCATGACCTAGATTTCACTACTCTGGCAATCTGGAGTCAAATCATGAACTCTCTACTACACTGCCTGAATTTTACTTTACATATAATAAACCTAAAGAAGCTGAAGGCTGAAGCAACCATCTTCCCCAATTAGAGAAAGGGGCCGTAAATGCAGACAAATTTCAATACAGACGGGTAGATTTTTTTTTTTTTCCATGAATCCAAACAAAACCAAGAAGAGAAAATGGGACCCCAAACTGCATCACCTTATCAATGGAGCACGTGCACGTGTGCAGCTTGTGTCCAACACTCATTAGTGGGGCTCTCTATATACATTTAACCAACCAATTAAGAGCTTTGGATGAATGCACCAATTCCCATGTCTCAATTATATCAGATTAATTGGCAGCGCTCATGCTGCTCTTCCTGTTCCTGTTCTCTCCCAGTAGTAGTGTCAAGTGCATCTACTGTTCTTTTATCCCTTAATAGTATCTGGGACCACTATCTATGACCAACTATAGACCACCTTCTTCTTGTTTTAGTGGAGATCAATTTATTCAGGGTTCTTCTCTACTCTTACCTACCAAACCTCATTTCAGCATTTACTAGGCAGTCAAATTCTGACGAAATGCAACTCAAATGTGTGTGCAAGATCAAGTACATTGAAATCACTTCAATTTGCTTTTTATTGCATACTCACATATATTGGCCAAGAGCGGTCCACCAAATGGAATCGCGCATGTGTCTTTAGCGTTCAAGATCTTACAAGGAGAAAGGAAACATCAGAAGCCTTCAGGATATGGAAAGGAATTGAAGGGTTGGATATGAAATGAGAAAATAAATTACTATAGAATGCAACTTTGAAAAATGTTTCTTATATGGGGATATTGCATCCCACACAGAAAGCATCATTTCACCTGAATAAATTAAGAACAACAAATACATTTTAAAAAAGAAAAGAAATGAAATCAAAGATCTGTCGGAGAAAAAATTATGGCAATCAAAGATTATGACCTCCCAACTCCAAAGTGCCATGTGAAATTAGCTGATCTAATATAATTCATTAAGTGTCTTTCGTCATGGTTCTCCAGAGATTTTTTAACCATACTCTACACCTTTTCATCCCCTTCACTGGATTCTGATAACCTATCATGTTTTTGTGATTGCTTGCCATTCATTGAAAGGCTGCGCCGTTCTTTCCCACCAGGTTTAGATGATGCATTACTGTACCAGACCATTCCTGCTACGGCAATGATCATTCCAACAACAACTTGAACATTAAGACCTTCTTTCCCAAAGAAAACAAATCCTAGGATGAGGACTAGAATTGTCTTCATGTGACCAAGTACTTGGAATGACACAGCAGTGAATCTGCCAATGCAGATAAATTGGCTGAGGTTCGTTCCTACTGCAATGCTGCATGATAGGATTATGAACAACTGCAGACAACAAAGAGCAGCTCAAATCAAACATGTAATTATTTCTAAAAGCAAGAATAATAAGAGCACGCATTATATGTCCCGCCCCAAAAATGAGAAAAATTTGTCAAGCCATGGAACCAAGTTGATTGGTGCAGCGCAATACAATTTTCTGAATATCCACAATAGGAACAAAGCAAGAACAACAGGATTATCCTTGAATAAAGCATTCAAGCACTTAATATCCCAAGGCATAACATATAAAAGCACAAGGATAATTTCCACTAAACCACAGCACGAAGCTACTTCCCCACCAATGGTGACGAATTATTGCTTAGGAAATTTAAAAGTGAAGGGTACTCGCTTTGAAGAATCGTAGGAACTCATGAATCTGTAATTATTCAAGTTTGAAGAAAAACAATACTCATCTCTACCTCCTCAAACTATCTATGATGGTGGTTAGATATTGCAAGATGATCTTTAAGGCACTAGATTCCCAGGAAGCAAAGAGTTGGAATAAACCTTACCAACTATTTTATCACTACAAACAGGATCTAGCACATCCAAACAAGCACGAATGATAGTTTGAAGCGTTTAAGGATTTCCTGAGATAAATGGATTATCTGGGTAGGCTTCAGATCAAAATGCACTGCATTTGGCCGTTGAAAATATAGGTGAAATTGTAAAACTTTTGAAGTCATCACTCTGCAGCTTGATCTATGCCATTTAGTACTTAATTACATCATTAATCCCAATTTTTCAGGTAAAAGTTTTGACCTTCCCTATGGTTCACAGGGACAACAGCTCATTCTCGTCTGATAGACCCAAATATCTAACTCTATGGTATATTATGTTTCCTCTACCACTCTAATCACATAAATTTGCCAACCGGTAATTCCAGAAATTGAGATTGGACCTGCATGAGGTCATTCTTGAACAATTCCAGGCTACAACTTCTCAAAACAGTAAGCAAAATAGGCAGCATATGGCTGTGCCAGCATATGAGAACCCCAATTGGCAGATAGATGCTTTTGTTTTTGATCTAGAGAGCCTAGTAGTGAAAACATCCGACCGAAAATCTACTAGTTTCCTACAATGTCTCTGTGTTAACATACGAGTTGATTTAATTTGTCACATTCCTGAATTTGATTAATAGCAATTAGATACGTAAGTAGGGACATGAAACAAAGTAAGAGATATTTAATGCATGTATGTGGTGCAAGGATATTTATATCCAGATAGGTTTACAGATAACAAAAACATTTAAAAGCAGTTTTACTGGTCGGGTTCTTCATTAACCAATCAATGCCAACTAGAATTGACATTATAATTAGAAACTTACAGCAGATGTGAAACCAAGGGGGTAGGCATCGATCCTCTTTTCTGTCAACCAATAATCCAAAAAGGGGCCCACCACCAACAAAGATGCAGCTTGTGCTGGAGCTGTGTGTCCCAGCAAATTGAAAGACCCAAGAGAATACCTCCGTTGAAGATAGTGTACATACTGTCACAATAAGAAAATCCCTCAACATCATAAACCATACCATGGAAACAAGACAATGCATGGTACTGCATAAGATTAGGAAAAGAACAAGTAAACTACATTCCAATGGAGCCGTGCAGAGCTAAGCACCTAGTGAACAAATCTCAACTTCAACCATAATAAGATGAGAAGATGGTAAGAGTCCAATCAATTGTTCTTACTTAAAGAGGGGAAGTATATTGCATATAAAAGTACAATTTAGAACCTGAGGCTAAATATGTCTTTATCATGGATCATTGAAGATCCATCACCAATCCATTGCATGATGCCATTTATGTGCAAAATTATGGTTGAAATGTAGAATTACTTACATACTGCTGCAGAGAAGTGCTCCAAACTGCCACTACTGCTGCCACAAATCCTTTTGCATTCACACTCACATCTGTTACAGTACAGACTGCAACTCCAAGGAGAACCACTACTATGCTAAGCTTTGTGTCCCTTGAATATCGGACATTGTCCAACACCACTTCAAGAAAACAGGATACTGGGATCATACTTAGCTTTGCAATCTGACAAGAGGTTCTAAAAGACATTAGAAAACAATGTGACTTCTAGAATGTTCTCCACAACACAGACAGACAGAGCTCAGAATTTCACACTGACCTGATAAAATCCAACAGAGTTCCACATCAAACTCACATTCATTCCAACAATGGAGAAGTTTGCAAACAGAACAAACTTCAGAAGGTCAGGAAATGGTAGGTGAGTAGACTGGATATAACCCAGCCACCTAAGAACCAAAGTTAACAGGGTTGTTGTGGCAAAATGTAGACCAGTTAATGTTGTAGCTGCATGAACCATTAACAGATCAGGGATACTGCAGAATAAACAAATTCAATGCTTCAACACAGAACACATGTTCAAATTAGGGCTACATCTAATAAGATCAAAGGCAGGTTTCCAAAATATTCCAAGGCTAATAGAAATGGTCAAATTAATGTTTAGATTATAATAGCATATTTATGCTTGTTCTGAAATGTATTTTCCTGAGATTAATTCTCATATTGGGATTTAAGACCTACAAGTAATTTCTAGACCTAAAATTTATTGTTTATATAAATTTCAGTAACCCTAAATTCTCTAAATCCTTCGTCCATTGCATCAGTTTCTCAAGTGAAACAAAAGGATTAAAATCCTAAGAAAATTCTAGAGCATTTGACCCCATACCATTGCCGGTCCCAAAAATGCAATTAATATTAAGGAGAGATCAGACTGGGAAGTTTTCCACTCTAAATGGTATGATCAAGCATATAAATCCTTTATGTCATGAGGTTTATAATAGAAAAAATTCTTATAGAACAAGAATCTAGCTGAAACATCTTAGAATGTTCATGTGCCTCTTTAAAAACTTGTTTACAGGAAAGTAAAGGTCTTCTTCGCTACCTTTCAACCTTATCCATTTCATAAAGTACACTAACTTCTAAAGCACAAAAGGGTATGGACTGTTTAACATAGTCAAAACTCTAAATTAAGAAAAGGACAAAATACAATTATGACGTCCTATATAAGCTATACACCATATCCTTGATGAAGAAGGGTGAGCCTAAAAACCCCTTTAATTCTCACGTGGCCATTTGTTTTATATATATGATGACCGAACTTCTAAACCATTATTAGCATATAGGTTGTGGCCAAAACTGAACAAAATCCTACGAAAACAAGAACATAAAACCAATCAATGTGGTTACACCTAAATCAACAACACAGACACTCAATATATCTAAGAGAATAAACATGTTCGAAAAAAAATAAGCAAAGATTTACGTGATGCAAGTCTAGATGTAGATGAAACTACAATAGATTGGTTGTGATCAGGGACATACCGAAACTAAAACCATAGTTAGCCATCAAGGCTTTGTTAACAAGGATTATTCCAACAGATGTAACAACATTGAACAACCATGAGGCTGCGTCAATTGCTGCCTTCTGATCTGCCACGCTTGCTTTAGACATTTTCTTCTATATCTTGCAATTATCAGCAGAATCTTCAGAGGTTGCTTTTCATGAGCGTAGTAGTACGCTCAAAGGTCAGAGCTCAGTTGTCCCTATATTCACAGCTAACCTGCAAATATAGATGAAAAATAAGAATTAAGAAATAAAGAAGGAAAAATACAGAGAAGATTTTTCATCTGTTCAAACAAATAACTTAATAACAGTAAGAATCCAAAACAACAAAATGGCAATATATTCAACAGAGATCTTGTAACAATAGAGGTCATAGTGAAATGAAGCAAAAGAAATGCTAAAGAGACATCGGTAACAGAAGCAGATCAAAATAAGCACAAAAGGGTAAAACCAAAATTGCTCAAACTTTCAAAATTATTGACTTGGAGAAGCTAAAATGTAAACCACATCAATGAACGACCGCACAAATCGCATCCAGTGGACAAGCCGACATCAAAATTTTGAACACTCGTGGGAATTCTCCATTCTCAGAGATGCACATTAACAACGAGCACTATCATAAAACACCGTAACGCATTAATAACTAGTGATTTCAAACATGAATACGAAAACAAGACGACAAAATATAAATAACCGAAAGGTGGATCAAAATCATACTAAAACCCTCTAACTACAACGTCAACAAAACCTCCACCACTAACACTGTCACTCAAAAACCGAAATCACACGAATACATACCCCAATCAACGAATCAAACAAGCAAACACAACTAGATCACGAAAATGAACCCAATTTTCAAAGCTTTACAAGCAGATCCAGCACGAACCCACACAATTACACGCTAAAAACACGTTATCTACGGCAAATCACACTCATGACAGCTCAACAGCCCGAAATCAACCACTGCCACGACTCAGTACTGTACCTGGAACGACTCGCTTCTACCTTTTCGCTTCAATTTTGTTTTCCCGGAAAAAGGGAATGCTGAGAAAGTTTTTTTGCCGGGAAACAAACAGAAAACGGAAGCACAAAACTAAACCAAACAAGCAGCACAAGAAGAGAATGCTTCGCTCTTCGAGGGGTTTACGATGTTATTAAGGAATTTGGTGATTGAAACGTCTGAAAGAAAATTCCTTCTTTTCGTTAAAAATTTCACTAAAAAATAACCAAAAATAAGAAATTCAAAGACAAATTTTGATTATATGAACTCGACAGTTCCGATCAAACCCATTAAAGCTAAAGACACTGTTTTTTTAAAATAATAAATCTGCAGCAGAAATAATTTTTTATTTCACTTAATAATATAAAATTAAATACTATATTTTAAATTAAATACGAATTATGAAATAGGAGTAAGGTTGCGTACTATCAGACCTATTCAAACTTCGCTTTATTACAAAACTTTGGACTAAGTTTGATAGGCAATTCCTCCCAGAAAATAATAGATTACTCCTACAACACGTCCTTGGATAATGCTCAAGGCTCTAGGCTGAGTAGCAGCAGCAATTTTTAATTTATTATAAGCTCAACCGATTGATTCAATAAGTTCTTGCCGATAATCACGACCGCTGAATTCCAAATCGAATCTTTTTAAAAGGAAGATTTTCTATCTCATAGTAGCCTGCTCCGGTCTCCTTACGAAATTTTCGTTATTGGGTTAGTTATAGATTTTACATTTTTTTTAGACGAATAATGGATTATTAAGATAAGTTAATAAAAAATTAACTAATTTAAAAAAATAAATAACCTTTCTTTTTTAAAAAAAAAATCATTGTAACGGATTTTGAATTTTCGTTAAGATGCCTGTGTCCTGTCCACGTTCCATGAACCTATACACGTGTACAATATTCCTTTTTTAATTAGTTTAATTAAGGGAGCTTAATTTGATTAGTTGTTAATTAACTTCAAATAGAATCTGATTTATATTAGAAAAATAATGAAAGTATATCAATGCTTGTTGCTTTCTCTCTCTAATTAAGACCATGTATTATCAAATCTTCTCAAATTCTGCCTCAATGGGTCGGTGTTGATAATGACAATGATTTTAAACTCTTAATTATTTAAAATTTTTGTTTAATACATTCAATAATAGAGATAAAGAGATGAATTATACATATAAAATAATAATTTTTAAAAATTAAATAGTTTTAAATAATAAAATGGTATTTAATTAAATCAATAATATGTTAATATTTTAAAAAATATTATATGCTTCTCAATTCATAATTAAAGGGCACACACCACGTGGAAAGAGATTGAGAGAGGAATACATGGAAGTTACTTGCCAAAGAATGTTGACTTTTAGAGCAAGTTAACATCCTGTAATTTAGGCACAATAAATTCACATTTAATAGGCATATAATATGGTATTTACTTATTTGATTAAGACGCTCTTTATCTTTTCTATTACCCTTAAAGTAGGGCATGTGAAATAAATTACTTCTCTTTGTTTTTATCTCATGTGTAATATCTCCATTTTATAAAATTTTTAAAATAAAAATTAAATTGTGAATAAATATGGTAAATTAAATAAGTTCGACTTATTTTATTTTAAAATATTTAAATGATATTAATTTTATATTATTTGAATTGAATTTCAAAACAAACTCAATTTGATGCGCTTTAATTGTTTTATTGCCCAAATAATCATTGAAGGCTTTTTATTTGTTTAGATAAGGGTAGGGCACCCCGATTAGGGTGTTCTAACTTTGTGTCACTTAATCTAATCCACAAGTTTATGTGAACTCCACATAAATATGTAAATGAGATTAGAAACTGGTTAAAATCTGATTCCGTTTAGATAGGAGTTCAATTCAAGGATCACATTTTGAAATATTTGAATAAACATTGATTAATTTAATAAAATAAATTTTTGTATTGCTTGGATTGAATTCAAATTAAATCTAATCCATAAATTGAAGGAATCTAATTACAAAGAATTAATAGTTATTTTTGTGTACTTTTTATTATATTGTATGTGTATTCTTTTTTTTCCATCCTTGAGCATGAAGACATTTATATGTTCATTTGATGTGTTTAATTGCCTCTAAGGCCTAGTTAATTATCGGAGGCTTTTATTTTTTTCTCTCCTAACTACATTATATATATTATAATCAATATTTTAAAAATCAAACTAAATGTTAAACTAGTAATATAAGTCGTTTAAGATTTAAAAATTTTAACTGATATTAAATTGTCATAAAATTAATCAAAGATTGAATAAAATTTAAAATTTTAAAATATAATTAAAAGAGATTATCCTTGATTATTGAATAATTTAAAATTTAATTGAATTAAAAGAATTAATTAATTAATTTTAATTTATAAAATCTCACTAATTTACGAAAATTGTTAATTAATTAATAAACTGATCGAATTTTTAACAAAGAAAATTATTAAAATAAATAAAATTAAAATCGTATTCAAAATTTTTATGATTAAATTGAATTAACGGAGATAAAAGGAGTTCTGAGTTCCAAAATGGTGGGAACTTATCCGGCTTTAAGAAAGAAAAGAAAATATATTTTCACGTGGGAATGAGATAGGAATTTAATGTTAGGAGTCATTCTCTTGTTGCTTTTGGCCGATTGGTGAAGCACACACGCTATTCACGCATACGTTTTCCATTCAATATTTCTCTGGCTTTTCATTGCAATTGCGTTTCCACTTCATTTCTCATGTTTGCTATCCATCACTTTTTTCTTGAAGACAATAACTAACCTCTTCTCAATTTTCATAAACACAATGTTGGATCTTGTTCAATTATGTTTTTTTCAAGGGTTACGTCAACTTTTACGTGTAGATCTATAATATTTTCTATTCTTATAATAAATTATGAAAACGACAATGTGTTGATTTTATAAAACTTTTTAATTTTTATAAAATAAGGCTTTGATCTTGCTAGGTTTTGTTTTTAGGATCACGTCAACTTTTATTTATAGATGTATAATGTTCTTAGTTAAATTTTACAATAAATTTATAAAAATTTAAAAACTAAGAATTTTTATTTTTTGTAAAAATGGTAACAACAACAACACTCAATATGAATCTGACTTATACGTGAGGTCTGAAAAGATTTAATAGTATGCAGATTTACCTCTAATTAGGAGAGGCATTGTTTTCAAATTTTTGTGAAGATAGTGTTGAAGGTAATTTGGATATTAGCATTTTAATATTATAATTAAAATTTTATTTTTAAAGAAAAATAATTACGTTATCAAATTATATCAGGATCTAACTCAAAATTTTTATGTGAGTTGGTTCAAATTGAAATTAAAATAAAATGAAAATATTTTAATTAATTAATTTTAAAATAAAATAATAATATTTAAGTAATAAAATGTAATTTTTTAAATTATCTTGAGATGCTATAAATATATTGTTCACTTGATAAATGAGTAACCCTGTAGTTATATAAGGTGAGGGATAGTTAGAAATTTAATCAAACCTTATATATGTCTAGGTCTCAAATATTATGTGATATGAATATAATAAAGCAATTATCATATATTAACGAATGCTTTAACTACATGATTTTAATTAGAGATGATAATGAACCGATCCATGAGTTGATCTCGCTAAATTTTTTAAAATTAAAAGTATAAAACAAAGTTTTTTTAATTGTGTTAAGGCCTACTTGAGACCTAACTTTTTTAAGTAAAACGATGTTGTTTTGTTTAGAAAATTGTACCTTGAATCAGTATGAGCCTGATTTGGCCCATTAAAAATACTTAAATTTAAGCCCATGAATCAGTCAATTTCCATTCCTAATTTTAATAGATTAATGTTTTTTTAAGGTAATCGTTACTAACGCATAAAACAAAACATTGAGAGGAAAGGCCTTGAAAACTAACCCAAGCCAACAGGCTTACCCCATACACCCGGAACCTACTAGCCTTTCACCCTCAATGACAAAAGAGGCAGAACAATCTGAATGTAAAATGGAATTTTAGCAAGACGGATGAACACTCCAGTGATGTGGGTTTGCATGTAATAAGGCTACCCTGGCTAATGAATGAGCCGCCTTATTGGCAATCCTACGCGTCCATTGGAAGGACAATTGAAGGAAATGTCGCTTGATCTATAGACAATCAAGGACCAAAATTTCAATCTCAGACCGATATGAAGAAGGAGCTAGAATTGTCTGAACAGTCGTCAAACAGCCAGACTCCACTATAACTTTGTCAAACTGTTGATCTTTTAACCAGGATAGAGCTTCCCTGATAGACATGATTTTGGCAAGAACTGGATCAAGTAGGAAAGGGTAATGGCCTGATAGAGCAGCCACAAAACACCCTCGTTCGTCCCTTAACACAGCGGCGAACCCCGTGGCATTCTTGTCGTTAAAAACCGCCGCATCCACGTTACACTTCAGAAAACCTTCATGAGGTCTAACCCAAGTAGAATAAATAGCTCTAGGATTTTCGATCGTGATGCTGGCTTTCTCAAACATCTCCCGTGCCTCTTACCAATCTTTTAGAAAACTATCAGCAAAAATAGTTACCATCCTGGGCGGACTGGACTTGCTTTGCCACACCCGAAGGTTACGATGATACCAAACACTCCACAGCATCGTCAACAAACGTTCAAGTTGAGGAGACAACTGAGTTGATAGGTTGTGCGTTAGGACGGTTTCAATCCCAGTGCTTGACCGACGCAAACCTATCGACAACCAAACTGCTTTGGCTGTTGAGCACTCCAACAGCACATGATTCATATCTTCGGTATGCCCGCAAACATCACATACGGTATCAAGCGTGATGCCCTTCTGTCGAAGCCGATCCTTGTATGGGAGGAAATCGCGAAGGCAACGCCAAATGAAGTCCTTAATCTTTGGAGGGAGGTCCAAATTCCACAAGCGTGTCCACGGGCCATCCGTGAATATGTTGCCAATATCAGCAAACAAAGAAAGAGCCATACAATAACCATTTTTTACCGAATAAGAACCATCCGAGCTATGATGCCAAGTTAATTGATCAGGGGGTTTTGAGATAGCAATTGGGATCCTGGAAACTCGCCCCACATCATAAGGAGTAAACATGCCTTCCAACATTTGTGCGTCCCACCCCGAGCCGTCTTCCTTGAGCAGGTCACACACCCTAACATTGTCGAAATCTAAGTTGAAAGGAGAGTGGACGTAAAAATTGTTTGCGTTTGGAATCCATGGGTCTTTGAAGACATTAATTGAAGCTCCATCTCCCACCCTCCACCGAATCCCATGCCTTATAATGTCCTTGGCCGCATAAATACTTTTCCAGATAAAGTCGGAATTAGTTCGATCCCTTGCCTCCATGAAACCACAAGTGGGGAAGTATTTGTCTTTGAAGATTTTGCTCGAAAGTGAGTCAGGGAACTCCAGAAAACGCCAGGCTTGTTTGCAAAGCATAGCTAGGTTAAAACAGTAAAGATCCCGAAATCCCATACCTCCAAATTTTTTAGGAACACAAAGTCGATCCCAACTCGCCCAGTGAATGTGCTTTCTGTCAGTGATTCCCGATCCCCACCAGAATGAGTTCATCATACGCTGTAGTTCATCACATGTGCCTCGGGGAAGAAGAAAAACACTCATATAGTATGCAGGTAGAGCTTGTGCCACTGTCTTGATGACAATTTCCTTCCCTAGTTTAGAGAGCAACTTGTTCTTCCAGCTCGCGATACGTTTGCTCAGGCGATCCTTGATGAAAGAAAAAACTTGCTTTTTCCTTTTGCCGATAAAAGAGGGAAGACCCAAATATCGCCTGTGATCAAGAGGAGTGCTAACCCCTAATATATTTTCCACCGCGTGTCGATCAGACGGGTGTGTGTTTGAACTGAACATAATGCCTGACTTCTGAAAATTTACTACCTGACCCGAAGCAGCTTCATAAATAGTTAGGATCCCCTTAATGTTTTGTCCTTCGACTGTGTTTGCTCGAAAGAAAAGGAAACTGTCGTCTGTAAAAAAGAGGTGTGAAACATTAGGGCTTCCAGAACAGATAGAGATCCCATGGATGTCCCCCCGAGCCTCATTTTTCCTTAGTAAAGCCGATAAACCCTCAGCACACAAGATGAACAAGTACGGAGACAAAGGATCTCCTTGCCTCAAACCACGTTTCGGGATAATCAGTCCTACTTCGGAGCCATTAAACGCCACTGAATACCTCACCATGGTAACACACACCATAACTATCTCCACCCATTTACTGTCAAAACCCAACTTTAACAAGATGAACCGAAGATAATTCCAATCTACCCTATCATAAGCTTTACTAATATCAATCTTAAGAGCTGCTTCCCCTATCTTACCCTTTCCCTTATTCTTCATGTAATGAATGATCTCAAAAGCCACCATGACATTATCAATGATGAGATGACCAGGGACAAACACCAATTGCATAGGAGATATGATCCTTGGAAGGAGAATTTTGAGACAGTTCGCAATCACTTTAGCTATGAGTTTGTATAAGACGTTGTACAAAGATATGGGTCGAAGATCTTTCATGCTTGTGGGCTTATCTTTTTTAAGTATCAGGACTATCACCGTATCATTTAAGGTGGCCGGAAATGCACCTTGTTTCATCTAGTTATGACAATTTTCAAAAATATCGACCCCTATTATATGCCAACACTTCTAGAAAAACGTCAGATTCATACCGTCGGGGTCCTAGAGCCTTATCCGAATGCATTTCAAACATAGTTGTTTTGAACTCCTCAAACCTTGAGGGAGTTAGGAGCTGGACGTTATCCTCTTGATTAATCATCGAATTAACATTTGCAAAATGACCGAAATCCGTGTTACTCGAGTCCGAGAATAATTTCTTGAAATAATCAAGAATAATATTACCAATTCCCTCCTCTTCCATAACCTGCTGCCCATTGTCATCGATAAGTGAAGTAATATGATTAAGCTGTTTCCTTTTTGACGTTTGAGCATGAAAATACTTTGAGTTTACCTCCCCATATTGCAACCAGAATATCTTCGAACGCTGCTTCCAGTAAATGTGCTGGACCCCGCTCCCAGAGCCCGGCCATCCGTGCTGGACCCCGTTTGCAGAGCCCAACTATCCAGAACGGAACGCAAACGAATACCGTTGGGCCCGAATCCCGACCCCAAGGCTAGACCCAGG
>JANZLC010000202.1:1069415-1080622 GCA_026413385.1 Erythroxylum gracilipes | reverse complement strand
CATTTAATCCAATTCATCCAACTTTAGGCCAAATTAATCTTTAATCAACTTAATAAAATTCTAAACCAAAATAAAAAATCATACATCAAAATAATAAATCTAGTTTGGGGTCCAACAAAATGTCTTCTTGTGCGAGCAGTCGATTGAGAGCAACTTTCTATGCCCGAAATAGAGCCCACTACAGCTTTTGTCGAGATAGCTCCATGTTTCGTTCAATGGTGTTGATACGCTCAGCAAAATTATGAATATTATGCTTCTGCCAACTAAGTAGACTAAGACCACAATCCCTCAATCGAGGAATGATATTCTTATCACCATTTGCCTTCCATAAACCAGATACAAAATCGACAAAACCATCCTCCGACAGCCATTTACTCTTAAACTTGAAACGTCGGATCCTCTTAATGGGCATTCTACGTGCAGCCTCCAACTTAATTGGATTGTGGCCCGAAGCAGGACACACTAAATTATGTATTTTATGAAAAGGGAACAAATCCATCCATTCTTTACTAACAAACGCACGATCCAACCTTTCCAACGTTAGAGCACCTGAGTCTCTACCTCTCTCCCACGTGTAGCCAAACCTAATTAGAGGGACTTCCACTAAGTTACAGTCCATTATGCAATGCCGAAAACCTTCCAACAACAATGTAGGGTAGTCCACTCCTCCTAGTTTATCGTTGGTTGTCAATAAATTATTAAAATCTCCAAAGCATGCCCAAGGTATATTGTGGAGCTGAGAAAGAGAGCACAGTAGCTCCCAGCTAGCACGTTTTCTAGAGGACTCTAGGAACCCTTAAAAGCGAGTAAGTCTCCATTTTGGATTAAGCGAGTCGTCAATAACCAAATCTATATGATTGTTTGAGTAACCAAAAACAGTGGCTGAAACATTTTCCATCCAGAACATGGCCAGGCCGCCACTGTGACCAAGCCGATCAACGCAAAAACAGAAATCGTAATTCAATAGAGATTTTATTTCTTTAATCTTAACCGAAGTCGCAAGAGTTTCACTTAAAAATAAAATGCAAGGCTTATTAATCATAACTAAATCCTTTAAAGAGCGAGCTGTCTAGTGGTTGCCTACTCCACGATAGTTCCAAGCAATGAAACTCATGGTTCTCGGCGGGTCTGCTGAGCAAGACCGGCCGCTGATAGTTGGTTTGGTGAGTTGGACAGGATCATGTCCTCCGTATTCATTTCTTTTACGACAATAATACTCGTGTTTCCTTTTTGAGGACGCTTTTTACTCTCTTCAATATTGATGATCAAATCTTCTTTCTCAAATGGAATTATACTAGAAGCCCCCATATCGGGATTGTCTCCACTAAAATCATGGTGATTGTATCCTGCGTGTGAGCTGGATATGGAAGTGGATTTCAGTGTAATCTTTTAGGATAGAAAGAGAAGTTGTTCCTTTCTTGTGGGGATTCTTAGCTGCAGAAGGAAAGAATTTGGGGTCCAGATTTTTTGCACCAAAATCAACTCCAATTCCGTTACCAGGATCCCTCTTCCATAGAACCATCTTCCGATCATTACGAGCTCTTACTTCGGCCTGAATTTCCTCCAGCCATTCCTGGTAATGCTCCTCTTCCGGTCGTTCCAGCAGTTTAAGACAATTGGTTTCACTATGTTCGATTATGCCACAAAGATAACAAACAAGTGGGAGACGTTCATAGCTGAACGTTATCTCCATCGGAGCAGCTCCTTGTTTTCTGATAATCTTCTTCCTCATCAGCGGTTCTTCCATGTTTAGCTGAATCTGAACCCGCATGTAGCTATTCCATGAATCCCTTCGCTTTGCCGATTAGTATTCCAGATAAGTGCCCATCAGATTCCCAATATTTCTTGCTATCGCATCAGAAGCACAACCCAATGGGAGGTTATGAAATTGTACCCAGGCGTCTGTATGGATGAAATCGATATTCTTTGGGTTCTCCCCTTCCTTCCATTGATGAACAAGCAGGATGCATTTATTAAATGACCACGGTCCTCCAGCTAGCATCTTCCTCAAATCGAAATGGTGATATAACTGAATGATGTAGATATTGTTTGCACCCATCGGTTTAATATACGCCCCTCGCATTGAACACCATAAGCTCAGCAACGTACGCTCTAATGCCTCTGCGTTAACCACTCTTTCACCTACCAGTTTACCCAATAAGCACAACTCGTAATTAATCTCCTCCGTCTGAGTATCCTCCGGAGTAATAACGAACTCGTTGTTTTCTTTCTCCCGGATAGAAAGCTTTTGCTACCCTGAATCTATGACTCTGAATTGACACCTAAAAGGAACCAACGAAAAACTAAGATCTAACACACACCATGCACATAGACGGCAGGACCAAAACTTGCACTCTTAGAGAGAGAAAGCGAGGCAAGACATCGTTATAATAGATTAATGTTAGACTTTATAACTCTAAAAAATGAGTCCAAATAATTATTATATATCAAAACGTGTGATAATTTTGAATCTAATATGATTTAATGTACAATTAAATTTTTTAATTTAGTTTGATTTAAGCCACAATTAGTAATTTCTAACACTTTTAGAATCTTATTTTAAAAAAAGAAATTTTAAAATATTTTAGAACTTTCAAATATTCTCATAAATATTTGAATTAAAATTTTGTTACCGAAAAGTATTCTTAAAGTAACAATAGAATAGTAGAATAGTCCTTACTTCTAATTGATAGAGAGACTATTTTTGATAAAAAATAAAAAAAAGCAATAATAAAAATACAAATAAAAATACAAGATAATAATAAATTAATAAATAAAAATAAAATTATGTACAAATAAAATATAATAAATATTTCCACTTAAAATTTGATCAAATATTTTATATATTTTAGGTTGGCCAAAATTTCAACTTTAAAAGTTTAATGTAAATATTAAAGGGCCTTTGAATTCATAGCCCAAGGCTTCAGGCCCATACGCTCTCTCTTTCCCTCCTATTTCGTCGTCACATCAAAATTGCTTCCCGCCAAGCAGTCTTCTGTTTTGCTCTGCGTTTTTGTCATTTTCTTCTCGTTTCAAATCCATTCCCTCTCCCATCCCTCCCTTCGCGCGTCAGATTTTGATCAGGTACCCGACCCTTCCTTCTTAATCATGCTATGTTTCCTTTTATTGTTTGTTTGTTTATTTAATCATTGTTTTTAGCGAGAGGTTTCGGCTTCTGCTTCCGTTTTAGGGTTCCTATTCTATATTGGGTCCAATTAAATCCTCAACGGATTGCATCTTTTAAAGTTTTTTTCCGGATTACTTATTGGGCAATTGGCTTGGTGGTCAGAGAGGACTTATTTGCTTAATTTTAGGGTTGGATCGAATTGGGAACTAGGGCCTTCACTTGCATGATTGAAGCAAAAGCCATGCGATACTAACGAATTGTACATATGATTGATGTTTTCTGTTTCTTGGGTCAAAGTTCAGCAATTGAGGATCGGTAAAGTATATGCCTGCTGTGGATTGGCGAGAATATAATATTTTCGCTGAAATTTTAGTATAACGTGTTTATGGTGAATTGGGTATTCAGCTTCTTGTAAACCAATGATTTAGGGAAGTTCATTTTTTGTTGCTGATAATCTCTTCTTTTACGGATTTTCTTTAGTGACGGTTCTCTGTGTCTGCCTTTTGTTTACGGAAAAAGAATATCAAGTGTGATCATTTCTCTTTGTCAATTCAATTATTTTATGCGAATTTGAGTGCATGTGTGATTACTGATTTCACTTGGCGTGTGTTTGCTGTGGATATATCTCAAAGAATGTTACAATTTTAATACAGCTGGTTAACTTCTTTCTGAGGTTCAAGTATTCTGAATGCTTGGAATTTAACGGCTTCCTAGCAATGAAGAAAGTAAAGACTACCTTACTGTTGTTATAACATGCAGGAAAGCTGAATTTGATGAAAACTTCTGAAAATCAAACCATGAAGGTTGTTGATAAGCCCATCAAGCTTATAGTTGGGGCCTCCAGGAGACATGTTGCAAAATCTAGGAGCAAAACCACGAAGATGAAATTCAAATCAAAAGGTAGTTGGTTTTATGAAGTTGATCATCAATATTTTCTATGTCTATACTTTATAGTTTATCTGAAGGTTCCATGCTTCCTGTGATTCAACTTTTTTGGTCATTTATTTGATTTATCTGTAATCTGCTAATTTACTTAAGCTTTATATTCCTCTGATGCAGTAGATGTTGGAGTTACTGAAGCTGGTTTAGCTCAAGCCTTGCATCCTCATCTTTTAGACAGTGACAAACCTGTCACAGAGACAGGGAATACTGTACCCAAGAACTATCCTGAACAAACCTTTCATCCCTCTGTGAAGGTCAAGTTGCAACTTTTTCCAGTGGATGAAGACACTCGCCTTGGACTAGAAAAGGTTAATTTGGCTGACTTAACCTTCAACAAAAACAGAAATCTTTGTACCTTAATTTCTATCTAACTGCTAATATTATTGAGCAGGATGGCTATCATCCATATTTGGAACTCACACTAAGCTCCCGTAAAAGGATATCTTCTGTGCTAAAGCACCTCAATAGCAAATGGGGTGGTTCAAGAATTGCAGTTGGGGAGCCCATTCTTTTACCATATAGTGCATCTGAAGATACAGCTAATTACTTATGGACGTTGAATGAAAATGATGTCCGTGCAGGGGATGTCTTTGTAGCTATAGGATGCCCCTCTGTTTTCCGCTTAAGGTTTATCTTGGCCTTATATTTTGAGATTTAGCAGTTTTTATAATTCGAGCTTCTGACTTATCTTTTTGACAAGGTATGGCTGGTTCTCCAATTCTGAAACAAATTCTTGCGAAGCTCCTTCAATAGCAGCTCCCTCTAAGGCTTATCAACATTCTGAAGACATGCAGGAAAATACAGAAACTGATAGAGGAAACATGCATATAGAAGGGGAAGAGACTGAAGTACCTAAAGAGTCCAGACCATTCATTGCAAATGGGACAACAGATGTTGCTGTGGTTGGGAACGGATCAGCTGAATCTATGGTACTTGTTTATGTTTGACTGTTCCTGGTGTATTATTGTGGAATAACATAGATTTCTTTTGCTTCCTACTGATGATATTGCAATGAACCTGGATTTCATGCTTGGTAATTTGCTGATAATCTAACTTTCACCGTAGTATAAGTTGCCTTTTTTTTTGGGAAAATCAAGTTGATTAAAGCATATTTCATGGATGCTCATTAAGTAGAATTTTTTATAGACTGAGGCTATATTTATACTTCTAGAATGTTTTGTGGCAACATGCTTTACATGTTGCATTGTTATGATCTGTGCTTAATCATTTGGATGTAACCAGGGTAACGAAGTGAGAACAAATGTTGGTGTTGAACAGTCTTCAGCACCGTGGGATGATGGCCTGACTAACATAAGTATTGGGGGTTTACTATCTGAAGCATCCATGCAGGGTAAAGTGAACAATGTTAATCCAAAACGAGATGGGAATGATGCAGGGCTGCAGCCATCTCAGTTAATCTCTGATTCTTTGGATGCTTTCATTACTGCTCAAATAAGTGGTTTTCAAAGTACAACACCACCCCCCCATGGTTCAGGGTTATCTATTTTGGATGCTGAAAATACATGTCATGCATTTTCTTTTCAAAAATTCCCTTCAACAGCCAAAGGTGTTGCTACAGGCGAAGTTGTTTTCTCCCAGATCTGTGGTCAAGATTCCTATAAGTCATTTAAATTTTCTGATCAAACTGAGGTATGCCCAATTTTATTTCAAGTCGGGGATCCAAATTTTATTTGTGAAGAAAGAGATCGAAATTTGGCCATATTTAGCAATAGGTGTATTTAGAACTTAAAACTTTTAGAAGAACTTTGCTTATAAATCATGTTGCCGTTTAATGTAATAATTATGAATCTCAACAAAAATCTCAATAAGATAAGGATCTTTCAGAAAAGGCATGCATGAAGCTAGATCCTGAACTGTTGGTATAGGGAACTACTTATTTTGAGAAGTTAAGACTAAACCTGAAGAATGTGAAACTTGTCCAATAATTAGCACAACAATTTCTTATGTCTAATTTTTCAGGTCAATACCCAATCTGGTCTTCCTCAAGGATATGCTCTTAAAGATTCTGAGTCAGATTTGTCACTTTGTTCTCGAGTGTACAGTGATGAAAGGAGTCTTGGGTTGTCAGGAATCAAATGGGTACTTCTATTTGCAATGGAGCTTTTCTCTTTTGTCTTTGAGTTGCAGAATAACTAATTTTCTGTGTTTATTTTCCCCTTGATGCAGACTGATTCTGTAGGACCCTTTGATCTTGGCCTATCTTCTTCTTGAAGGATTATTAGCGGCATCAGTTTGAGCAACGGCAGAACTTTTAACTAGTAATCTAGAACACCCTGAGAGAGGAATAATGTTATACTAGACGACTTGATTGAATGTTGATAATAACAATTTTCAGTCCGTTCGTATCTCGATTCAAATGTCTATATGGATCATAGCTTTCAGTTGCCTCTTTGGAGATATATTGAAACTAGCAATTGTTATGTTTCTTGTTTTTGTTTTTGGGCACGTAGGGAAGCAGTTGCATGTTCAATAAATTACATTACAACTATTAGAGAAGACAAATCTGGGAGTTTTTGCATATCTTCTCTTTTCGTTCTTCCCCGCTTGCACCCTATACTTCCAGACATTCTTTATGTATGGTCATGTTGATAAGGCACAGGCCAGCAAAATCGTTTCCTAGTTCCTACATGAGTTTTAAGTGTATACAGGAGTTCTAGTCTACGTTCCTTTCTACTCCATAAAGTGAGACGTTAAGGTAACAAGCAACATATCATACACACGGGTCAAACTGAAGATAGCTTCAGCTTGAAAAGTCTCGTCTTTTACTAGGTAGACACGGTGAAACTTGGTTTCTGTTGTCACACTACAACTATTTCAGCTTGGCCATATCATGTTTATTAGTTTTCAATTCCGAATCCCACTTGTCCAAACCTTTAATTTTATTATGTAAAAAAGTATAAATTCTGTGTTATCATACCATTACTCTTCGTAAGTTCTTATGAGATGAGACAAAAGATGAACTAAAAAACTGAAGATGACAAGTGCCAGGTGATTTCCAGAAAAGCAATGGAGTGATTGGACAGAATGATATTTACATGCACTTATACGCCAAAATAAGCAAACACATACCTTGGAAAAACAGTCCGAAGTCATTGATAATGGAGAAGAAAAGGGATGAAATCAAAAACTTTCTGTAATATTCTCAATCTTTTCCATGGCGAAGAAAAAGTTTGTCACTAAACAAAGAAGCCAAACATGTTTTCCAAGTTAACTAAACTCCAATCCGAAACCGGCTGAAGGACGGCTAGCTAATATCATGGTATCTTTTCACATTTAGTTTTCATTTTCATGGAAAATATATGACTCTTCCATTCAAACTCTATGATCCTCCTTTACTATGTCACCTAGCAATCACCGTAACTTGGATTCTCCGCGCCAAGTTGAGGATTCTGAGAGAGATCATGGGGTGTGTTCTATCAAGGAAGTCTGACTTATCACCACCAAGAAGGCTTGAGAAGATGAAACATGAAAATGGTTACAGTGGAGAAGGAGATGGAGGCAAACTTGCCGGGTCGAGAAGGGTGGGGAAGGATTCTGGGAGGTTGGTTAAGCAAGAGGTGGATAATAAGAGGGTGGTTGCATTGAACGGAGCAAATGGAGGAAGAGGAAATGGGGCCGCCCGTGAAGAAGTGAAGAAAGGTGACACAAATGTTTCAGACAGGGTTACTTTGAAGAAGATTACAGGAGAGGAGCTTGTGGGTGGCTGGCCAAAGTGGCTGGTTGAAAATGTTCCTAGAGAAGTTTTGGCTGGTTTGGTTCCTAAGAGTGCTGATTCCTACGATAAGCTTGCCAAGGTCAGTGCTTGATATGCTGTTTACATTCTCTATTTAATGACGATTCAGATGTGAAGGGGTAGAGTTGAATCTGTTTGATATGTTTTTGTAGAATTCCTATGCCAGAAACAAAAATTGTTATGTTCTTTCAAAAAATTTCCTTTTGGCGTTAAAATTCAGTAAAAGATCGATCCATGGCCATCTGAATTCTGTTCATGGTTTCTGTTTATTTTCTGTTCTCCCCTTTTTCTCAGGTTGGTCAGGGAACTTATAGCAATGTGTACAAAGCTCGAGATAGGGAAACAGGAAAGCTTGTTGCTCTGAAGAAGGTTCGTTTTGACACATCAGAACCTGAGAGTGTCAAGTTTATGGCTAGAGAGATCCTGCTTCTGCAGAAGCTTGACCATCCCAATATCATCAAGCTTGAAGGAGTGGCTACTTCAAGGATGCAATACAGTCTTTATCTTGTATTCGAATTCATGCAGTCAGATCTTACTAGGATCATAACCCGCGATGGTGTGAGACTCACTGAACCACAGGTTGGAACGTGTCCTAATCCTCAGATCACATTTCTTAACTGATATGTATTCACAGAATTGCCTGATGATCAAGGTGATGTTTCTGTCTTTAATGCAGGTTAAGAGATATATGCAGCAACTTCTTTCAGGTCTCAAACACTGCCATGAGAACGGTATATTGCACAGGGACATTAAAGGCTCCAACTTGTTGATAGACAAAAATGGAATGTTGAAAATTGCGGATTTTGGGCTCTCAAACTTCTTCGTTCCTAGACCGAAAAAGCCTCTTACGAGCAGAGTGGTTACTCTCTGGTATAGAGCTCCAGAACTACTGTTAGGTTCAACAGATTATGGAGTTGGTATTGATCTTTGGAGTGCAGGATGTCTATTAGCTGAAATGTTTATTGGAAGACCAATTATGCCTGGAAGGACAGAGGTATTCAAGTTTGTAGCTATAACTGATTGTCTTGTAGTTAAAAACTGTTAAGTGATCGTCTGTAATTTAAAACTTTGATGCAGGTTGAACAACTTCACAGGATCTTCAAACTCTGTGGTTCACCACCAGAGGACTACTGGAAGATAATGAGGCTTCCAACGAGCTTCAGACCTCCACAACATTACAAACCACGTTTGCAAGAAGCCTTTAAGGATTTTCCTGAATCTTCAATTGGCCTTCTGACCAATCTTCTTAACCTGAACCCAGCATATCGTGGCACTGCTGCTTCTGCTCTTCAAAGCCTGGTAAGTGCAGATAACAATTTCATGTTTTTGGTTAAATTCCCCTCTGAACACGGAAAGGCAACCGAAATGAGAGTTCCTCTGCGAGTTTTGTGTCTAAGATACTTATTCAAGAGTTCTTTTTTCTTGCAGTTCTTCTCTTCAAGTCCATTAGCATGCGACCTTTCAGGTCTGCCAGTAATTTGCAGAGAGGAGGATGAACCAACTCGAGGCAATGATCAGAGAAGGTATATTGTTCTTTCGAGCTCTGGAGTTTCAGTTCTTCTCTAAGAGTAACTAATCCTACTGATTTGGTTTCAACTTTTTCAGTTTTTTTCTAACATCCAATCGTTAATTCTTGCAGACGGAAGAACATGAAAAAACAATCCTCTCGAAGAAGCATTAAAGTTCAGGGAAGAAAGAACCTGGTAACTCCACAGACCAAAGAGGGAACTGAATCAGTTAAAGAGGTATTCTTTCTTCATCTTCAATAATCAACATCTATATCTGAGAGACAAAAAAAATGGGATTCTTTCTCTGCTGATGCATTACATGCAATTAGGTTCTTCAAGTGAAAAATGGGCACAAATTACGTACGGCAGAAAACCCTTAAGGTTATGAAAAAATAATAATAATAATGAGCAGACGCCATTATTGACAGAAACTGAAGAAACATCATGGTTCTAGAGCTTCTTTTTTCAACTTTTTTCTTAAACCAACATGGGCATTTTTCCATATACGATGATCCTTAAAGTGTATCAACCAACTTCTCAGAAGGAGCAAATGATTTTTCTGTGTCTGAGCTTTGATCTTCTTCTTTGTTTAGACCATTTCGGAGCCAAGCGTAAGTGGCCCTGAGACAGAAGCAGGAAACACCGCAAGTGACACATCTTCTATTCTAAAACCGACCATTGAAGGACACAGTCTGCGTCCATCTTTCTCTCCCATTCTTCGCACCAATGAAAAGAGAGTTCGAAGAAGCGACGCTCATCCAAATGCCATCAAGAACATACAGAACTACACGCTTTTACAGGCCACCATAAAAGACATGATCAACCACAATGGAGGAACTGGAATGCCTAACCATCAACGTTCGTATTCTACGTTAGATTTGCGAGCTCTTGACCCTGAGAAGATATCAAAACTCTTCGGATTAGACAAGGTTTAGACTATGAAAAGTTGGTACACAAACTTGAGTTTCCTATGATAGGTTATGTTCATCATATATATGGGTTCACTGCATGACTTCCCTCACTGTTTTGAGCTGCCTCCTTTTGTTTATTATTGTTGTCTTGTTAATAGAACTACAGAAGAATTTATGCTATTATATTTGGAATTTGTAATGAATACAATTTCAAAAAATTATAATAATTTATTATTATATTTTTAAAGTTAAGGCGATTAACAAATTAATCGCTAAATTTTATTTAAAAAGAAATGATAATAAGTCGGATTGTATTAATATGTAATCCGAGCTACCAAGTCAAAATTTAGATAAATTCAAGTCGAAATTAAAATGAAATCTTTTTGGTATAACTAATTATTCTTTTAGTAGATATATAGTTTATAATTTTTTAGTAGATAAATAGACTTATTAATAGATAATATCAAATATATATTATTTATTATTCTAGTTTAAAACAATATCATTTTGGTTAGATTTGGTAATGAATCAAATCAGTCCGGATTCTTTAAGAAACATTCGAGTCTAACCCATATTCATTTAAACCATAAAAAATGTGGTTATTTTAATTTTGAGTTTCTTAAATTTAGTGACCAAAATGGTGCTGTTTTAGGAAGTAAATTAAACCAACAATGTATTGTGAAGTTTAGACCGTCTAAACTGTAACACCCCATGTTAAGGGTTAGAAAATTTAGGAATTTATAGTACATCATATGCTTTGCATAATTGAGTATTCGTTAATATATGCATATAAATTTTGACTTATACAAATAATTGTACATGTATTCATTGACATTTCCAGGTAAATTTGATTTATAAGTAGAAATTGTGGATTAAATTGGAGTGTATTAATTATGATTTGGCAATTTTGGTATATTTTGGATATTTTGAAATTTTTGGTGAATTATTTTTGAGCTGAAAATTTA
>JANZLC010000202.1:1037977-1062686 GCA_026413385.1 Erythroxylum gracilipes | reverse complement strand
GAAAAATAAGTTTAAAAACGTTTTTGCTTCTATTCTATTATAAACTTGTTACCCACGGAGCCGTCGAGCTCACCCCCCATTTCCCCTCCTCAGGTTTTGAACGAGAAACCGAGTCTCCGCATCGAGTTTGAGGCAACTCCGATGCATATTGTTCATATGTTAGATTTGAGAAATCGAGGCCCTAAATCGCATTTTGAAGCTAATGAAGTACCTTGTATTTTGTTCCTTAAGATTTTGTTGTATTTGGGCTAAATGCCACTAAGCTTTGTATTTACTTAATTCCATGTAATTAGTAAGGTTTTGAAGTTTCAGTGTATTTTGTATATAATTCCTATGTATGTATGGTTGTATGGTGAACTTTGATAAAAAGAAAGAGTAAAGTGAGATTGCTTGATGTTGTGAAAACATTTAGAATTCTAAGAGTGTGATGTTGCCAATTTATATGGATTGCTTGGTGATTGAGTTGATTTGAGAGTTGGATGATTGAATATAAGGAAGATTGAAGTGGTTTTATGCAGGTTTGAAGTTAGGATGAATAAAATTGAAGAGTTTGGCTAGAGCATTTTTAGGGGAGGTGCTGTCCAAATTTTCCTAAATTTGGGCAGCAACTTCGCTTAGGGTTTAGACCCTCTTAATGAGTGATTTAGCTTTGGAGGTATTCTGGAAGTTTGTAGAACGCGTTGAGATCTTTAAAATGGTATAAAATGGGTCATTATCCGACTTAAGATGAAAAAGTTTTGAACGATTAAAGTTTGCTGCCCATTATTCCTTTTGGATTCTCGGATTACTATTCACTTGGCAATTTGGGCTGAACCTTCTTATGGATTTTTCGCCTCTTTAGAGCGGGAATCGATTTTTCCGTCCTTCATGAAAGATGTAGAGGATCTTTTATCTTTCCAACGAGGTATGATATGTCTCGTTCGGAGTTTGGAGTAAACAGTTATGAGGGTCGGAAGTTGACTTTTTACTATTCATTTGGTCATTTACTATTCATTTGGTCATTTCCGATTTTCCTCTTATAACTTTTGCAATTGACTTCCGATTCACCCGATTTTTGAACCATTGATTTTCTCAACAAATTTTCTACCTTCTCTCGCAAGAATGTAAAATTTTCAGATTCTTTGAATTTCGTCGGACATTTGCCCTCAAGTTTGTTTGAACCATTTGGTTGCTTTGACTTGGTTGAGTTGTAATTCCATTTGTTTGCTTTGCTTCCGCCTTCTGCCTTTCAGTTTGATTCGCTTTTGCTTCCGTTTTTGTTTTGTTCCGTACTTGGTTATCTGGTTCAATTCGTTTCGCTTCGGTTCCTAGTCTTTCGTCTCGTTTTCCAGTTGGGACTCGAATCATGTCTAAGTATGAGGGTTTCAGATCAAGAGGTTGGATATCTGGCTACAGGATCCAACAATATTTTTGCTGAGTTTTATGTAAATGATATTTTACAAGTGAATATTGTTAGCATAAATGTATGCTTTGGAAATATATGAGTTTTAATTTGAAAGTTAAATTTTATATGATTGGGAACTATATTGAAATAATTATGAATCCTCTCATATTTGATTTAGAAAATAAGATGAGTAGTAAATGTAAGAGTTGCTATTGCCTATGGTACATCGCTAGGCTTTATACACGATATTATGCTGGTATATTTATATTGGTTAGCCTATTATAGGTAAGCAATGTAAAACCAACTTCATAAATAGTGGTTAACCAATCATATGTAAGCGATGTAGAACTAGCTATGTGACTTGTTATGGGTAAGTGATGCAAAACTAGCTATATAACTAGTGGTTAACTAGTGGTAGGTAAGCGATGCAGAACTAGCTCCATAACTTTAGGCCTAGTGTATCATATAGTAAAGAAACTAGTGGTGAGCTATGCTGAGTAAGGAAAGTCATGAAAATAGTAATTATGCCATTATTAATATTAAAAGTGATTAGAGAGGTACTGTATGATACCGATTCTAGTGATTGGTTTATTTTTTAGTATTAAAGTTTTTAGAAAACTTATTGTCACTACTGTTTATTGTTTAAGGACAAAGTGAAATTGACATATTGAAGGCTCAATTGACTAAAGAGTTCGAGATGAAGGATTTGGGAGAAGCCAAGAAGATTGTCGGTATGGAGATAAGCAGGGACAGAGAGAGGGGCAAGCTTTGGCTAACTCAGAAGCAGTATTTGAAGAAAGTACTGCAACGTTTTAGTATGAATAAAAATATAAAATTTGTAAGTACTCTGCTTGCTCCTCATCTGAAGCTTAGTAACCAGTTATCTCCAAAGACGGATGAAGAATGGGCTTAGTAACCAGTTATCTCCAAAGAAGGATGAAGAATGGGAATACAAGGCGAAAGTCCCTTATGCTAATGCAGTAGGAAGCTTGATGTATGCAATGGTGTGTACGAGACCCGACATTTCACAGGCAGCTAGTGTTATAAGTAGGTACATGCATGATCCGGGTAAGGTTTATTGGCAAGCTGTGAAATGGATTTTACGGTATATCCTAGATACCGTAGATGTTGGTTTAGCATTTGATAATTTTTAATGTTAAATTGGTAGTTTTTAATGCTAAATGTGCTTAATAATCTTAAGGTTATTTATAATTGTCATTTATATATAATTTTCATTTATTCATTTGCCTTATTTATAAATTTGTTTAAATATATAGTTAATGCATTAAAACTCTATAAATTATCTTTTTGATATAAAAAGATAAACATACCTAAAATTTTAATTTAATAAGATAAAAATATAATAAATTTATGTTGAATATTATTCTTAATCATTAATATTTATGAACAATAAAATAATAATACATATAAATGTTGGAATATGGTAAGCAATATAATATAATGATAGATGGTGAGTATTACAAGATGTTAATTAGAAGTTTAACAATTCTTACAAACAAAAAAATAAATAAAGTTTTATGCCTAATATTTCATTGAAAAGGAAAAGAAATAATTTTTTTAGGTTCCAAGTGACATGAGAGTTGGTAGAAAAGGTAAAGGGCTATCCAGTGTTTGGATTCCTAAGAAACCTCCTTGCATGTTCCAAGCCATCAATTGAAACGGTTAAAGATCATCCCTCAGGGTTTAGTGAATTGACACCCTCTTTAAACAACTTTTTTTCTTTAACTAAATTTGTAGAAGATTTAGTGAACGATTTTCTAAATGCAGTATGCATGATAATATTAGACAAACTACACATACTAAGCATTTCAACTAATGAGCAAACATAATAGAACAATCAAAGCTAAATCAAACGGTATTAGGAATTCAAATTCTAACATATGCATGCTCGACTAATAAACTCCATAATCATCATAATGAAAAGACATAGTTTTTGCAATCGACCACTATTCCAAAACAACCAATTTCCTTAATCCTGTATAAGCCATTAGAACATCGCCACTGCCTCCATTTTCATCTATGTTCTCTTGAAGATTCGAGGAAGCTTAACACATCATATAATATATACAGTTAGATGTTCATATAATAGCTTTATAACAGAAAATGAGATATTGTTATGAGATATTGATAATATAGAAAGAGAGGTAGTTTGGATGATATTAAGAACTTTGAAGAACAAGATTGTCCATAGAAGGCAAGCGGTGATTAGTGTTTGATGAGGGGATTTGTTCTACATTGATTTGTTCATCATTTGGGACAATTTTGCCACATTCCTCCCAGTGAAGCTTATTTCCACCAATTGCCACATCGACATTCTGCCATGAATTAATTTTACCAGTTTTATTATGAAAAATCAATATAAGAATTATTATTTGAATGTTCCAACATTCTAGCAATGTTAATTTTGTGATTTATCAAGTGAGACTACTTTATATGATAAGGTTAAGAATGATAAATATGTATGTACTGTGTTTAGGGGTGCATAAACATCCCTTAATAATTTGGTTTAAATTATTTTAATAATTAGCTTGTTAGTAACAAGCTTTGAGCTACTCCATTATATATATGTTTTTATAAAATATATATTTAATAAATTTAAATGTGTGCATGCAAAAGGATTTGGTCTTTTATGAATAAGAGTAATAGGTTGTTAGTTTTGAGTTTTACTTGTTATGTCTAATCTATACTCTATTTGAATTTTAATTGTTATGTCTAATCACAGCCTCGTAACACATTGAAATAAAGTCATTTTGATAGATACATCTATATACCATAAGTGCTAGAGATTTGGTGTAAAAGAAATCATATGGTAAATATGTACATAAACATTCATTGCAAAAGTAACCTTCGTTCTCTATCCGACATTTCATCAAACAGTTAGCATGCTTTTCTCAAACAAGGATGGAAGGATGAAAAAAAAATGTTGGCGGATGCACATCTAGCACAGAAGCACAATTCACCATATTTTTGGTTTTGACCATTTGACTTTTAAATGTTACGTGTAATCACAACCTCATTACATGTTGAAACAAAGCCATTTGATGGATACATTTGTATATTATAAATGGTACAATCAAATGTAAATATGTACATAAACATCCATTGCTGAAGTAGCCTTTATTGAAGCATTTCATCAAATAGTCACGAGGCGTTCCTCAAACAAGCATGGAAGGTGGAGGAAAAAATGTCGACCCATACACATCTAACATAAAAACACAATTCACCATCTTCCAAACATAAACACAAACAAGAGATTGAATTGGGGTTAAATAATGAAGCCATTCGAATAGAAGATGAAGATATATCATCATTCTATATGAGATATTTAATTCCAATATAGTATACGTGGATGAAGCACAAGTCAATCTTCTTAGAAAGAGATGAAGATTAAATTGAGGATGAATTATATGGCAATGATGATACTTTGGTAGAATATAATAGTGATGAAGAGTTGAATCATAATTTAATTAATGATGATGATTTTCAAGATCTTGATCATGATGACTGAAGGTAATAAAAGTGTTGTTTATATTGTTTGAAATGTACTGTTGATGTTTAGGTTATGTTAATGGGTATTGTTGATATTTCACTTATGTTAATGCATATTGTTGATTTTTTTATATCTACATATAATAAAAAACTGAAATAATTAAACATGAGCTACCCTTTTGATACAAACACGTCTATACCATTAGGCCTCATTTCATTTAGTCAATACTAAATTAACTAGAGACAAACTATGGTGATATTTAAGATATGTTTATGTGGATTGTTAATGTTTGACTTATGTTTATGCAGAATGTTGATGTTTGAATTATGTTAATGTGGGATATTGGTGTTTGAGTTATGTTTATATGATTTTTACTGTTTAAGTTATGTTTATACAAAATGTTGTTGTTTGAGATATATTTATTTGGATTGTTAATGTTTGACTTATGTTTATATGGAATGTTGATGTTTGGGTTATGTTTATACGGAATATTGTTGTTTATGTTTATGTGGATTGTTGATGTTTGAGTTATGTTTATGTGTATTATTGATGTTTGATTTATGTTTATGTGTAATGTTGATATTTGAGTTATAGATATCCAATATAATGGCACCCGGTAGAAAAAAAGGAAAGAAGGTGGCAACTATCAAAATTGTTCCTTCCCCACAATAACCAGATCAATCCAACCATAGCCAACAATAAGAATCGACTTCATCCATCACTAAAGCTAGTTAGCAACAACCTCCATCCACCTTAACTTATGCTAAGGGATCATTAGGTTTGTTAATTTTTACCACCTATATATAGAGGAAAAATGAAAATCTTTCTTTATTTAGAAAAAATGTGAGAAAGCTAAGCTTAACAAAGGAAAAATGAAAATTCCTCACAACCAAGGCTCCAAATCAATTGTTGTCATACAAAAAGAATATTTAAGCTCTTTGTTTATAAGTTGTAATTTAGTAGTAAATACAATATTATTTGTTGTGTTTTCAATTAATTTTCCATAAAATAGAGTGAGAAGGAGCTATATGGACAAGAGTGTGATAGGAACACACTATACAAACTCACTCACTATAAGGAAGATCAAAGGTGGATGTTAGAAGAAGCACAAAATAACTATATAAGTATAAAAATTTGTTTAAAATTTGAGTTTATTTATTTATGTAGTACTAATTAATAATATTTGGATTCAATATTGATTTTTTTTAAAATTTTAGAATAAGATGCAAGAGATGCAAAAATCATTGTCTGACGAAAATGAGCCAAATGTAGATGAGATTTGCAACAACGTGCTTGGTACAAGATTTAGCTACATCAAATGTCTTGGGTTTGATCCTAAGCCAACTCCTTCATCCTTACCAAGAACAACATATGTTAACCATCTTGAACAGGAGAAACTGTCGCTTAAGGCTAAATTAGAATGTAATGAATAAAGTTATAACATAATTAATGAAAGCTCACCAAGCTTGAAAAGATGGTCAAACAAATACTTGGCCCGAATTATATAAGTAGTGTTGACAATGAAAACAATTCTTAGTTTATACATAATTATTTTGTTAACATTTGTATTTAACATTTAATAATATTTTATTATCTATATAAAATGTTTCTAATTTCTAATTATATTTTAATAATAAATTATAAAACAAAAATTCTAAATATTACATACAATAACGTGGATAAAAAATGTCATCAACAATTATAATTAACATGATAAAATTTTTACTAATAATTTTTATTAAAGAATAAAAACATAGCTAAAAGGAGTTTCCTACATTTTTTAAATCATCACCAAAACTTTTTAGGTATGTTTTGAAAAACGTTTCCAATAAATTTTGGTTGCACTTCTAAAAATGTAGCAAAAATTTTTTTGCAACGTCTCCTATATCGTTGCCAATAATTTTGAGTGAAGATTAAAATTTGTCACTAAATATTATTAGTTACATTAACAATAATGTAGCTAATAACATTCAGCTATGAAAACTAAGAGTACCAAAAAATCATTGTTGACAATTTTTTGTATCGTTACAACTCTCTTTTTGCTACGTATGTAACTCATAGCAAGAAATAATTAGCAACAACTTGAGAAAAATGTTGCCTATAGTATTCTGCTACCATGATTTTGTGATGAGTTGGGCAATGATTTAACATTGTTGTTAAAAATTAAAATTATCAATGATGAATGAAGGATTTTTAGAGACGAAAAAAAGTTCCTTTTATTGTAGTGCAACTTCATCCTTATTTTTATCTCTAATCATTCTTTTATGCCTCCTCGAATCAAGTGAGTTCCTTTTCCTTCATATATACCATCATTTATTTTTTATTTCTAGTATTTGTATTTTCCTACTTAACAAGATGTATTATATTGTTGTTAAAGCATAACACTAGTGGTTTGATTCATTAGCCTGTCAATTTATGATCATATGGTGTTATGGTTTCACAATATATTACAATTGTGATAGTATGTAACAAAGTGAAGTTAAGATGGAAGTTATAAAAAATGATTATGAGGAAAAAAAAAGATGGTATTGGTGGTGTTTCTTCCTTACCTTTTACCCTGATTTGATTATATCTTCTTTACTTGCTACTTTTATAATGTTTCCTTAAAAAGAAGAAGATGTGGGTATAAGAAGATGAGGGTTGAAGAAGATAACTGGCTTGTTCATTTTAAGGGTAATGACTAGATGTTACTTTAATTTTTATTAACTAGAAAAGTTAATCCTCACTTAATATATTATTTACAGAAATATTATTTTCTTTTTTTCAAGTCTTTCAAGTTAGAATCAAGTAAAAAGAGTGGCTTAAAGAAATTTAAAATTTTAAAAGTTTAATTGATTTAATTTTCTTTATAATTATAGTAATTAATATTAGACTAAAATATTTATAAAAATTTTGTGTAATTAATTTTTTATATTGTACACCATCAACAAATAAAGCTTGTAAGGAAATAAATTATTTCTTCATTATATTAATCTCTTGATTAATTAATGAACTCAATTTCATTATCTCTAATAGACAATGATGCCATCATTTTTTTGAAGTAAATTATTCTTTCTCTTTGACTTATTACCAATTGTGACCAAGAAATATTGTAGAATGCTTATATATCTCCTATTTAACTTTTCTAGTAAATGTATTTTTCTTATAAAGAGAACTTGCAACTTAATATTCTTTTTCATTTAAAGAAGAAACTTCATCAACTTTAATTTTATGTTTCTCTTATACATTGCTTGATGGATATTTAGTTAATGGATGTGTGTGCAAACTAGTTACCATAGTTTCGAGAAAAAATGTGACACAAATTTGAGGATACCTTAAATTATTTTTTTATTGAATATGTGAGTTTTTCTATGTTCTTATAATGATAAAAACTGTACATTAGAAACAATAATAGGGTATATAAAAAACAAGATAATATTTTACCCTAAATAGATTTTCTAACACCGATTTTAGTTTCTTGAAGTATGCTTTTGAAATTCTTTAGTCTTGCCCTCAATCTAATATATTTGTTCTTCAACTAGACATCAGGATACTATATTAAATTTTGTTTTTCTTTTCTTAATATTCTCTCAACCAGTTTAGGAAAAGTTAATAATTGATGGAGGCACTAACATTAGAAGATTCAAATAATTTGGGCACCTATCTAATGATATATTAAGTTTGGAGACTTTAACTTACAATGGGATAAAGTTCAGAACTATTGTTTGTTAATAATAAGATGATGGCCAAGCAATCAGCAAAATGAATTTGCATTATGATATTCTTATTTCCTTTCTATATTTATGGTAACAATATAAGAGTTTATAGATAAGATTTGCAATCTATGGAGTATCACTCTCTGTATGTTTCACATGACTTTATGTTTTATGCAATAAATAAAAAATAGAACTTGATCAAATGGTTGAATCAGCATAATCAGTACTTAGCCAACTAGTCAATTTATTTATCTATCAAAACTTCTTTATCTTTTAATTGGCCAACTAAATTAGACTTAATTGGTTTTATTAAACATATCAACTGATTCATTTTAATATTCTTTTCTGTTCCTTCAAAAACTCTACCTCCATCTTCATACTTATTTTTATCTCTATTCCTTCTTTTATCCCTCCTTGAATCAATTGAGTTCCTTTTCCTTCATATATACCATAATTTATTTTTGATTTCTACTATTTGTGTTTTTCCTACTTAACAATATGTATTCTATCGCGATCACAATATAACACTAGTTCTTTGCTTAATTAGCCCATCATTTTAGGATTGTAGGGTGATTTGGTTTCACGATATATTAGAATTGTGATAGTCACTACAAGAAAATAAGACAATCCGCGACGTTTAAAAAACATTACAAAATGTAAAAAAACGTCGCAGAATATAATTTGCGACGTTTTAAAAAACGTCACAAAAAACGTCGCCTAATGTGGTGTAGGTAAAAGGTTTCTGCGACTTTTTTCGTAAAACGTCACCAAAATACGGACATTCTGTGACGTTTAAAAAAACGTCACTAAAAGAATGACTTTCCTCGACGTTTTAAAAACAACGTCGCGGAAAGTCTTTCACGACGTTTTCAAAAAAACGTCACAGAAAGTCTTTCGCGACGTTTTTAAAAACGTCACGAAATGTCTTCTACGACGTTTTTATTATTATTTGTATTATTATTAATTATTAGTTTTCCGTTTTTTGAAAATCATTTTAATTTAATAATTTTTAACTTTAATAATTTTTAATTATTAAAATTAATAATTTTATACTGCTGATTCTATGTTTAAATTATTTTAAAATTTTGAAATTATTTGCATTCGGTCATTTTTTTGAATTAGAATTTATATATTTTAAATTACATAAAAAGGTATTAATTTGATGATAAGAATAAATAAAAATAAAATATTTTATTGAAATGAAAAATACAACAATGTTTATTATTATATAATGAACAAACAAAAAACATGTCTTTTGAGCAACATGACATTGAGCATGAAAGAATCTTTTTGTTTACTGATTTGGAATTTCATTCCACTGATGCGCGTGTTGTTATCAAGTTGGACTCAGGTTTGTGAAGCTGCTATGGAGAGTACTAACAGTGTGGTATGCTTAACTGCAGTTTTTTTCAGCTTTCAAGAATTCTCTCATAGAAGAGCAAAGTAGCTGCTGCATTGAGAACATCATCCTCCGAAACAACCTGAACTTCAGAATCAGAGATACAAAACCATTGCACCGGGGGAGGATTGACGTTTCCATCAAGATGTTCCTCGTGGGATTCGGTTCTCACACTTCTGTAAACAGTATAATGTCCACCTCCAGCTCTTCCAAAGTGTTCCACAACAGAAGCAAGGCGGTATGTGTAAGGTTTTGAAAGGCCTGGTTCTGAATTTGCACGCACCTGGGAAAATGGACACAAATACAAACTGAATTTGTTGCATGTCTTGAACTAACATAACAGGTTTCAAACTGATGTTTCCTTCATCGAAAGTATATACATTAGCAGTTCCTCTAGGGCCGAAGTTTGCAGGTCAAAGAGAATTGGGACATTACTCATTAATATGCCCACTAACTCTTACCTCCTAAGTCTTGTCTAGACAAGACAAAAGGCATATGTGATGCTCGTCCACTAATTTTAAGCACTTAATTATCAAGAATGAAAAAGGTTCATTAGTATTAACATTAGAACAAAAGCATAAGATGCTATATCTGACTATTTTAAGTACCTGATCATTCTCTACGAAGCCTACATCTGTACAGGTTGCTTTTGAATGTTTTCCGCTTCGGTACAAGTCAGATTCTCCCACAAAAGACGAGATGTTCTGGATGCATGCAGATAGATCTGCTGCTAATGATTTCGAGCATTTGTTCCGTGCATACATGCAATCTTGCATTCTAGGGCTGAACTTCAAACTGAAATGGTTCGGAAGAAGGCCAGCTTTATTATACTATTGCTCTTCCAACATGAATGGAAGCAGCTTCAAAATCAATGGAAACTTGATATGGCCCTACAATTGTCAAGCAAAGCAATCCACCATCACTTTCTTATTGCATTTAAATCATTAATAGATCACTTTCAAAGCTGCGCGAGTGAACTTAAACTTCAGATGCCACCAAGGATCAAAAATTAAATACCTGAAGTTTAACTAATTCTCCAAACTGATTTACCGAAGCGCGTTGTAAATGAATGCACAGAATCTGCAAGTACATGTTTAGTCTGATCAGTACATCTACAAGTTTGCAGGCAATTTAAATGCAGGAAATGGTTTTCTGAATAATTCAGTCGCTTGCTCATCTGCATGGCAGAAAAGTCTTCATAGATATTAGCTATTAGAAATCTAGATGAATTCGGACATAGTGTAACAGAAAGTTCAGAGCATAGTTCATACCGTAGGACACCGAGCAAGACTTAGTTGCCTGATTGTATGTGAAAAATCATTGGACCATGGCAGGCTTTTAAGACTAGAAAGACTATGACAGGTGCAAGAATCGTGTCTGCATCTCCTAAGTTTTTCAATCTCTACCTGAAACAAGAAGTAGTCACATAACTATAAGGAAAAAACTAAACCATGAAAGCAAAGGAATTACCTCTTCTGCATCTTTTAGGCTCAAATATTTTAATGCAGCTATGTGCCAACAATGGCTGCAATTATAATTCTCAACTAGTTCAGCAACAAAGAACTGCTTTAGACAATCCCCCAAAGTACATCCAGGCATCTAGTTACAGTTTACAAACAAATAAAACTTGAGTATGAGTCATATGAGATATAACAGTGAAAACAGACATAATCGATAGGCTTGAATACGCTGAATACCAAATATCAAAGGCTTCTTTTTTAACGTACAATGGTGGCACCACTTTCCAGCACTGGCACAAGAGGCAAGCTATGAAAAAATTGAAAATTCATTGAGATCTGCAGGATGATAGAAGCACAATAAATGTAATGGAACTAAAAGATAGGAGAAGATAAAAAACGTAAGCAATAAAGTATTCAAGTAGAAAAATTGAACTCATGTTGGAATGTTGGTATTGAAGTTCCAAGTCATACAAGATATTTATCCTTAATAAGTATGCAAGGCAATCCTCATGCTCTATACCAACCAAATAGAGCATAATTCTAGACATATACTCGAAGACCAAGAGGAATCATTTCAATCATTTCATAAATTTAATGATAAGCTACGAAACTTGTACAAACCTCAGATGAACAACTTTTACAAGTTAAAACACTGCTCAGAATCCCATCAAATGGTCCAAGGAAGTGTTGCTGCCATCGTTCTTGCTCATTCTGGATTTCATCCTTTGCTGTGAGTATCCTTAAATTTGAAGAATTTAAAGCATCTGTCAGAGAACTCTGACTTCCAGGATAACAATTGGAGAATTCTTCTCGTAAGGAAGACAAAAGATGAAGAAATGCTTCTTCCGCATCCTATTCTTGCATAAATCATGAATCAATAGATAGAAAATTCTTTGCAAGTTCAAATAAATCAAAAAAAAGCTACCATACCTGTTGGCTTGTTAGATTGAAATCCTGAACATAATGAGACATTGCATGCATAACCCTTCTTGGAGTCAATACAACTCTCCCTCCGCAAGATGCAGATAATTCTAGACAGAATACTTGTTAACAAAGTTGGAATGATCATACTACACAGTTTTCATAAATGGACAGTAGATGATAATACAAGAGTCCGTATCAAAGTGCTTTAACTTGTTAGCTTTAAAAGAACAAAAATTTAGGCATAACATCACAGTGATTCAACTGCAACTGTTTTGTCACAATAGCCAACAACGTAACGACAATTTAGTAAAACATCCAACAGTTCCATATTACAAAGGGAGAAACATCCCTATATTAAACTCAGCTTTGTTCACTAAAATTAAGGAATGATTCATTGTACTCATCATAGACATACCTTCTAATAAATCACCCAAAGCATATGTCAGCTGCAAACTTCCGCTGTCATCTTTGCAGCTGACATCAGTGGATGATTCACAGTCTTCCATAACCTTTTGAAGAAAAAGTTGAAAACTTGAAGTGCTAGCTAGAGCCTGATAAAATTTGCATCGAGGATTCAAATTAGAACTGTTGAGAGAAGTAAATCTTTGACAATAACTAAATGGTTTGCTTCATTTCTATCTTCCCTTTACGTTTTCCCAGAAATTTCTCGTCAAACAACCAGAACCGAACAACTTATACCGATTCAGACCATAAACAATAATACCCAAGTTACAAAAGTTAACCAAACCTGCAATATAACATTCAAAAAGCAATTATTGCCAAGATTCTGCAACCCAGGAACAAACAACTTTTCCAAGCGACTATCTTTTTTAGCCAACCAAGATAAACTACTGAGACTCCGAAAATTCCGGTCTCTCAAAGCCAGAATCAAACCGGCGACACCCAATAGTCCGGCGACCGGTAAATGAAACCCAGAAGAGAACTTCAACGCACGCCGGACGTTATGGACTATGAAGCACAAAGCTTTATCTCCTTCGATTTTCATTCTCAAACAGCAAGTTTTAGGCGGCGTGAAGAAAGAACTAGTGCAGGACTGAAAAAGACATGAAACAATAAAGATGGATCATATAGAGATTAACATGGAATAATCAAAGAAGCTTGACTGGGAATTGTGTGCAAGTAGCGGTTTTTGTTCATGGCTACGAAGTCAACATAGAAAACTTTGTTGTGCTTCTCTGTTCTGCTTCTTACACGTTACGCCAACCAGAGTAAAGAGAGATTTTCAAAGAGTTTTCATAATTTAATAGTGTGGTTTTCTTTATCATTGCATTTTTATTAAATATATTATTTGATATCTTAAATTATTTGTAATCAAATAAATCCTAAATTAGTCTATATATTTAAGTATGCTTAATCGGACGGCATTACACTTTAATATATGAAAATATTAAAATTGATATCTTTTAAAGGTTATTTTAAAAATTTTAAAATTAATCAAAACAAAACTCTCTTTTTTTAAGATCGACATTATTGATTGGAGTTTGTTGTCACTTATTGTCTTTTTTGCTAATGATAAAATTTAAGGTTTACTTTACAAATCAATGTTTAATAAAGGTAACTAAATTACATGCTTATTTTTATTATTTTGTGACGTAAAATTTTGTAAATGATATTATGGAGTTGTTTGGTAATGATAAGTAGTTTTTCAGCTGGTTGATCCAAATTAGAGATTTGACTATATTAAAAAAATATTTTATTGTTTGGTTATAACCATTGTTTTGTGAAAAGCTCTAGATGTAGAGCGTTTTGGATCAAACAGCTGAATTAGTTTTTTAGCAATGATCATTCTGCCCTCAGTTCTCGATTACTCTTTGTTCTCATTTTTGTTGTTTTAAACTATTGATTGAGTTGTTTTGAATGAAAAAGAACTTACTGTATGTTTGGAGTATTATATTCCTAACATATTTCTGACAATTGCCTATTAGTGTTTGGTTAGAAAAAGAGAGTTAGAATAGTTATTCACAAGTTTAATTATTCTCAGACCCTAGGGAATAGCTAAAGAAGACATACCTTGTCTTTACCTATTCTGGGTATGCACATTGTCTCAAACATAAGTAAAAAGATATATGTAGTAGTATATATAGCACTACATAACAGTATATATGTAAAGGGATATTAGATGAACACAAGGGGACTAACACACAGCAGTATAATTAGTCGCTAGCCACGCATGGGAATGACTTAGCATTTAACTTAATGCTAGTCATGTATGGTGGTGACTTACCAAGTCACTTAAATGTTAGTCATGCACGGTGGTGACTTAAGTTAAATGCTAATCACAGGATGACTTGGTAAGTCATCACCGTGGATGACTAACATTTAAGTTAAATGCTAAGTCACTAGTCATGCACAATGGTGACTTAAGTTAAATGCTAGTTACGGGAGTGACTTACCACGATGGTGACTTAAGTTAAATGCTAGTCACGGGAGTGACTTACCACGATGGTGACTTATAAATATATATGATAATAGTTTGAAGGTGAAATGATCACCATAGTGGAGTAGAATGTGTGCATAAATTTGATGAATGTATATATACGTTGATATTTTGCTTTTGCGTTTATGATCAACCATAGTTTATGAATAATATTGATCTGAAATTGAGGTAAGAATGAAGACGAAATGATGTAGGATTGATATACTATGATCTGAATGTAACATATAGGAGTTAGAAAATTTGGTAAGTGAAAGAAGAAATTTTGGAGTATATTAGCTGTAACATTTCCATTAGACATGCATCTATATTTTAACTATATCTTAATCTATAGACATCCAAATGAGATGATTTTAAGTTTAGATTAAAATAAAGACATATGACTATATTTTTCATGTAGAAATCTAATTTAAATTCTGTCTTTAAGAGTTTTAAAATTTGGCTTGAAGTTGAGTAGAGTATGTTCTCTCGGTTTGAGAATATCTTGTAATATTTTGAGTATAACTTGCAAAATACTGAATCAAACTGCATGAAATTGGTATCAGAAACTTAAGACATAATAAAACATTTGTTTAAAAGAATGTATTGTTTAAATATCTTATTTTCTTTATCAAAATGACCATGCAAAATTGACCTGAAAATTTATTTTGAGACATAAATAAAGAATTATTTGGTACTGCATGCAACTACTCATGTTTTCTCTCTATCACAATCATACTTGTGCATAATCGTGCAACTCCCCAATATTTCCTCTCTATCATAATCGTACTTTTGCACGATCATACACTACCTGATAATCCCTTACTCATTTCTCAAAACAAAATTTCGGGCCAATTTTGCAGTCATTTTGACAAAAAAAAAAAAGAGATGTTTAAGCAATACATTCTTCTTTCATTTTTCTAAATTTTCAATTCCTATATTACATTCAAACTGTCTTAGGATGTCTTAGGCATACTACATAAGATTTTATTATTATTATTACTATATATATTCTATGTTTTCAATTAAAGTTAGTCTTAATTTTTGTAAAATTAAATATTTAAATACTAAAATATATAATATTCATATTTTTGAATTTTTTTAAAAATCATGCCCTTATTATTCATTGTACACATTAATAGCTTTGCCATATAAGACCTATATCCCATATTTAACAATATTATTCCTAACATTGGTCACCTTTAAAATTATAGATATCAACATTAATTTATTTTAAAAATAACGTTTTAATTCTTTATTGATACAGAAAAAGACTAAAAAAACAATAAAAAATTATCCAAACAATTCTTACATTAAACTGCACTTGGACAGATCAAAACAAAAACAAGTTTTATCTTTCATACACATGCTTCAGACATCCAAGGAAGGTTACAACAGCATAATTGAAAGGATATCCTGGAATGAATACGAGAAGGAAATGGGAATGGTGACGGGCACCAAACTCAATATTTTTATATTCAAGTCTGATTCTGATCATTAGCCGTCTCTTGAGGTAAAGCAATATATATATATATATATGTAAAGCAATATATATATATATATATTATGTTCAGGTCTCAGACATCCAAGGAAGGATTGGAGCAGCACAAGCTCTCAAGCCTGGCGAATGGCGAAAGCTCTTAGGCGGCCACTGCGAATGTTTTGAGAAACAAGCCTTCATTCTTAACATCACAGACCTAGATGGGCATAATCAAACATGCATAAACCCACAAACCCACATTGCTACCACTATGTTACCTGAGACACTGTTTATGAACAAAGCTACTGATCTTGCATTAATCAATAAATGCTTGAGTTCCAGCTCAGCTAGAAAATAGTAGCAAATTTCAAGGACTAATAGATCTCAAAGCAATACAAATCATCAAGATATACCACTACAACCTTAAACTTCATTATGTTAATAACATCTGAAAGTATTTAAGTAATGCAAAAAGCAATCATGATTAAAAGAGAAATCAAATTTAAAGTGAGGAGCATTCAGTATGAGTAGGAGGTATTTATCCTGTCATGAAATGTATCGGATAAATTAGATCATCACAATGCTCAGTTCTCACCCGTAGCCATTTTCTAAAAATTAAAAACATGTAAGCAAGTGCATACCAATGATTGCCTCACTTCAAGCATACATGACTAAGTTCTGGACTGGTAATTTCTCAACCTAATCAAACAAAAGGCAGCAAGTCTCATTCATATGATAAGGCTAACAAGAGTCCCGAAGCCAATGTGCAAAAAGGATATAAACAATATAGACATATGAGTCCGGTTAAACCATAGATGAAACCATCAGATACACTGGATCAATGCATCAGTGAAAACACATGATGTGTCTCAGACGACCGTCATGAGAAATTATCCAAATTCATCATTGGTTTCAAATTATACAAATTGAAAATAAATTCAAAGGAAAACATAACCCAATAAATAAACATATCAAGTATACCAATCACAGTATCAAACAAGTACACAGGCAAACTACCAACTCAAATTAGATTGCATCAACAGGAATACATTATTTCTATCACTGATTAAAAGATCTGTCAAACCAAGAAAACATTCTTGAGGCAAGCTCTAACAGATCAAGTTATACAGCTTTAGCTTTTAATTAAAAAAAAGGAAAATAAACTGAACATAAAATGAATTAATTTGGTTAGAATCCTATCTTGAAAATATGAAGCCACAAAGTGCAAAGCTCGTCAATCAAACTAGAAACACGTAATTTATTAAGACAATATATGAAGGTCTCAGACATCCAAGGAAGGATGAAAACAGCATAAACTCTCAAGCCCGGCGAAGGCGAAAGCTCTTAGGCGGCCACTGCGAATGTTTTGAGAAACAAGCCTTAAAAGATATCATCATTGACCTCCAGTGCTCAAGCTATCAACAGATCAACAATGAATTTGATGAACACACATGCGCGAACATAACACAAACAAGACTCAATAAACTATCAAATATATCCTTAATGTCACTTATCCAAGGCAATTCATCAAGATGGAAACTTTTTTCATGTTCCACCCTCTAATGATCAGCAAGGAACCAAGAATCAAACAACGCTGACAAAGTGAATAGGATGGATCCAAAGTTAAATGTGAGGGACTTTGTTCATCCCTATAGCACTCTAATTCCTGCTAAAGGGGCAGACGTTTAGTCCCCACAAAGTACTAGACAAAAACTTGAAACCAAAATTATCAACTTAAAGCGTCCTTATCACCCAACAGCAATCTAACCCAAGATAGAAAAACAAACATCTCAACGCTATATTCATATAACGAATGATTATAAGCCGTTAACAACGAAAAATAGACATACCCAATTGAAATTCACAGCAACAGGTTAAGAAATGATCACCAATTCCATCTGGGTCAAAAAAAAAAAATCATTGACTGAAAAACGATGATCAACAAATTAACCAAAAGCATAAGACGAGAAAGGCATAATAGAGCATGAAATGTAGGAAGGATTGGAAACCAGCATTCAGAGCGGTAGAAGCCAAAGAGAGGTAGGGGGGTCCTTTATATGGAGAGGAGATTGGAAATTAGGGTTTTTGTGCTAGGGTTTTTACTCCAGATGGACGGCTACGATTCGGTGTTTGGACCTATCCAGAGAGTTTTTGGTGTTGAAGATGCGATTGGGCTTTGTACATGATGGGTTCGTCATGAGTTGCAAGTTTAAGCCCAAAATGTTATACAGCATTTATCAGGAAAATGTTACGAAGAAGAGAGGCATTGAAGTTATTTAACGTTAAGAGATATTTTTGATCAAAAAAAAAAAAGTTAAGAGATATTTTAATTATTAAATAATATATTTTTACATATTATTTATTTATTTTATAATTAATTTATTTAAGAGCATTTATATTCTTTTTTTTTTGCAAAATAAAGATAAAATACAAAGTAAAAAAAGAACTAGTCTCCGGCAAGCATGACGCCAACGGCATCACCAAAAACTGCAACATCCACAAACATCGGAGGAGTAATTTAAAATTGAAAAGGTTCCCATCCATGACTTTCCCGTTTAGCAAAAATATCGGCTACACTATATTTGATAAGTTTTTAAGTCAATCAATCGTAATTAATAATTATAATTTTGACTTGAATTACGGTTAATAAATTAAATTTGAGTATATCGAATTTAAAAATAAATTCAAATTTAGAAGTTGGATCCAATTTTTAAGTTAAAAAACAATTTTGATATGTAAATTTCAGAACTTACAAAGCAAGGCAACGTCAATGTTATGTACATAACAACTTAACCAACTTAAATTATAAGTTCAAAACTTAATTAAATTTGGACTAGATTTAAATTATTTATGATAGGCCCCAATGACCTAATTAGTCCATTATTATCCTTAACTATGATAAATTAATGAGACCTATATTCGAGATCAAGTATTAAACTTAAATTTTAAAAAATTCGATCTAGAATTTGAAAAAAATTGTTGATTGCCATCTATACCTAATTTCACTCGAACTAAAGATGAAAATAGGGTTAATTAAAAAAACTCAAACTTTGTCAAATTTTTATTATAACCTGAGTTTTAAAAAGTAACAATAAAATGTCTAAAATTTGAATTTTTTTTCAATTTTAGCCAAAACTTAAAAAATTACAATAAAATGCTCAAACTTTAAAATTGTTTCAATTCTAATCCGACATTATCTGTTGTTCTCCCGATGCTCTTAATCTTTTTTTATTTGTTCTTTTGAATCCCCAAATTACTCTCGCATTACAGCATATTGTACCGGTAAGTTTTTCGCTTTCAATTTGTTCTTCTGATGCCCCTAATGTGAGGGTGTTGGGACTGTGTAATATGAAAATCAAAGGGTGAGGACGTCGAGGGAATAAATTAAAAATGAAAGGAAAAACTAAAATCAAAGAGTAAGGTCGTCGGGGTTACGTAATCTGACTTAGATCATTTTAAAACATCGACATCATTTTAATTATGTGATTAAACAACGTCATTTTATTAATCTTTATTTGTTGCGTTAATTTTAATTGTCGTGTATTAATAATTAAGGTTTCTGAAACAAAAAATGAATCACGTTAGCAAACTTAACGGAAACACTAACATCAGGCTATAATAGAAAATAATTGAAAGTTTGAGCATTTTATTGCTACTTTTTGAAGTTTGAACTAAAATTAAAAAAAATAAAAAATTCAAGCATTTTATTGTTATTTTTTAAAGTTGGAGTCATAATTGAAAAATTGACGAAAGTTTGGACTTTTTTTGGTAATTAACCCTAACAAAAATTATCTCCATACATAATTCTCTTTTTTATAATTATTTCATCTTTATTTATCTATGATTAAAAATTCAAATCGGTTCAGACGGTTCAATGTAAAAATCTTGAACTAATCAATTTTTGGTTTGGTTCTAATTTTTCGGTTTAGTTTACTTTAATAACTCTTTTTGTTAACAATCAATTAATTTATTAATTAATCAGTCAATTTTTATAAACTAATTGATTTTTATAAACTAAAATAAACTAATTATTTTTTATTTAAGGATAGTATCTTTCAATATTATCTTAAATTCTTAAAGTTTATTCAATATTTAACTAATTTTATGATAATTTAATACTAATTGGCTCTTTTAAACTTTAAATCTCTTATTTTATCGGTTTCATTTTCAGTCTGAATTTTTAAAAATTATTATCTGCCCAGCTCTAACCCCAAGAAAATTTCAAATGATTGAAACAAACAAAGAATAAAACATCTTTTCTGAAAGGACTTGGCAGGACCAATGAAAAAAAGAACTATTACCATTTCTCTGCTAAATTGAACAAAAGTACTTTTTATAAAATTGATACAAAATATAAATTATAAGAAAAAAGATATATATATATATATATAGTGAAAATTAATATTAAATAAGAATATAATTCTAATTTTACTTTTAATTAAAGCATTTAGCTCTATATTTGAACACATTATTTGTTATTTTTAGTATTAGCAAAGGGGTTGATTTGAAAATTTTTAATCAAGTTCAAATATGATTTAAAATTTAATTAATTTATAATTATTGAAATTAAACTGAACCTAAAATTGAACTAGAACAAAATGAAACCCTAATTTAGTTTACAAGGTAATGATATATCTTTTTTCTTAGCACAGCACATCGAGTCAAAACCTGTGCAACTAGTCAAGCCAACAAAGCACAATTTGAAAAAAGATTTGAGCAAGATTTAACCTTTTTTTCTTTGTGATAATGCCTCTGCTACCCCACATGTCTGATCTCCAAAATGATAGACAGGAGACCAAAATGGTCATTCCCACGTCATCGGGACGAGAATTTCATACCAAGAACTGTGGAATGTAACGTGTGATTCCTTAACCCCTCATCAATCCAAGTCCCAAACTATCACTTTACCGATGTTTCTGTCTTTTGTTTTTGTCTCTCAAATTCCCAAAAAGGGTATCTAAAAGCAAGTTTCCAACAAAACCATCCCCACCATTGCTCCATCATTTCCTTACAGCTCATTGTTTTTTTGTTTTTTTGAACAGAAGTACCGCCCCTACAAAAGAAAGTTCCTTCTTTTTTGGTTCTCTCTCTCAAAAGAAATGAACTTGCTCAATAACTTTGAAAGATTCGTTTCTCCTTCTACTCTGCTTGTGCCTGTGACTGAAATTGTTTCCTAATGGCTAAGCGTGTTTATCAAGTGTGGAAGGGACGCAATGTACGGTTTTCTCTCTGTCTCATGTTGTTCATGTGCATTTGTGTCGTTTCTTGGTTGATTCTTGTTGGTGTTCTGTTTTGTTTGATTTCTAACCGATATTGCGAAATGCGATCTGGGTTTGCCTTACTTTGGCTGATTATGATGCTTTTTCTGTTTTTGGTAAAAAATGACACATGGGTTTCAAGATTAACAGGCTAGTTGACTGTTTTTGTTATTGCAATGATTGGCCTTTCGGGTTATGGATTGATTTCGTTAGCAGATGTATTCTTTTGTGTCCCTTGTTTCAGTTTCCTCTTCATTCTTAGCTTTTTACCCTGTTAAAGTGCTTATGTGAGTTTAACAATGGTAAATAGTTTCATGTGGGCATTGCATTTCAACACAGTTTCAGAGCTTGTGGTTTTGGACCTTAAATTTGGTTTCATTTTCAGAAAGTTTAGTCTTTTCCACTGAGTGAATGTGGAAGGCAAGTTCACCTGCTCATTTCATTGTTTGACAACTTGGAAAAGTTCAGTTTTGCTCATAATTACCTTAATGATTATTTTGAGCGAAAGGATTGTAAGATTCTTAGCAGCAATTATTTGGTTCCTGCATGTTTTAAAATAGAATTCTAACAGTATATACATTGGTTTTGATGCGTGCATATTTAAGAGAGATGGTAGAAGACGACAGGTCAAGGCAGAATCTTTATTGTTCATCCCCGTGTTCACTAACTTTTGTCAATTTCCAGATACTTTGCTTTCAACCTTTCCTGAATAATTGTCTCTTCTATTGGATTTATTTTGCAGATATTCATCTTCAGGGGCAGGCTTATATTTGGACCAGATGCTAGGTCCTTGCTTGTCACCCTATTGCTTATTACGGTTCCCGTTGTTATTTTTTGTACGCATGTAGCACGGAACCTAATCCATGCAATTCCAGCTTATAATGTAGGCTATGCAATTCTGCTTGTTGCTATTGGTTTCACAATCTATGTAAGTCCTTCAGATTACTAAATCTCAATTGTCTTCAGCTGCTTCTTTCCTTTGTCCTTTGCCTCATTTGAATAAATTTTATGCTCTGACCTGTGGTGGAGTTTTGATTTACTTACTTGTACGTTCTTTTCTGTAGAAATATTAAATTTTTTAGCATAGTTAAGTTTCCATTCTTTTGGTAAAATTGTAATCAAAAGCTTATCACTGTAGGTACTGGTACTTCTTATACTTACTTCAGCCCAAGACCCTGGAATAGTTCCTCGTAACTTACGTCCACCAGAGGAAGAGATTTGTTATGACTCTGCAGCTTCTGTTGAAGCACAAACACCAACACCACGATTACCACGCACAAAAGAAGTCACTGTCAATGGCTTTTGTGTGAAGGTGAAGTATTGCGAGACATGTATGTTATATCGTCCACCCCGATGCTCGCATTGCTCTGTATGCGATAATTGTGTGGAGCGATTTGATCACCATTGTCCATGGGTTGGGCAGTGCATTGGATTGGTAAGCAATCTTCAATTTAAGAAATTTTTTTCTTTGATAGGTGATTGGACAAGATGAAATTTTACCTTGGACCTGAACCTATTGATTCTTATGCTTCTTGTGTTGTATTCATGAGCTGAACTAAAGTAGCTGAAATTTCTTCTTAAACTGAGAGGAAAGAATAACGTTTTGTTTCTAGAGCAAGTTTCTATTAACCGAGTATAGATAAGACATGCCATTATGTGCCTGTTTTGGAATTTTCATATTAGTTGATGGAATGTTTATGGTTTGACCAAAGTGATTCTTGATCCAACATCAAAGACTCTGGTAAAGTGCAGCAGAGTTGGAACTGTGTACTGATATCTTGTGAAATACAGTTTTGAAATTTTCTTAAACTAAACTTTGGTTGTAATAAGTAGCAACTATCCCCTTTTGGTCTGCCTCTAATTAAGGTGGTTTATATTTGGACAGCGCAACTATCGATACTTCTTTCTGTTCATTTCTTCGGCGGCTCTTCTCTGCATATTCATCTTTGCAATGTCAGCCTTAAACATTAAATTTCTCATGGATCATCATGGACCTGTCTGGAAGGCAATAAAACAGTCACCAGCTTCTGTGATACTAATGGCCTATTGCTTTTTCTTCCTCTGGTTTGTTGGAGGTCTTACTTGCTTCCATCTCTACCTCATTAGTAGAAATCAGGTTAGTTTCATGCATTCTGAAGACTATCAGGAATGATGTTTTGTTGAACATTCACAGGTTACTGAATTTGATTGTATGCAGCACCATATCGAGTTCTCATACTCCTTTGAATTGCCTGAAGTTTTACTAATTTGTTAGCATGCTTCAGACCACATACGAAAACTTTCGGTATGGAGCAGTCAATAGAATCAATGTATACAATCAAGGATGCATGAAGAACTTCCTTGAGGTATTCTGCACAAAGACGAAGCCTTCAAGAAACAATTTCCGGGCATATGTGAGAGAAGAGACACCTATACCGGCAATTCGCCTGAAGATAGACGATGCAGACGGGGACCATCGAACCAAAGTAGAAGACAATCTGGAGATTGATAATGACCTTTCAAAGATATCCCAGCGCCGCAACTCTGAAGGGATCGACGAAATTCGATTCGGCGGTGCAACATGACCCCATTTGCCTTTCCCTGTTGCAACCTTGAACAGAATCAAATGGAGAAACAAGAAAAGAACCCTCGTGAGTTTTATGGTAGGAGAAATGGGAGCTTGTGAAGTTGCTATAGTTTCTTTCTTAAGCAGTGGCTGAACAGTGGAAAGGAAGAACTGCAGCACAAGTTAAGTGTATAATAGTTTTTTTTCTTTCTTTAATTTGTATTATTGTTTCAAATTTTGGTGACTGGACTCTTAGTTAAAAAAGGAAAAAGAATTTGCAATTGAATTTCTACATCATTTCCTTATTTCCATTTTTCTCCATTAAAGAAATCTATATATTTATTATTTTTACTTTACTTAGATTGTAACACCCAAATACCCCCTGGGAGGATACATGGATGCCACCCAAGACAGTACAATCACCACAAAACATTTCACACATGCAATTTTAAAATCCAAGATTAACACACATATAATACATCTCAAAATTTTCAAAGAATATTTACAGGCCCAAATAAACGAAAGAAAATACAAATTCGAGCGACACAAAACTCAGACTCCTTTGGCCATTGCAGTTGACTCGTCCCAGTCTTTAATCTCCTCGCTATGAACCTACACG
>JANZLC010000202.1:1015939-1026954 GCA_026413385.1 Erythroxylum gracilipes | reverse complement strand
TCGTAATAAGATGGAAGATGAATATCTCTCTGATTGTTTATTAGTGTTTATTGAAAGAGAAATTGTTGAAACAGTTAATACAGATATTTTCATAGATGATTTTCATGATCTAAAAGAACGGCGTGTTGTATTTTGATTATTTATTAATAATATTATATAATTGTATTATTTTTTTGCTTTTAGATGTTGACCCCCGGCCCCCTCTTAGAGTTGAGTCTGGCTCCGTCCCTGGGGACGGCAGAGGAATAATTTGGTGATTAAAGAAAAGAAGAGGAAAAGTGGTTTCATTTTAGGTCAAATCATCAATGGGAAACCGAAACTAAAGTCTCTAACATGAACTAAAATATCATATAAAATTGTCAGTTTCATTTGACGTAAAGTCAATGACTTTATTTTACTATAAGTTCTCAAAACGATAATATTTAAATAATTAATATCATTCTAGTTTAAAGGGTCAATCTCAGCAACAACAACATCTAGTAAAATTTTTGCTAAAACATAAAATTTGAAGAGGTCTAATAATACACAAGTTTATCTCTATTTATTATTTTCGAGAAACTCACTTATAATATAAAATAATGATAATATAAAATATAAACAAATACGTATAAATAAAATATTAAAATTAAACTTTTATATTTTTAGATGAATGCTCTTAGAGTAATTAAACTTAGACTTTAAGACTTGAATTACTATAGTATTAATAGAGCATTGCCCTAAAAAAGAGAATTGAAGTTTGAATTCAAAGAGTTTGATTGTTTCTCTCTATCTAAAATATAATATCTCATAATTAAATTTTAAAAAAAACTTCATAGTGGAGTGAGCTTTCTAATGTGTTTTTTTTTTCTTCTTTTAAGGATAAGACTTTGTGAAAAGGAAATTCCTACATGTTAAAAGTCATATAGTGAAAGTGAAAGCTGTATGAATGGTAATAGAAAATTAAAGATGTCAACTGGCCAGGCCCTCCTTGCCTACCCTTGTCCTAAGTTAAAAGGTCAGGTATATGTTGATCCTCATACTAGGTTCAGGCTCAGGCTCAGGCTCCTGCTCCGCTCCTATTCAAAGTCAACCGACCAATTCCAGGTTGACAGAGCGCACCTTGAGGCATGACTCTTGTAACCAAAATGACTATTGAGCAAGAGCAAGTTGAGTTGACGCCCCCAAGGGGTGTGACTAGATGGTTGAGAGCGGGGTTTAGCTTTGGCTAGGTCCCAGGTTGGATTCTCTGCTATCTCCTCTTGTAAGAGCCTGGCGCAGCCGGGATTTTAACCATAGATGGTGCGACAGTTGGGCCCTCAATGATGAGGTGTGCCCCCTTGGCCCGCCTGTGCGGTGGAGAGCTGGTTGGACCCTCAGAGAGGTATGCCCGCTTGACCCGCCTATGGAGTTTCCTCGAAAAAAAAAAGGTTGAGTTGACAAAAAGGATTGCTGAAAGAGAAATGGGAATACAAAGCTTTAAATTGTCATAATTGTGATATTATAGTATATGTTATTATATAAAAGTAATACATTTGAAATAAGAAATTTTTTTTATAATGTTTTTGGTAACCAACATTATTATAAATATTAATCTAAATATTATTTTGTAAAATAAAATTTTCTTATTTAATAATAATGTTCACTATAATTATTTTTAAAAAATAATACACGTACATTTATAAATAAGGAATAAATATATTAAATTTCTTTGCATTTCGACTTTTTAATTTGCATCCTTATATTTTTAAAATTATCGCCTAATTCTTATAATTATAACGTAATCTCTTTTTCTTTTACATTTTGTTTATTTTTATTTATCTTTTTGAAGAGCAAAATATTATTAAAAATTTAAATTATAATACACATTATTACTACTTTAATTCCCCTCTCAAACCCCACCACTTGTTCATTTCATAAACCTTAAAGCTGTCTTTAAATGTGTTGGTTAAAATATCTGATCTGAAAGAAACACCATGACCTACCGACTAATAACTAACTCCTTTAGGTCAGGAATGATTCCCATTGATTGGTACATCCCCATCCTACGTGCAAGTCAAACACTGACACCGGCGCACCGGCGTGTTGGCAACACAACCATCTTTTCTCTCGAAGTCTTTAATGAGGTTTAGTTAGGTAGGGGCCAAGTTTGATCGAGTTAGGTTGGGTCTGTCATAGGCCGACCTGGCCTTCTAAAACTACTGACCTAAGTTTGGGTTCAAACTTAGTCGTGCGGTTCAAATTATTATCATTAATTTGAATCCTTCAAAATGCGGATATAAAGTTTATTTGAGCAATTTAAAACCAGGTCGTTTTGAAATTGGTTATTTCCTAAATTTTAGATTAAAACGATATCATCTTTAAAAAATTCTCAAATTAATGTTGTTTTGCGATCAAAGGAAGAGCTGTTGAGTCAGATCAAGTTGGGTTGAATCTGTTATCAATACGGATTAAAACCGATTCGAAATTCAGTTAGGCTTGTAATCGCAGCTTAAGTTTGTTCGAGTTTTTATCAACAACCCTACACTTAAGAGCATATACCGAATTCCTTTGAGCCATCTAATAAGACGTCTTTTTGGTAAATTGTTTGTTTCTTAAATTGAAAACTACTAACATCTTTTTTTTTAATTCTTAAGTGTTAGGTTTAAGATAAAATAATGTCATTTTAATTATAATTAATAAAATAAAATTATTTTAATTAATTAATATTTTAACCATTAAATAAAGCAAACTCCTTTTTTATTTAATTTATTTATCAATCTTTGTCTCTCTTTTTTTCTTCATTTCCTTTAATATTAATAGATAATGGATTCTAGAAGGGCAACGCATCGATTTAACTTCTATATGCGTTGGTAGTTGGTACTTACTAGTAAAAATCAACTTTTTGAAATGTAAGATTGCACGTGCACGTCACACTTTCACGTGCCAATACGAGTCAATCTAATCTTTATTTTAAGTGTTTTTGACTGACCCAAATCCTAAATTCAACACATGTCGGTCTCTTATGGCAACACCTTTTCTTTTTCTTTTTTTTTTGACTTTTAGAAATGGTATTTTAGACACAATTCAATGTTGAAAAAACAAACACATTTTAGTGAAATTAAAACCAACTTATTATTTTAACTTAAAAGTTTTAAATTTTAATGACAATTAAGAGTTGTTTTATGTTTTAATGATTTAGATAATGACAAATTCATAGTAAAGTTATGCTTAAAAGTGACAATAAATCACGTTGAATATAAGTTATTTATAGCTTGATCATATTTGACCTGTTAATTTTGCAGTTTAAACCTCACTTAAATCTTTGGACTAAAACCAAAATGATTTTATTTTATTGAAATAATTCAAGTCTAACTCTAAGTTTAAATATAATCTTAAATTTGTTCAATTCGAACTTGACCATGTTAATTTTGAATTGGACCTAATTTGTTAGGCCTAGAATTATTATACATGTAATTACTAATTGAATCGAGTTTATTATTTGATTTAAGTTATAACTCAGTCAAATGATTTGTGAAATATGTAATTTATAAATTATTACATATCTTCAATAATTTACTTAAAACACTCTCAAAAAATAATAACTACAAACTTTCCCATTATTGCGAATAATTAAAATTTTAGTAAATACACTCAAATATTAAATTGTATTTCTCCTGTTAAAAAACAAAACAAAGACCAACTTGGCAGTCTTTAAAACAACCTTTGAATATGTAAATAAGCCAACATAAAATCCAATTTGTTCATTTGTTTGTATTTATGAATTGTCAAATATGTAGATAACAGACTTCATCCCACTATTAAATAATTATAATTTGGCAGTGGGCGCCGAATTTTGACCAACTTGCAAAGATCACAACGTCAACCCTTACAAACGGGTATGACTTTCTATAAAACTCCAAATATGTTTGACTCTCAAATGACACCCACGAAATCAAAGCTACCTGTGATTTTAATATTATAAAAGGCAGTTGACTCATTAATGGCGGTTTGAACTTTGAAGTATAAAACATACAACTGAGAATGAGGTTAACCACATATTAACAACCGACAACCAGTTGCGGGCTATACAAAGATTTCTTACAATCTGAAAGATTCACTCACACTTAGTAATTCCAACTTCTATAATTAATGATAATGATAGGTCGGGTCATGAGGTCTTCCAGCAGTTTTAACTTCCACAGGCCATGCACTCTTCACGGTTTGTAAGAGAACAAACCATCTGAGCCATTTTTGTATCCTCATCAAGAGCATTATCCACCTTCTGCTGCTTTTCCTGGATTACAACCAAAAATAGTTGAGATCATCCCAAAGAGATTGTAATATTCAAACAGAGATGGCATGATTGGTTTAAACAACTCGAGTATGAACCAGGCCAAAGCCTAAAAATGAGTTATTTTGCTTCCCTACATTCAAAGGAAGTACAGCAAAAATTGTTACCTGAAGGACAGAAGTGTCGACAGTGAACTTGATGGCATCAGCAGCAGCACGAGATCGCAAGTAATACATCCCTGTCTTTAAACCCTTTTGAACCACAAAGAACAATAAACTTTATGTAAGTAAACACACAAACAAGTAAACACATACAAAGGCATTATAACAAAGGAAATACCTTAGACCATGCATAAAAATGTAACGAAGTTAGTTTCCCAAAATTTGGCTGGTCCATGTGTATATTAAGGCTTTGACTCTGATCAATGTAACATCCACGATCAACAGCCATATCAACCAGGGTTTTCTGCTTGATCTCCCATACAGTCCTGGTAGCAGCAATGAAACAGAAACAAAATTAATTTGAAGGGTAAAATTTAAATGCAGGAACAAGGAACAGACAGGCAATAGACATGCAAGTTGTATGTACATACTTGTATATAAACTTCAGGTCATCAGGGATTTCAGGAATTTTCTGAACAGAGCCATCCTCATAAATTATTTTGTTCTTAAGAGCGGGAGACCAGAGCCCCATCTCAGTCAAATCATGAAGAAGATGTTTGTTGACCACAACAAATTCACCACTGTATAAACAGAACAGTAAGGAAACAAAAGAAAACGGAAGAATATTAAGAAGAAAAAAATGATGGCAACCACACCTTAAAACTCTTCGGCTATAAATGTTGGAGGTATATGGTTCAAAGCACTCATTATTTCCAAGAATCTGGCTGGTTGAAGCAGTTGGCATTGGTGCAACAAGAAGTGAATTCCTGACCCCATTCACAGATATCATTTCCCTAAGAGCATCCCAGTTCCAACGACTAGAAGGCACTACATTCCACATGTCAGGCTGTAGAATTCCCTGCACAACTCAAATTGAAATGAAGCAATTAGGGTCCAATCACAATATAGAAGGATACATGGGTTCCCTGGATCAAGGGATATTTAAAACTTCATGTCAATCTAAATGTTATATTCCTTTATCACTCCACAAACAAAAATTATGGTGCTAGACAGCTGATTTGAATCCAGGTAGAAAACTCTGAAAGCAACCCAAGGAAGATAGCGGCATGCTGTGATCCTAAGCCTAAAAGGTATAATAAAGAAACTTCATACAACAAACATTTACTTGCATCTACTAATATTCTTTTGATTTGAACTGAACACACCTTGCTTATAGGACTTCCCTCATATGTTTCATATGGACCTTCTCTTGCAGCAATTTCAGAGGAAGCTTGCAGAGAATGGTAATAAATAGTTTCAAATATGTCCTTATTCAGCTGTTGCGCCTGAAATCAGTTTGATCAAACTGGTAATTGCCACAAGTGTTCACATGTACAAATTTATAGATGGGCACAAAACAAATGGCAGAATAACTCACCTCTTCAGAATCAAATGCCATGCCAAGCAAAATGAAGGTATCTGCAAGACCTTGCACTCCAATGCCAATGGGTCTATGCCGAAAATTTGATTTTCTTGCAGTTTCAACAGGGTAGTAGTTAACATCAATTATTTTGTTGAGATTGTGCGTTACTACTTGAGTAATCTGTTCAGAAGTAGACATGAAAAGGTAATAAGCCAAGTTTGATCTCATGATATACATCATGTAAATTTGTATCATGCAGTCCATACCTCTGCCAATTTGTCAAAGTCAAAAAACCTGTTCTTATAATCTCTACTCCCAACAAGCTTAGATGGATGAGCTTCCATCGGAACCCCCTGAAAACATAAAAGGGGATGTTAAATTCTAAACAAACAGGATGAACCAAAAAAATTCTACTTGTGACAAGAACAAGCCACAGCTCACCTTCTCTCTCACAAATCTTGGTAGAGCAATAGATGCTAAATTGCACACAGCAGTTTCAGTTGGACTTGTATACTCAATTATCTCAGTGCACAAATTTGAAGACTTTATTGTACCCAGATTCTGCTGGTTGCTTTTCCGATTACATATATCCTGAATAAGCAAAACATTTGTTACAGGAAAATCCAACAACATTAAACTAGACATCATAATCCAAATCACAGAAAGTAACGCCATAAAAGAATTTCAAATACATTGTTGCAAATTACCTTAAATAGCATATAAGGAGTGCCTGTTTCTATCTGTGATTTCAGAATTTCAAACCACAGGTTCTGTGCCTGTACCACTTTCTTTGCCTTGCCCTAATTAGAGAAAACCAGCTTGAATTAAGAACCAAAATAAGAACAACTGGAAAAACTACACCAGATTTATATAAAATGCAACATCATATAAACAACACAACGTAAACTTACATTTCTTTCATATCTAGCGTACAGTTCCTCGAATTCTTTACCCCAGCAATCTGCCAAACCTGGGGCCTCGTTAGGGCAAAATAGTGACCATTCTCCATTACTTTGCACTCTTTCCATGAAAATATCAGGTATCCAGAGAGCATAAAATAAATCTCGAGCTCGGTGCTCTTCCTGAAGAAATAAAACACCAAGTACTCTCATGTTAAGCAGCAAACATTTTGACAGGTAAAGAAGATTATCTATCACACTAACTTGGACCAAAACATATTAGAAAGGAACAAGGGAAACAATTTCAAGAGACTAGCTACTACAACTATACCTTTCCATGGTTTTTCCTGAGATCCAGAAACTCAAATATGTCAGCGTGCCATGGTTCTATGTATACAGCAAAAGCACCTAGAAACATCATAAATAAAAGCATAAATCACAACCAATCTTCACATGCAACATGGTAACAAGAAATAACTCAATACAATGAGCATACCTTTCCTCTTGCCTCCTCCTTGATCAACATAACGAGCAGTGTCATTGAAAACCCGTAGCATAGGAAGAATGCCATTAGACGTACCATTTGTCCCACGAATATAACTCCCAGTAGCACGAATATTATGCACAGAGACACCAATTCCTCCAGCTGACTTGCTGATAACAGCACACTCTTTCAGGGTATCATAAATACCCTCAATGCTATCATCTTTCATGCAGATCAAGAAGCAACTGCTCAGCTGCCAGAATTTAAACAAAGAAACCATTATTCAGCACCAGAGTTGATTAAAAAAATAAAGAAATCTCACAGAGGAAACATGAAACACACTTGAGGCCTTGGTGTCCCAGCATTGAAAAGGGTGGGAGAAGCATGAGTGAACCACCTCTGGGACATCAAATGGTATGTTTTAAGAACTGAATCAATATCATCCTTATGGATCCCAACAGCAACCCTCATCAGCATGTGCTGTGGCCTTTCCACAACCTTCCCCTGGACCTTCAAGAGATAGGACCTCTCAAGGGTCTTGAACCCAAAATAATCATAATCGAAGTCCCGATCATAGATGATCTCACTGTCCAAACGAGCAGCATTCTGAACAAAGAAAAATACATATGATCAAGTCTTGAATATCAGACTAAAACACAATTCCAAATAAATACTCCTTCATGATTTCAGATAATTATCTAAAAGTTAGGATTTTTACTCGTACCCAACTAAGCATACCTCCATTATTATCTCATAGACATCATCAGCAATCAAAGGCGCGTTCAACCCAGACCTATGATTAAAATGGTTATACATGATCTTAACCCTGCAACAACCCACCAATCCATATTAATCACAAAATTTTAATCGCAAAAACAAAATGGCGCCAATTCTATGTTAAAAAAAAAATACTCACGTCTCAGAGAACGACTTCTTAGTATTCTTATGAAGGTTGGAAACCGCGATCCTCGCAGCCAACTATCAAACAAAAGAACACAATAGTCATAAACCAGAAAAAAAAAGGTAAGCCATAAAAAATTTTGAAAAAAAGAAGTGAGGGAACTGACAGAAGCGTAGTCGGGATGATTAGCCGTCAAAGCAGCGGCGGTTTCAGCTGCCAATTCATCGAGCTGGCTGGTGGTGACGCCTTTGTAAACACCAGCGCAGACCTTCTGGGACACGAGAACAGGGTCGCAGTGGTCGATGCTGAGGCCATAGCTTAGCTTCTTGAGTCTGGCAGTGATCTTGTCGAAGTGGACTGCCTCTTGCCTTCCATCGCGCTTGATCACGTACATTTTTAATCTCTCGCAGGGCTTCTGACGAACAAGTTGAGTGCTACGATAAATGAAATGGAAGAGAATGAATTATATATAAGGCAGGTGGTGTGGGTTAGGGGATTTGAATTTCTAGGGTTTGTTAGGTACCGTGAAAACGGGGTTTCCCTCTAAAATGATTAGGGTTTTTGGGCGCCAAATTTTTGAAGGTGCGTTGAACGTTGATTGCCTTGGCGGGAAAATGTTGGAGCTGGCAATGAGCTGTGAGAAACGTGATCGTTTGGGTCCACATTTTTATTAATTGCTATGTGTGCTTTAATTCGGAGTATGCGGATCCAGTTCAAAAACTGGGGGCCCCACTTTCGGCGCTAATTCTAATTTTTTACAAAAAATCATGAGACTAAAATAAAAAATCAACCCCTTACATAATTTTGAAAATGGAAAGGATCAAATTGGGCTCACCTAAATCCGAATTAGTACCGAAAATTTGTGTTTAAGTCTAAGCCCGACCCGAGACTTTAGATCTGAACTTGACTCGAGATCCGATAAATTTGGAGTGATCCCATTGAACAAGTTTTCTTAAACCTGTTCTAATTCTATGTCTCCAATAAAAATTATATGATACTTTTATCATATTATAAAACAAGTTGATGCATTTTATATAAATTTATAGTTCATACAAGTGGATATCCCACTAAATGTGAGATTTAGGTAGGTAAGCTTAAAATTGTTGATAAAATATGACCTATTTCAATAAAACTCGATTATATTTTAAAATTGATTAAATTGTTGTATTTTGCTCGTTTATTTTGAATCAAATTTGATGCACGATATCAAATTTAGTAAATATTAGAGATTAAGTAAAGTCGCAAAAATTAATGATAAGTTATGAATTACAATCCATGTATAATTTTAAAGAAAGAGATTGAGTTTTCAGTAACTAGTAAAATTACTCGTTTGAAATCAAAAGGCACAAGTTTGTGTAACATCTCACTCCCGACGAGAATGGTAGAATAGTAGTTTGGAAAGAGGTGAAAATGATTAGGACTGATTTAACATTTTATGCCTACTGGTATTTGTGACCAGTACATGCATTCATGACATTTCCCGATATTTGTGCCTAAATGAAATTTTGTGATGGATAATGTGGTAATTGCGTTTGAAAAATTGTTTGGAGTGATTTCTTGTGTGTTTTACATATTAAGGAAATTTTAGGAATTTTTCGGAAAAAATTTTCGGACCGGAAAAATCGCCAAGTGACGAACCGACTAATTTTCGGTACCAAAAATTTTTGTCAAATGGTACGGGAATATTGGGTATATTATTTTGGAATTGTAATTGGGACCCTTGAAAATGGATGAAGTGGTTTTGTCTTTTTCTCTTTAAACATGACAAGTGTCTTAATTCATTAATTGCTTGGGTTACTCTTCCACACTTTCACACTTGAAAACAAAAGGAGACATTTCTTGAAGCTTCCTCCTCCATATTCGTAGCCTCCTTCTTCCTCTTTCTTTTTTTGATTTGTTTCGTTGCTACCTTCTTCTCCATACTTGCTTCCCTTTTGTCCTTTAAATCAAACCCAAGCTTTCTACTCTTTCAAGAAGATGATGGTTGTATGTGTTGGAGGGAATTAAAGCTTTGGTGGTTAATATGAAGAATTGGAAGATTGAGGCTTGGAAGCTTGATTAGGTAAATCATATGTTTATATGAAGGTTTTATAGTTACTTTTGATGTTGCTTAAGGTTAATGGCATGGCTAATTTGAACTAAAATGATGATTAACTTGAGTTGTGATGATTTGAGATTGTAAGGCTTATGGTTGTGCCATGAAGATAGATTCGTGGCTCTCTTTGTTTATTTTTTTGAGTTTTTGACTGTATCCGACTGCTCTAGCATACCACCCTCGAGAGGCACGGGCTCAGATATCACCCACAATGTCAGATTCGGGTCTTATAGAAATGGGATGCTACAGTTTGAGTTATGAAAAAAACCTCTTTGTAAGAATACAAAGAGAATGTTATGTACATTGATTTGTAAGGTACATTTTATCGATTCTCATACAGTGGAGAGTTCTGTGAATTGAATTAATTTAAGTTTATATAATTTTAAAGAAGATAATTATTCAAAAATAAAACATATTAAAGTCAATGCATTATTGTGAAAAGGAGACACAATTCTCTCTTCTCCTTCATTTTTAATCGAATTATCCATCTTAACTTAATCACAATTTTTTAATATTTTTAATATAACGTATAAATATAAAATTTAAATTGAATTAATTTATTTGATACATATTATTTATAAAATTATATTTATTAGAAATTTACCGCATCAATCATAAATATACATTAAATATATTTTAATCAAGATTAATCGTATACAGTTATTTATATAATTATTAGTTTCCCATGTTAGTACAATGTCATGTTTCAGTATTTTTTATTATTTTATGATATTTTGTCTATAATTATTAAAAACGTAACACCCAAATACCCCCTGGGAGGATACATGGATGCCACCCAAGACAGAACAAACAAACCGTAACATTTCACACATGCATTTTTAGAATTTAATTTAAACTTAACA
>JANZLC010000202.1:979419-1007457 GCA_026413385.1 Erythroxylum gracilipes | reverse complement strand
TGTTGGGAAATATCCAGCTGGATATCTCCTAGATATTATTGACTCCTAAAAGTTAGCAAATCAGATCAGTTAGGATATTATGTACAGATAGTAGGATACTATGTACAGATATCAGTTTCCTAGAATAGCCCTCTTTATTTCTATATATAGTTGTACCTATGTATTGACCTAGGAAGATATTGAGAATAATATACATCTGTTCAGAATTTCTGCATGTTGAACTTTGAAACAAGTTTGATACCATTCTGGAGGTGGTTCAAAATTTATATGGAACGTGTAGGAAGATTTTTCAATATTTATGAGTCTTAAGAATTGAATATAAGTGCATAATATGATGTTTGGAAAATGATTGTTGCATCCTGTACCTAGTAGGTGCAGTTAATGAAGCTGTAAAAATGAAAATGATATACATCACACTTTGATGTGTGATGTCACACACTTTGATGTGTGAATGTCAAGCTGAGATTAACAAAAGCTTTTTACATTTTAGATCTTTAGGGTACATCATAGTCTGAAAACATAAATGTTATGTTTGATCTACATCTATTGACCATTTCTTTCTGTGTTGTAAAACAATTTGGTAATCTTCTATGAATTATTAGTTCCATGATCTTTTAGCAGTTTTATCAAACATTAAATGGGGCACTTATCCCTACTTGGATATAAATAGTTAGTCTGCGCTGGAAATTTTATGTAGAAAAGTTGAACAAATTTTTTAGATAAAATGATAAATCGTGCTATGTATATTTGGAAGCCAATGTTTATGCTGCATGCTGAAAATGTTGGGTGGATTTCTAATGAATCCTTTACTGTTTTGTGGTTCAATGCTATACTATGCAGGCTTTGAATGCCCAATCAAGAGCATTGCTTATGCAGAAGCTGGATCGTACTGGTATTGCCACCAGGTTGGTTTGTGATACCAGGCAACTTGCCTTTTTTCAATTGGATTATTAGTTCATATGGTATATATCTCTTTCTTTCCTCAGTATTGCAGGCTCTCTTGGAGTCCCTGTACTTAATGGGTCAGCTCCAACTCAACAAGCCATTAACTTACCTATCCCAGGGCAAGCCACCATAGGGACAGCAACTCTTTCAGGGCAAGTTTTTCCTGCCCCAGCTTATGAAGCTATTGGACAACCTGGCGAATGTTTACTACTGAAGAATATGTTTGATCCAGCTACCGAGGTTTGTGCTTTTGTGTTTCTTGCCACCACCACATCACCATGGGTACTAATTATGATGTAAATATTGCAGACGGAGCCAGATTTTGATTTGGACATAAAAGAAGATGTGGCAGAAGAATGCTCCAAGTATGGTCGGGTTAAACATATTTTTGTAGACAAGTAAGTGTCTGGATGAAGTTATATGTTTGATCTATTTTTCAGATGCTATTTATGTTTGGATTGTGAAAGCATTTTACGGCAGAATTCCTTGTCTGGTTCATATAAAAAATGATAGATTATTTTCAATATATTTTCTTTTACCTTTTCCTTGTTTAAAATCTTTGTTGGATGATTGCGGGGAATGTGAAAATCAGTTCCCATTTGTGAGCTTGCGTTTAGTTACCTGTCATAATACTCCACGATGCTTGTACATGATTATTCATACTATATTAAGAGAATATTGGCCCCTAGTTTAAAAACCTCGTAATATTTTTTAAGGGAAGCCCATTGTGATGTTGTTACAAGGCAAAGTGCTCTGAAGTTCGGATTGGTATATTTCAGCTTTTAGCTTTTCATTTGTGGGGTCTATGTTTGCAAATAGTAAGTCAAAAGTGGTGTCTTGTGATGACAAATATGGCAGCAAAAGCTTTTAGCGCAAGTGATTATTGTCGTTGACCTTAGTGTTATTCCTCTACCTTTATGTGGTTCTCTTCATTATATGGTGACCTTTCTGTTGATTGATTTTAAACATGGGACTTGCTTATTTTTGCTCTTCCTTCCGCCTTATAGGAACAGTGCTGGCCATGTGTATCTTCGATATGAAAGTGTAGAGGCAGCTGCTAGAGCTCAACGTGCGATGCATATGAGATGGTTTGCACGCAGGTCTATATCAGCAATTTTCATGGTACGTTACTTCAACATTTAGACCCTTTCTTGCATTTCTAGAAAAAGGTTTCCTTAATAATTGCTACCTTCTACAAATTATAACAAGTTTACACGGATACGTTCTGGAGTTCATTAAATATACATCGACAGAATAAAATGGACCTTTCTCTTCTTGTTCTTCCTCAGTCAGCAGCTTCCTGTGACATTCTGAACCTAGTAATGACATACCAAACCCAAGTTTTCAATTGCGGCTTATTTCTTCCCCCGACTGAATCTTTCTGTCTTAATGTACAGCAACCACAAGAATATGAAGCTAAATTCGGAAGTTGAGCCTGAGCGATACGCGCAATTTGACTCCTTGGTGTCAATGGTGTTTACGCTTTATTTTGGGTTGAACATTCTTACGTTGGAAAACAACTTTTCTGGGCCTCTTATTGCGCACTTGATGTGTGAAACGCATTTGGGTTGAGAATAGTTCATAATTCAAACATGTTTGGATATAATAAGCAATGATTTTATCTGAAATGTTCATGAATTATAAATATTGGAACGGAGGAAAAGGAGTACATCAATCACTAATAATTAACATATGCTCTTAGAAAAGTTTGATAGTGAATCATTATTCATCTGAGAAAATGATGATCAATGGAGGGATATAACGATAACCTTATGTGAGAAACAGGTTTGATCCTTTTAACTTCTGAGAAAAGTTTGAGAGTGAATCATTATTCAACTACGAAGATGATAATCAATTTAGGAAGACAGCCTTTTGTGAGAAAGCAAGTTATGGAGTAATTTGTAAGGTTGCATCTTGTGATTAGAAGTTAAAAGAGTGCTAATGGGAATTACCCAAACTTTATTATATTATTTTGTAAATGAAAGGTTTTCTTAAAACTTCTTGTAAAATCGAGTTTTCATCAATATTTTTAAAACTAGATTGAAAGTGAAAACGGTAAGACAAGAGGTTTAAAATTTAAAAGGCTTAACGTAATTTGTAAGGTTATTTTTTTGTGATTAGAAGGTACGAATTTAAGAAACAAGAATAGCCTTTTTATGAAATACAAAGAGAAGATTGTGTATAATTGATGATTCTACCTTAAAGATAGCTTTTTGTGAGAAGAAATATATAATATTTTTATCAAATTGACCAAAAAGTTTGATAACATTTTTTAAATAATTTTTTAAGTTATATGTTTTGTATTTAGTATAAATTATAATTGGTATTATTTTCTTGTAGTTATTTAGCTTAAATTTTTTATTTAGTTTAAATATTTTCTTGATATAACTTGATTGATTGATTGATTGATTGATTTACTTGTTTTTTATTTATTTTGTTATTTATTTTTACTCTTTTATCTTATTCTAAATTTATTGATTATTTATTTTATTACTTATTTTTATACTTTTTATTTATACATATTATTATTATTACTATCTTATATATATATATTTATGTGGACCTATCTAGAACATTATCCCTACTGGAAAAGATTGGGCACCCAATTCTGCTTTTCAGCATTGAGATAGTATCAGTTAAAATGTACTGCACAGTAAATATAAGATAGCCTTTTGCTGTTTTCTACTGTTATTTTTGTTTGTTTCTGGTCTTTTTTATATATGAAAAGCTTCTTTTTTTTTTGTTTGTGTTAGCCTAACCTATGAACTACCACACATTGCATGCAATTGCAGGACCCTAAACTTAAGACAGGTGAATTTAATGTGAAATAACTGTAAGCTTTTCTAAGAGGTTGCACATCTGAAGCATTGTGTTCAAAGATACTGTTACTTAAAGAAGATGAGGAACAGTGAAACAAATGGAAACTTGAGATTAAACATAAACATTATTCCTAAACAATTGCATTAGATACATAAGAGTGAAGAACCGTGTCCAGACACAGAAACAATGAAACAATAGGACCTGAAAAGAGAATAAAGTCTGAGACACTTATATGGATATCCCCTACATTGACAAGGGAATGGTTTATGATTCAATCTCTTCTCAAGAAATACAGACTCGCAAAACCCCCTCTACAGACACAGGAAATTCAATAAAAGAATTAGTGAAAAACCTCTGTAGAACCAAAAGACAAGAAAAACAAAAAAATGTCATTACTCCTCCCAACCCCCCATAGTATCTACATCCCCAAGCTTCAGCTCTTCTTCTTCTTCCCCATTCAAAAAATTCACTTTGGTCATTCACCATATCACACTCATTTCACAGTATGTGTTACATTCAACTCTCTCAGCTGCAACTACATAAGCCCTTTTCCACATGGAATCGTTCCGATTTTATTCGCTTAGTCACAGTTCAACCCACACACCTCCAAGACAGGTCCGTCTCTAGACACGAACGGGTTTATTCTAACCCACAGCAGAGTTAAGATTGAAGCCAGCAGGATTGACCACACTAATATGATGGTGGGCATCCTATCTTGCTTCCCAAGAAGACCCTTGAGGAATGGATAAAGATGAACAATTACCCAGAATGCGAAGAATAGCCTACCGAATAGAGGACCCCATGAATCATACCCATTATTGATAGCATCTGAGACGCCAACCACAACTCCGATTATGTTTATTATCAACAAAGTCATGGGAGGAATTAACAGGGATGTCCACTTGAATATGTAAAGCTCTGAGAACTCCCCATCATCTGCTGCTTTTGAAGTCACAGTGAAGTTTGTGCTAACACCACCCAAAACCTTGAGTAAACCTTGGATTAGAGCAAAAAGATGGGACGACACGCCTCCAATCACCCAAAACTGCTCGTTTCTCCACCAGTCATCTATACCAACACCACCCCACTGCATCTCAAGGATACCGGTTGCAGCAATAGAAATGAAGAGCCCCATGAATAGAATACTAGCATAGTTGCTAATCTGTTCAATGTCCAAGGTGAAATGTTAGTCCAAAGCATAAATGAGATTGAAAGCTAATGCAGAGCAGGTAGCCAGCTGACTGAAGAATCATGCTCCTTTACATGATTCTACATGCAGTCTTTAGAGAATTTATTAATGATTAAATAAACAAAAGCTTTAGAAGACGACAACACCACCACCCAGAATGAATCCCGCTGAAAAAGCTTTAGAAGACTACCAAGTTAAAATGTTAAGGTAGACCCAATAATATGTCAAAGAGAGTTACCTCGGGAACAATGAATTTTCCAGTAAGGAGGCAAATTGCAGGAAGAGTGCAGTAAACCAGTAAGGGTATGGATGTCCAGGGGTATACAACTGAGTTTATGTAGGAAAAACGTTCCAGCCATTTCAATCCACCACCATAACCATACCAAATCGGGCAGTGTCTGCTCAAGAAGATCTCAACAGACCCTAGGGCCCAACGAAGAACCTGATGCAAACGGTCTGAGAGGTTAATAGGAGCTGACCCCTTGAATGCAGGCCGCCGGGGAATGCAGTAGACAGAGCGCCATCCATGACAGTGCATCTTGAACCCTGTGAGGATATCCTCTGTCACGGAGCCATATATCCAGCCAACCTGATTTAATTTGAAGTTTCAAATTTCCAAATCACAAATTCATTCCATAAGTAAAGCTTGTCTACAATAATATCTCTAAGATATTACAAGTTTACTATTTAACTTACTTCCTTCCCCCATTCAGTCTTATCTTCATAACCACAGCTGATAACTTGGATAGCTTCTCTCAGAAGTGATGCAGGACTAGCATCTTGAGGTACTCCACCATTCTCCAGAAGGGAGGAGGCCACAAACACTGGCGACTGTCCAAACTTTTTCTCCAATTTTTCTTGGGATGTTTCAGGTGACTTCAGATTGGTTGACTCTGCAATTGCAAGCCAAATTAGTTTTATATTCATATATCCAGGATAAGAAAGCAACACACAACCTAAAGAACATAGAGTTAGAACCATACCTTCAATTCCTTCAATATTTTCTAACGCATGTATCTGTTTCGATGCTTCTCTATTCTTTGACTTCTTTTTGTCCTTTTCCTTCTTTACCTTTGACCTTTTGTTCTTCCTAGATCCACAGCAAAGGCAGCACCATTTAGGCCAACAGTTGCACGTCTTGCCAGGGGGCTTCTTCTTGACAGGTGCATCATAGCCATAAAGTGCTTGCCTTCGGAAAACACATCCGGTTCCAACATAAATTGGTCCTTGCAACCCATCTAATCCTTTCATGTTGATCTGTTCCAGTATGGGATTATTAGGTTTCTCTATGGGATGGAGAAAAGGGAAAGGGAAACAAAGGAAGAATGTAATGAAACAATGTCGAGTGTACATACATCAAAAAATACAACATTCCTATTTGAGTATCTATCATGACGATCGATCCCGTCGAATCTTTGAGGAAACTGCACATAACAAACTTTCTTTCCTGATTGCGGATCCATCATGAAACACATAGCTTCTCTAAGTGCTTTGCTGTTGTTGATGTAATGATCACAATCAACATTCAGAAGATAAGGAGCATTTGATAGAACTGCTGAGACCCGAACCTATAAGAACCAAATTGGTAACAGAGGTAATCAACCACTTGCCACTGACAACTCTTAGAAAGAGAATATAACACAATTTAGAAAGTCATCCAGGGGTACTGGGAGGTTATTATCCATACCAAACCATTCATTGCACCAGCCTTTTTATGATGTTCAAATCCTGGCCTCTTCTCACGAGAAACATAAATAAGACGAGGTAACTCATTTCCTTCTACATCTCGAACACCACTATGACCAAGAAAGACCTGCAAAGCAAGAATTTTATCATTTTTTATTCTACAAAAATATCCAATAAATTATCACTCTCCTTTGTTGGACAAAGTTAGTATAGCATGGTGCAGACTGCAGGACTTCAGAAACAATTAGTTTCTTCCTTTTATAATCTCCATTAAAATAGCAAGGAAACAGCATATCCTGAGCACCCAATTCATCGGGCATTGAATGTCAATTACAAAGTTTTACTTCTCAACATTATATCAAAAAGGTGAGAGGTGATAAGAACTGAAAAGAACGCGGTCCACAGTTCCCATCATGGAACATAATCGCACCTGTATCATGCCAGGATGGTCGCGCACATTGTTACCAGGCCAGGGAGTTCCATCCTGCATTGTCCAGCCATCTTCTGGGACCTTTTGTGCAGTGGCAACCAAACCATTTATTCTAACTTTAAACTCTTCGTAGTCTCTCTGCATCAACAAAATATGATAAGGAAACAGCACTTACTGTACGGGGAAAAGAACTTACTTGTCTCAAACTTAACAAAATAAAATGCAGTGTCAAAATAGATATTGAAGAGAATATCATTTGCAGCAAGACATAACCCGATAGAACCTATTATCATTCAAGCTGGAATAAGAATAACTAACCTTCATAGCTCGCCTTTCCCTGACAAAAGAAGGATGGACTTTATTCTTCAAATAATCCATCTTCTGAGAAAAGTACCACTCAGGAGCCCGGGGCTCAATGTTAAATTTTTTACAAAAAGGGACCCATTTCCTAGCAAATTCGGAAGTCTCAGAGAGTGCTTCAAATGTAAGCATGGCAGCACCATCATCCGAAACATAGCATGCAACTTTGTCCACAGGATAATCAACCGCAAGAATTGACAGAACAGTATTTGCAGTGATTAGTGGAGGTTCTTTCATGGGGTCAACTGTACTTACAAAGATGTCAACACTGGCTAACTCAGAAGGTTTTCCTTCTTTTTCATACCTGAACATAAATGAAGACTCAATAAGAAGCCATACACCTAACAATGGAAAATAAAAACAAGAACATGGAAGTGTAATAGGCCACAACCAGGAGTGAATGAACTTCCATGAACATAAATACACTGCCTTGGTATAGCAAACATGAACATACCTAAGTGATAACCGATCAAGATAAGTCTCTCGTTGTATGGGATACCACTTTGGAAATTGATCCAGAAGCCATGATATTGCAAACCATACTTCACATATTACTGACGTCAACCACAAGCCATATGCATTATCAACTGGGTGGAGAATTCTGTAGTGAAAGAACAGGCCAAGAATGACAAGACGAAGTATAATTAACATTCTATACGGATTAATCCTGCTTGAAGGAATAGGTAACTTTCTTGAAAGTGGTTGCCTTCCCTCGTCCATCCTGCCCAAATACAATAAGAAAGCTTGTAAGAGCCTAATGAATCACACCTAACCACTTAGGTATGAATGATTGAGCAGTACAAGACACATGATTGACCAAGCAACTTAAAGAATGGTAGAAAGGAAATGAATACAGCAATCACTTACATGGGCAGATCAGGATCATCAAATTCATCTCCATCAAACCTTCCACCATCATTTCCTCCTTCATGTTTAACCACTTGAAGTTTGTTATTCTGTCTCTTCTTCCAGTCTTCCATTCTATCTTTCCATGCCACACTTCCATACCCATATACTGCTATGTCTTTCTTAGGAACCATAGGTCTAGGTTGCACTATAATAATAAGAACATCGAGTCCATCACTAAAAGGACTTGTTGAAAGATTTAAAATTCAGAAACTGTGGCACATATAGTCACAAATCGCTTACAAGGTACAGACGGATCAGGATAAGGCACTGGATGAACTCTGTTCCCATGAGCCATTGGTGGGGGAATAATGAGAGCATGTCGATCAGACGAAATCTCAACATCCTAGCACAAAGGCAGAAGAGAAGATTTTATGCACTGCATCACTTTTACACAAATTGCATACAACCATCAACCAATATTGAATTGCAAGTACCTCCTCTCCATAAGTTAAAAGTGGAATTTTGGAGCTAGGAGGAGAAGATTCAAGTTCTGAGTTCATCGGAACTCCGCCAGTGTTAAGGCGTGAAGAGAGCACCGCTTCTGCAACTTGTTCTGGGCCCATGCCATCAAGCCCATAATCAAACTCATGTTCCAAATCATCAATATCATCTTCTTCCTCATCACCTTCAACCCTAGGACTACCTGCAAGTTATATGAAGAATTAGCATTCAGTAGGGCCCAAAATCTAAATAAAACAGAGCTAAAAAGAGTGATAATTATCAGACCTTTGAGGCGCTTGTATCTGGTTTTGCACTGTGGACAAGCTTGATTTCCTTCTCTTCTCTCGTACTCATAGCATGGCCTGCACACAGGGAATGCACATTCGTTGCAAGCGACAAAGAGCTCTCCATCCACTGTAATCTCAATCTCATCCCCACATATTTGACACACTTGGCCACTCAATTCTTTAACTGATTTGATCTGTACAGAGGCAAATACCACAAAACGATTGCTGTTAGCACCCAAATGCCTAAAAAAACCAAAAGAACAGAGCCAGAAAATTACTACTATAATGGCACAAAGTTTTGCTGATTATTCAGTAAAGTAAATGGATAAACAAAAGATCTCAATTTCAACAAGTTAATAAATATCTAGGCTGAGTTCATAGAGCACCAACTTTTTCAGAGTCACATACTTCCTTTACTCTATTAGCTAAACAACCTTAATTTTATTTGTGCATCAATTGTTGGCGCCATATGTTCCAAACACATGTTTTGAAAGCATAAACTATCTCAATAAACTGATAGTCCCTGCCTATGTTTCGAGCAACACTCAGCATTTTGGTGCAATTCAGGCACATTTACTCTGACTAGATCTAGAAGAACAAGATTGGAAGATATCTTGGATGTTAATTCATTTAAAATTAAATCCATCCAGTAAGCAGATTATCCTCACAACATTCCATTTGCCTTTCAGGGAATCCAAAAATTGCTGCCAATTATATTGGAGATCCCTTCAAAGATAGTGCTCAACTTTTAACATTGAATGAGAATATCTTGGTTTCCTCCATCATAACAGACAATTATGAATGAAAAACCACAAGAGCTGAAAACTTAACAGATTAAGCTAATCTGCCCGACATCCAGCAATGAATAACAAAAAGTAAGAAACTTTTACGTTCAATTGCTTCCAGCACAACATAGTTCCAGGAAAATAATTCTCCAGAGAAGACAAGATTTTGAGAGGAAAAGTGTAAAAAACAACCTGACAGTACTAGGAAAAAAAAAAGTCCTCAAACCTAATTTCTGTTCTCTCTGAAAAATGCACATAGACAAAATAAACCAACAAGGCAAGTCACAAAAATCGCTAGACATATCCCTAAAATCAGAAGAAAAGAACCCTAAAACAGCACCAAACTATATCAAAAACAAAGCACTAATAACCAATTAGTAACATTTCCAGAGAAAACCCAGATCTCAAATCAGCAAAACAAGCAAAAGGGTCCCCAGAATATACTGAAAATACAAAAAACAGGGTTTAAGTGCATCTTACTCTTGCATTCTCATCAGCATTAATGAGCACAAACTCATTCCTGTTGTGAGACCCAGCAATAAGCCGACCACCGGTATTCATGACTGGGTTTGCTCAATTCCACCGAATCAGAAACCAAATCAACGAGAACCCAACTCAGAACCGAGTCCTCCAACGGGTCAAAACAGTCCAATTACGCATCCCAGTACCAAAACCCACTTAAAAACACAGTCTTTCCCCACAGAAACAAAAATCAAACTTTAAAAAGATGCGCCAAAACACAGCCGTAGCTTTCTTTTGCTGGGTGCAGTTTCTTTCAATGAAATTTTACAAAACAAAAGCAAACCCTCTTCACTCCTCTTCAAATCTTAAGAAGTGAAGAAGATGGGGGGTGTGTTTATTGATATTGACACTGAGCACCCCTTTTTAGAGAGAGAAAGTTGAAAGAGAGAAGAAGGAGACAGGTAGATCAGAAGATGCAAGAGCCGGTGTGTATAAATGACTTCAATGTCTAGTAATTGTAATAACAAAAGTGTGTAAGAACCAAATCTCTTTTTTTTCCCAAAATTAAAAAAAAACCCTAAAATTGAAATAATTATTTTAAAAAATAGACAAAAACAGAGAGATAATTGGGGTCTACTACTTACTACCTACTAATAAATGCTATTTAATTTCTAAAAAATTTAGGGTGTGTTTTGCAATTTTCAATTTATTTAATTTTGGATTGAAGAGACATAGAATAAGATAATTGAGCACTAAATAGTAAATAGTAATAATAGTGGGTGTATAGTTAAAATTATATATATTATTAAACTTCAATTTTCAAAAAAAATTCTCTAGATTATTTAATTATTAATATTCGAAAGCAAGAATCTTTCTTTAATTTACTATTTAATAGGAATATTACATATAAAATAGACGAAAGTGTGGAAATTTAATTATTTTTTCATTGCAATTTATTTTTATTAAAAATGTTAAGTGAATGTATCCACAAATTGTTTTTATATCAAAAATGCGACTTTAAAGTAAAAAAATAAAGGAAATTTAATAATTATAGAATTTATTTTTCAAAATATTCTATATTATTTTAGTTATAGATATTTTGAAAAGATTAACTTTTCTTTAACTTATTAATTAATACGAAATTATTATAAGAAAGGGTGAAATTTGGTCATTTGAGAGATTCTAAGGGCTTGAACAGAATTATATCGAATTTTTTAAATAACAAAAACAGTAATAAATGATGATGATAATAATAATAATAAATTAAATTATTATTATTATCATTATTATTAAATTGAAGAGCCAAAAATATCGTGAGACTGAAGGAAAAATGTGACTTTTTTACTGTGAGAGCGTTTTTGGCTGAGCCTTTCAAAAACATGTTTATTTAATAATTGTACGGACTATTATTTATTTTTACTGTTTTTGATAATATATTGACTAACTCTTTTGTATTTTTATTATTATTATTTAACCCATCAAGGCCTGTCGGTTGCATTTTGGATTTTTGCAAAAAATTAAAATTGTCACGTCTAGGTTTTAGTCAACATTAAATGCGTGTCCAATGCTCTCAAGATTTACCAAACTTGGGACATATTTACATAGGGTAATTAAAACAATAAATTTAAAGTGTAAATAATATCAATTTCTTAACTAATCACAAAAAAAAGTGTCAATAATTTTTAATTTTTAGTAAGTAATAGGAGAAAAATTTTATAATTTTTCAAATAGTTTAATTATATTAAATTACTTTAAAGTACTTTAATATTTGTTGAGAAAACCAACATGTGAGTATCATCATCAAAGAATCAGGGGAAAGAAGATCAACATATAAGCCTAATAGGTTACTCCACCTATTGTCAATTAATTTTAAGATGTAACCTCACTTAAATTTATATATGGTATAACTTTCTTTTTTGTTTAGGCCCGTAGACTCATTAAAAATTTAACAACAATAAAAGTATATTTATCTACATAAACTTTTAAAGCGTTGAATAAATAATTGCATATAATTTTGTTAAAATAATTTAAGAATATTTTAAAACGAGTTAAATTATATCAAAATTTATATTTAAAATATTATTATTATTATTGTAATGAAAATTTACATTAAAAAAAAGGGATGGGAGACATCAAATAGTCAAAAGTGATAAGAACATAAATCATTTGTGTACACCTAAGTTTGGACGCTTTCTCCATTTCCTTCTCAATGGTCCATTCTTCTTTAACACATAATATATAATGTTTGGTGGTGACCCCCAACTTTATTATAATAATGCCTCCTAGACAACTCATCAATGCAATTATCAAATATCCAAGTTGAACCCAACTATATGAAATTGATGCTTTACCTCACTACGTTTTTAATTTATACTTTTTTAAAACTTTATGATATATATAAAAAATACAAGACTCTCTTGTCCCTTTTTAAATTTTATTTATTTATTTGTATAAAAAATTGATTATGCAATTATTTACAATTACAATTTATTTTTAGTATAATGTTTGATTGGTCTTGTCCTTTCATGCCACATGGTCATCAAAGTGTCGGTGGACGTAATAATATACACACCAAATACTGAATTCTTTATTTATTTATTGGAGACTTCGCTTTCACTTTCACATGATATAATTTTCACATTTGGATATTAATTTTCTGTCACTTTAATGATTACCAATTACATTAAATAAATAAATAAATAATCCATTTGAACACTTTTAGGCCTAGCCAAAACGCAACATTTTGCATGTAGAGATTTGGGCATAATCATGACCCATGAGTGATTAGTTAAAATCACACACGTGTTAGTGACTAATAGGTATTTTATAAATAAAAAACCTTTTTTATTTACTTTATTTATTTATCCACAACTTGACTTAGAAGGAAATATATACTTTAGCATGTGAATGGTCCCGATTTTAATGGCAAGACTCACAAACTAATCAAATACTTACAATAGGCTAGAAGTAGTTAGCATTGATATAATTAATTCATAAATTACATATTTTAAATAAATTATTTAAAATTGAATAATATATTAAATTTAATTGACATCTACAAATTATTAAAATTTAAAATTATTAAAGTGGGAATTACTACTTAAATTTAAGACCTCTTAAATGGATAGATACATAAGTGATAAACAAACTTAATTACACTACCATTTTTCACAAATTTTATTACTAATTAATTATATATTTTTATTTAAACGACGTAATTAACAATTTATTTAGTATTTTTTTAGTAAATACAAAATAAAAACAACAACCCTCAATCCCTTGAGGTAAATAAAAATTGTTAAAAAGCATATTTGTACCTAAAACTATATATATAGTACACAATCATGGAAGGTTTCACCCTTTACCCCATAAGAACATGGCATGTGGTCAAAAGCATGTGATTTTTTATTGAGGTTCAAACCAAGAACAAATATGTAATAATTAAAACTTAAGAAAAGAACCAAACTTTGTAAAAATAAAATATGAAAATTAAAATGTAAATGTAAATTTAATTTTTCTTTTTTCATTTTTTTTCATTTTTTTAAAAATTTTGTGAATTATCTTATTAATTAAGAACAAATATGTAATAATTAAAACCAAAGAGAAGAACCAAACTTTGTAAAAAAAATAAAATATGAAATTAAAATGTTAATTTAATTTTTTACATTTTTAAAAATTTTGTGAATTATCTTATTAATTAAGAATAAAGTTGTGCGGATATTGTTATTATTATTTATAAATTAATTAAATTTGGGGTTTTTAATAATAATAAATACGTATGTTTGTATAGACTTCGGGACAGCTGGAGATAGTGATTGCTTTGGTGGAAAGTGAACTGTGAACCACAGAATCTCTCCTCAACGAAACAAGAGAGAGAAAGAGAAGAAAGTGTCGGTCGCAAGGAAAGGGTTTGATGATTGGTTGAGTAGCGAGTAGAACAACACATATTCATACTCGCGTGTAAGTATCGTGTTTTAGGGACATGTTGTCGACTGGAGTGATGCAATGCTCTGATCACTAAAGCCAATCTTGTACTTCAGAACAAAGTAATATCATTCCTCCAAAGACAAAAGAGGCTTCATCCAAATAATTGGCTGGGTAGGGTTTGGATTATCTATGATTCCATAAAATTAGATTTAAAGTTAAAATAATTATTTAAAAATTTAATTAAATTGACTTAGATCAATTCAAATTATTTAAATTAAATTAAATTAGACTAATTTTTTAAAAATTAATTTAACAAAATTATATCATTTAATTCGCGTCAAAATCTGTTAGACATAACTAATTCTAACTAATTTGTAGTTTTTATAAAAAATCACTTAAATATCTAAATTATGTATAAATTATAATTTCTAAACACATGCAATAGTTAATTAGTCACACATCTCAAATAGATTATAGATTATAACTATAATTAATGTATTATATCGTGATTAAAGTCATATATATTATTATCATAATCGTGGAGTTGGTGGAGTAGGGGACATTGGACCAAAACGTTTTATGTTTGAATCCCTTTATCTACGCTCTCTTGATCAAGCCTGTAGTACAAGACTTGCCTAGTACAAAGTATCCGGTTAGCGTGATTTGTAGGTTATTGCGTCAATCTGTAAGTTTACACAGTGCGCATCCAAAGAATAGTAGCTGCGGTTCCTACGTTTCAAAAAAAAAATCATAATTGCATTTATTATCTTATATCATTTGCAACTGTTAATATAATTCCTAATTTGTAGTTTAAAATTAGGATAAAAATGAGCTTAGATATTTAAATTACATATGAACTTATATTTTTTTACGATAGTTAATCAATTATTCTTCTTAAATAAATCACGAATTATAACTATAATCATTATATTATATTGTGATTAAAAACAAATTTTTTATTATCCTAAATGCATTTATCATATTGTATTATTCATAATTCCAATTTTTTAATATAATTTAAATTTTTTGCATGAAAAATTTCTATAAATAGCATGACAAACATGGTTATCACATGGAATATGAAGGTATGAGTTTGATAAAAGCAAATGTCCACCGACACAAAGAAAGTACTCTGGAATCCAAAAAAAGAAAAAGAAAAAGGAAAGAAACTCAAATAAACACATCTCCTTTTTGAACTAAAATAAGACGGTCAAAAGTTCCCAACATTGAATTGTTCACAATTTCCAGATAGCCGTCCCCAAAAAGTCTATATCTGGACATGCTAAAATTAGGGTTTATCGTTATGTATAAACCCTAATTTTAAAAGGTTTATACATAAAGATAAATCATTTGCTGTTTGTTATTGTTGAAACCAGCTCATGTACAGCAATCCAGGGGAAAGAGAAGAGGAGAAGGAAGGGTTGGTTTGGTTTGGTTTGGTTTGGTTTGGGGTTTTGTCATTAAGTGGAGGAAGATTTTTGTATCCTGACCCGACGAAAAAGTTTTAATTACTTGAAAGCAACTTCACAACCTAAACTTCATGTCGACATCGGCTATATGCAATCCAGTGATGATGCTTTGACTCTTGGAGATTTTGGATAATGATTGGGTTTAATTGGTTGTTATGGTGTTATAATCTAACATTAAACATTCAATTATGTTGATGTCACAAATCTTATATTATTCAGGTCTACATAACATGTAATACAACAAACTTAGTAAAAATGGCGAAGTTTAGAGAATTTTAATAATATACAATCTTATCCTTGGCGAAGTTTAGAGATTTTTAATAATATACAATCTTATCCTTAACTAATAAAAAAGCTATTTTTGATGTGCATAACATATAGTGATATTAATAAATGACGATAAAAGGTTTGAGTTTGAACATTTTTTTAATTTTAAAGTTCGGAAAAGATTTGAATTCGAGTTTTAAAGTTCAGTCAAATTTAAAATCCAAATTTCATTAATACACAAAAAATAATATTTTATTATTTAATATTTTAATAGAGACATTGCTTACAACTTGCTCGAATTTACGACTATCTCTCATCTCTGTTGGCCTAGTTACCGCCACTCGCCTAAAGAACAACTGTTAGGATGGACAATAAGTTGAGCCTAAAATTCGATTGAGTTCGAGCTTGAAGTTGGTTCAAAACTAGAATATTAAAAAAAATCTCGAACTTAATCTAAATTATGGTCACACCGAGCCATATTTGCTAATTTTGATCCGAATAGGGTCGAACCTTAGCTTAACAACCTTCTTTAATCTATGTCACTCCTTAAAATTGTATTTTAGGGATAATAGCATTTCTTAAGCCTGATAAAATCGGGTCAGGCCGTTGACTTCAAATCGGGCAAGGCCAGGTCTTGATTTAATTATCATCTTTATCAATGTCACTGCTTATACCAGAAGTTAAATCGATAAGACAAAAAGTTTAAAGTTTAAAATGTTCAACTAGTATTAGACTGATATAAAAATAGTTAAATATTAAATAAAACTAAAAATTTCGAAATGCGATTAAAAGATATAAAATTTAATTGAAAAGAGAGGATATTAAATAAAAATATTTGATTTATTTTAATTTATAAAAATCAAATAATTTTACGAGATTTGATTAATTAATTAATTAATAAACTATCAATTTTTAGTTATAAAACTATTAAAATAAACCAAACTAAAAAATTAAAATTAAATAATAGCTGTATTTCGGTAATAATAGTGTTCAAAATTTCTTTTCTAGATAGTTTGGTTTTTTCCAGCGTTATTTGCGGTTAGTTTCGTAGTTTACGGTTTATGGTTTTCTTTTGGGTTTCTTTGTAGGCTGACCGTGACAGAGAGAGTCTACCTAAGTTAGATAATTCGGATTTCAACTAAACTCAAATTTGATCAACTTTTAAATTAAAATAAAAGTCTGTTGTCAAATTTAATATCATTATTATTAAAATACACATAATAATTTATAAAGTATATATTTTGAATATGTGAATTAAAGAATTATTATAAACACATATATATTTTGAATATGTGAATTAAAGAATTATATATATAAATGAGCAACAAGTCTTAGATGTGGACTTCTCTTGCTGGAACTTAAATGTCAAGCATAAAATCAAACCAGTTGCTTCACAACTGTGTAGGTTTTGGTATTTTCCTACCCTGGGAACGAGGGTAGGCAGGTTGTACTGCGTGGACTAGGAGTAATTTTTTCTTATTTTAATTTAAACATATATTTAATAAGTTGACTTATTAAAATTAAAGTAAAAAACATTTTTAAAAACTTAATAAGGTTTTCCCTCAAAAAAAAAACTTAATAAGGTAAAAATATTATTTTAACTTAAACATATATTTTTATTTTAGCTATTAGAAGTAGATAAAATAATTTATATTGCACTATTTTGAGTCTTCAGAGATTACCTACGGATAATAATCTCTTGTATTGTACATAACCTTTTTTTTTAATTTTACAACAGTTACTGATTACAAAAAAAAATATTAAATTTATTTGATGGACGCCTATCAAACTTTTTTTTTTTTAAATTCAACATCATACGTGGACGAGGTTTTATTTACTTCTGATAATAAAATATGATTGGGTACTGTTAGTCGACCGTTACAACTTGTAATTCACTAATTCGCATCTTTTGACTTTCGGTTAAGTTGTTAATGCGCATCTGTAATATGTATAGTCAAAGTTGATGCTTTAAAATTAAAATAATGGATTATATAATACAAGAGTATGCGACTGTGTATTTTTATTTTAAAATAATAATAATCGCTGGAATAAGCTTTTTTAATGGCCCAGCAAGCATTTAAGTGGCGCACATATAGGACCATAACACATATAGGGCTTGTCGTGTTGAGCATAATTTAGTGGGGCTGGAAAGGGTAGTTAGTTGGCATTAACATGGCTAGAGAATGTGAACTACAAATTGTATATCCATCCGTGTGAGCACTGGCCCTACTGTTTCATAAATTGCCAAAACCAAACACAAAATTCACAAGCCAAAGGACCAAACTTATTATTTAATTTTGAATTATTAAAATACTTAAAAATAATTTTCGTTTCTTATATGGTATAAGTTTACAAGAAGTTGAAAGAGGATTTCAGATGGGCCAATTTGGATCCATTTTCCTTTTGATTCGGCCCACCCAAGGGTTTAACTAGTCTTAAATATAAGCAGGCTAGGGGGTTCAACTTCAAATTGCTTCAGCTTCCCACTACTTCAGGTAACCTTCAGCCACCTACAACCTCTTCATATTCTTTATCAGTTAATTACAGGATCAAGACCTCTAATCTTTCTGATCTGATCTGATCTTCATTGAATACTCTGTTTCATGTCTCTATAAAAACGGAGTATTCGTATTCATACCCACAAACAAAGAGAAATTAAAGCTTTCTTGATCATGGCATTCAAAAGAGTGTTCCTGTTCTTGGTGGCAATCATAGCTTCTACTGCAACAGCAACTAGGGACATGGTTCACATAAAACCAGGGGATGTTGAAACCTAGCAGCCATGTTCGAAGCTAGCGGTGGGCTTGTGGAATGTTGGAATGCTCTACTAGACCTAAAATCATGCTCTAATGATATCATTCTTTTCTTTCTCGATGGGCAATCTAGTATTGGACCTAACTGTTGTAGTGCAATTGAAACTATCACGCGCAATTGCTGGCCTTCAATGCTGAGTTCCTTAGGTTTCACGGCTCAGGAAGGTAGCATTCTGAGAGGTTATTGTGATGCTGAATCTTCTGCAACTCCTCCTCCACTCCTACCTCCTACTGCCTCTCCCATCAAACTCACCAGGACTGACTTTGAATTGAATCAATAATGAATTGGTGTACCCATTTCACTACAAAGATTCTCTTTTAAGAGTATTCGGTCTAACTTTGTGTTGAATAAGAGTTGTGGGGTTGCTTGCTAATGTTTTTTAAGTGCAAATCTATAGTGATTGATTATGTGTGGGAAGAATGTAAAAGGTTTGCAATGGAGTTCAATGTGTTTTTTGTTTAAATTCAAGAATCAAAGTGTAGAAGAAAGCTGCAAGAAGAATTATGGATACATGCTAAGTACTACAGAGATTTATTTACATACATTTCCAAGAAGGAAGAGACCAATTAAGCAAACAAAAACTTAAAAAATTTTCTTTTTTGCATCCAAACAGAAAGTTTAACTACGTACTTGCTTAGCTCACTTACCAATCACAGGCCCAAACGATGATCAATTTTGGCGAATTTGAATGGCCCGATACCACCACCGCGACCACCATGAAACCCTCGCCAATTCGTTCTCATCTCGGACATTGACGGAATATTCGCCGGAGATATTGGCGATGTTGACGGGGGATACATCGGAGCACGAGAAACAATCGTTGATGATGGCGAATTCGCCGGCGCATATCCAGAGTGATACTCCTCAGTGTCATCATCGAAACCAGATCCGAATCCAGCAGGAAGAATCCCTTCTAATCCATGAACCGCGATTGATGATCCAAGGAAAAGATCAGGAACCGAAACCCTAACGTTGTCAACCAAAACAGACTCCCGAACGGTTCCGTTGAGGAAAACAAAAGAGTTGGCGACCAAGTGACCGTGGTTAGGGAGCAGAGTGTCAATGTAGGGAACACCGCCCCGGAGGTCTGACGTGGAGAGGAAGGAAGGCGAAACGTGGAGGAAGAGCGAACGAGTGTAGTGCATGGCGGAGGAGGAGAGGTCTAGAGAGAATACGTAGGGGTCGGGCGGAGCAAAGAGCGTGAAGGTGGAGTTGGAGGTGAGGAGGTGAAGGCGGAGGTCCGTCGTCGCCATGGCGTTTGGGAAGAGAGTGTAGCCATGGGAGCGGAGGGCGATCACCGCAGCGTCTAGCTCTTGATCGGTGAGTTTGGCGGAGGTTTTTGGGAGGAGAAAGATAGTTAGGAGTAGTCGGAGAATCACAGCCGTTGATTTCAAGCCGGAGGTTTCCATCGTGAGGGTTGGCGGTTTTGAGTTGCTTTTTTTGGCGGGATTTTCAGGTGGAGTTTGTGTTATATACGGTGATTGTGTGTGGGATCATTGGTGATTTTTTTATGATGTGTGGTTGAGATTTGTTGTGCACTATCAAGCCATGTTAGGTTAAATTGTTACGTGAGTTGAATGGCCTATGAAAGGTTGTTTTTCGTTGCCATCTTACATAGTGATGTCTTCTCAAGTTCTCTTGTTTTATAATTACCCTTCATATTTTGATTACGTATCACTTTTCTTTTAATTGTTTAGCCTTAGCAGTTTTTTACTTATACCTGTTTGGATAGGATTTCGAGAGATTAATAAATACTTTTTTCTATTACAAAAGTTACTATTTTAAAAATAGGTGTTTAATTGTAAAATAAAAAAACACTTCTTTAATATATGACTTTTTTCACGGTTAAAATACAACTTTTTAAAAAGCTCAAATTTGAAACTAAAAAAAAAACGCTTTTTCATGTAGATTTTTAGATAACCTATTTTTTAGTCCCTTTTATCTTTATATTTTACACATAATTCCTACAATACCTACAAATCCATCTTCCCATTTATTATGTATTTAACCATTTCCTCAACTTGGATATTTATATTGGGATTTATATAATATTAATTGACTTTTTATATGTTTTACTATTTATTTTTGATATTAGTTTTACTTATGTTATATTCCATATAAAAGATTTGGTTAGATTTATTTTCATTTATATTTCATATGGTTTAAAATTATATCATAATTAATATATTGTGCTTTGCATATTGTTTAATATACTTTATATAATATTTATATGCATAAATAATTTTTATTACAAAATAAACTATAGTTAAAATTAAAAGTGATTTTTTTATTTCTATGTTGCCAAGAAGTCTACTGTATAAAGTTCTTTCAAAAAAGTTCTTTTTAAAATGACAGCTAAATAGTCAACTAGTTTCTTAGAAAAAATCTACAAAAAAAGCTCTACTGACAAAAGCTCTACTGGTATAAGCTCAACCAAACAGAGGCTTAGTCTAATTATTTTATTGTAAGAATTGATTTAATTTATTCTTGTATTTGTTTTTTTTTTTTAATATTATGAGTATTTATTTACTTATTTTATCTTTTATTATTAATCGTTATCATGTTATATATGTAACGAATTAAGTATTGTATTACATATTTTTATTTATATTTTATTATCATTATTTTGTATTACATACGAATCCATTAAAAATAGTGTCTATACAAGATAGAAGTAAAGCTGCATACTATTGGACCTCTCCAAACCCTACATTCAGCTATTCTCTTATTAGGTATTGTTGTTGTTGTTGTTATTGTTATTGTTATAATGAAATTTGTAATCAAGCTCAAAATTTAATTGAATTTTAATTTTAAATTAAATATCTTAAATTCAATAAACATTATTTATTAAATTTAATTGAATCAAGTAGAATATGAAAATATTAAATGTATACATTTTTATCAACTTATTTATATGAGATTTTTTTTGATTAATGGAAGAAATAGTTTTATAAAAATTCAATCTTAAGCCTACCAAAAAAAAAAATTATACACTATATATAGATTTATTTTAAGTTACTGAAATATTCATGCTTCTACTCTTACTTATATCTCCTATGTCTGTCCATTTGTTTTCTTATCCTTTGTTGTCATCTTGGCTGCATTTTCTCTTTGTTTCTTTGTCTATTTGTTCACTTTGGCAATCATTGTCTCCTTCTTTTTCAATAAATAATGGACAAGTAATATCATGTGACTTGATTAAATGTTACACATCATATATATTTGTGTCATGTAACATCTGACATCTTGTGATATAGGAGACATGACACGTGAACACGTGGGATTTTTATTTATTGATCAGCAATCCTTCCCTTCAACGTTAACCAAAAACATCAAACTCTCTTCTTTTCAAGTTTTCTTAAAAACCCTAATGTTCTTCCAACGAGACTCCATGTAACGAGAACTATCATCTTGTGCATAGACTCCACACTTGAAGTAATGAGACTTGCCTCCTCTTCCTGGGAACTGACGCACCAGCTTCCCGTCGACGAACACCTTCACGGTGTTGCCTTCCACGTCGTGGATCACGTTGAGCCTGAACCATTTGTCGTAGACGTGAGGGATGATGACCGGAGCTCTGTAGTAGGAGAGCGTGCCCTTGTAGACTCTGAGCATTAGGGTTGTGGCGTGAGCTTGTGCTCCGAACACTTGCATGATAGACACTCCTGAGGTTCCCGATGGGACGAAACCGTATGCTTCGAATTGCCACACACCAGAATTGTAATCATAGCCCTATATCATTATCAAATTATTGGTAACATTGATCTATTAATAATATATCACGTATTTTGATCTTTATCAAAATTTAAGTTTCATTCGAAGTTAAAATAAGTCTTTCCCCTTACGAACATCATTTTAGTTGACTATTACAATTTTAAGGAGATTAAGGAAAAAATTAGAACAAGTTCAATTGAATTTATATATAAGTAGAGAAATTATATTTCAATTCAAAACTTTAAGTGCATATAATAATAACCATTTGTAAGATGAACAAGAGAGAGTTTTGTTGTGTGTTGGCCTTACTTGAATTCGAATCTCGGTTCGAGGTTTCGTGTTGCTAGTAGGAGAGTGAGGCTTGTCATTGGAGTAAACCCAGAGCTTGTGGACGCCATTTTTGAAGCTGTATCTTTGATTTTCAGGCACATCATAAGGTCTTTGGATGTCGAAATTGGACCTTTTTAAGGGAAGAGCAGTGAACCCTTTGGTGGGATCGATGGCTACCGATGAAATGAATTGGTACATTAATACCAAGTGAAGAGAAACGAATAAGAGAGCTCTCAAGGGAACAATAGTAACCATCTTGGTGGTGGTGGTGTAATGAAGAAATTGAGAATCTCTTCGTGAATGTGATGAAGAAAGACTTCGAAGTACTTGACTACATATAGAGAGATTTAAAGATTGGAACAGCATGATTTTGATTTGTTGTGTGCAATCTGGAGGAAGATTGTGTACGAAAATGGTAGAGAAGAACTTGTCAACAAGCATGCAAGTTAAAGCAAAGAACTAATATATGCCGGTTGATGAAACTATATGCTAGACGACCTTGTCAATTTGGAATAATGTTGATTCATATGCCGGTCGGATTCATGGAATCCTTCGAAATTCTTTTATTTTTGCTAATAAAGAAATTATTAGCAATGGCTCTATATTATAGGATAAATCCGAGCATAGCTTAAGCAATGATTTGAAACCCGGACTGGTCATCGAACCGGAGGCTTTACTGGTCACCGGTTCGACTAGTTCAAACCGGTGTGACGTAATAATTATGCAATAATTATATTTAATTATATATAATATTAATAATATTAAAAATACCAAAAAATAAAAAATAAAAAATTGTTTAACCAGTGGTCAGACCGATTTTCACCGGTTGAACTAGTTCAATTAAAGACTGATTTTTTAGAGTTAACCGGATCAGATAGCCGACCGGTTACCGGTCTGGGTTTTAAAACTATGAGCTTAAGAGTTTGACTTAGATTTAAGTTCGTGGATTTCTCGTAATTTTTGGATTATTTTCATTCCAAAACTCTTAATAGCATTTGATTCCTCATTTTGATTTTCATTTGACCAAGTCAAATATTATGATATTTTATAATATTTTAAAAATCAAACTAGAAATTATATCAATAAGATAAAAGATTTAATCGTTATTATACTGTCATAAAATTGGTTAAAAATTGAAAATTTTGAAGTAGAGTTGAAGAAAGAAATGTCCTCATCTATTGAAGGAGTTGAAATTCAATTTTAACAAATTATTAAATGAAAATTAATTGGTTTGTTTTTATTTATAAAAATCAACTAATTTATAAAAATTGATCGATTAATTAATAAATCAATCGATTTTTAACAAAAGGGTTATTAAAGTAAGTCGAATGAAAAAAATAAAAGTAAGTCAGTTCGATTTTTTAATCAGCTTGTAATGCATAATTAAATATATCACATATCTTCTCTCATTTATTTCATCTTTATGGATGATATTGTTGCTTTAAAATTTTTAATGGGAATTGTGTATCACAAGATCATAATTAATGAATCTAAGTAGCTTCTGTATTTAGAATTGTAATAACATATAAGCCATAACATCTTTAGCTTATCTTTGATTATGTCTAATTCACTTCCTTTGCTTTTGGATTTTCATCTAATTATATTCCATAAATGGTTAACAAAATAGGTCAAACGTAAAATTGACCGATTAGATTGAAATTGATTAGAATTTGAATTGAGTTTAATTTAATACATCATATTAGGTCGCTTAAAATAAAATGTGTTTTTTTTTTCACTAGGGAAGTGGGTGCCTACTACTAACTACAAATTATATATTTTGTGTAAATTTAAAATTAAGTTATAAGTTCAATTTAAACGGCCTTTATAGATTTTAACAAAAAATATTTTGTATATGCAAATTAAAATTTTATTTAAAATTGAAGTCATTTGTAAAAGGTTATTTTAAAAATACAAATGAAAATTTTAAATTTTTAACAAAATTTTTATTATTTAGTAATCTCATAAATATTCATCTTCACCTCTTGGATTGACACTAATCCGTCATGGCTTGTTAGTTGTTACTACTGACTCTGCCTTACTTTCTATTTCAGGAATTTTTATGATTCTTCTCTTATTCAATTCAAGGCACCATACTCTCATCCTTTCCATTTCCATCCAAAGAAAATACATAATTTGGAGCTTTGAAGTCAACTGGCCAAATCAGATTTGACCAAATTCGACCTTGAATATTAACTCCGACCGGGCTCGATCCGATCTCAGACTCCAACTAACTTTTTCGGACTTGAACTTGAGCTTTAAGAAACCGGAACTCGACCCGACCAATTGCTAACACTACTCTAACAAACTTAAAGTTGAAAATAAGGTAGGGAAATGAATAATAGTAAATGTGGAAGTAGCTTTATAACCAAACTGCCAACTCCCTTCCTCCCAACCACCAGATAATCAAAGACCCCATTTGACCTATCACCACCATATCCATTCACTATTTAATATTGTGTGGTTTGGTGCTACCATCTTCATCCAACTCACACTACCTCTAAATTATCTAATGTCATATATATATATATATACACAGTTCCAAAGAGTTACCTAAGATTTCCTTTTAGTATTTTATAATCATGAGAAATGTTAGAGATGAGATTGTTTTTCTCCTGCTAATGGAAAAGCAATACCAAAGGGTAAAATGAAGGACTCAAGCCTTTGCTGAGTCTCATCAGTGACACAAATTATGGGATTGCTGTGTCAAAACAAAAAAGAAAAATAATCACCAGTGCCTTCCCTGAGAACCGCCGCCACCGCCACCGCCACCGCTGCCCTTGTTTCTTGGAAAGAAGGAGTTCTTGGATTTTGGTAGCTCATGAATGTCCATGACTTGAATGGTTCTTTGTCTTTTGGCTTCAGAGAGCAAGAAACAGAAAACACAGAAAAACACACAATCATTTAGTCCAATGTGCCAATATTTGTACCTAAACCAGTTAATCAATAAGACAGTTGAAGCATATAAGTCAGAACCATTTTCGGCTTCTTTGTAATTCTGTTGAAGCCTTTTTCTAGCTGAGGCCAATCTTTCGGAATCAAAGTTACTTTCTTTCTGTTGTTCTCTCTGTCTCTGCAGAAGGAAAGCCACAAATGGCAAGTGCCTTAAATGTGATGGAAACTGATATTAAAATCCCTACTTTGGTAATACACATGCAGAAAGCCAAAGCTTTTTTCTGTCAAAGATCTCCCATATTTCAGGAGCTGTTGTACTACTTCACACCTGTATACTGTAAGCAGGAGTTGATGCATTAACTGATTGCTGGGATGGTCTGCTTGGAGTGTCTTTACGTGGAACTGGTTTGATCTTTCTTTCTGGTTCTGAATGATTTTTGTCTGAACCAGAACTTCCATCTAAGAAAGAATTAATAAAGAAACAGTAAAAGTAAAAGGTTGATTAGTTGATCAAGCACAAAAGGAGAATGAGATCAAGATGAGACCCATCTTTGGATCTGATTCTGTACTCACTGTGAGGATTTGGAGAGTATGCAAAATCAGGAACCTGAAAGAAAAAAGAAAAGGAACAAGAATGAAGAATCTTATAAAGTGAACAAAAAGACTCAAGTTTTCAACAACTTTCTTTCAAAGCAACTAGCAACTAGCAACTAGCAACTAACAAGTATATATATATTTTCCAGTTTTTCAACAACTTTCTTTCAAAACAACTAACAAGTACAGTCTTTTTTCCTTAAAATTTTTCAACAACTTTCTTTCAAAGCAACTAGCAAGTGTATATATATATATATTCCTTTTTACCTATTGATGACCATTCTGGGGAATTTTCTGCAGAGGTGAGTCCCCATCAGCTGCATAAAAATATCATTAAGTTCCTATTTAGGGTTGAACTCGTCAAACTTATTTGCATCTTACTTTGTCTAACTTTTTCTCCAAAAGGGAAAATGCTAACTTTTAACTAGTCAATGATGGTAATGTTACCCATTAACCCTTAAGATGCATTTTCTCCTTATGGATTCAACCTCACCCATTCATCCACAATTTCTTTCCATTTCCTGCATACCAAACACCAAATTAAGTAAGATGACAGAACTTCTCAGAACTACTCCCTCAAAGAACTACACTTAAAAGTTGCATGGAACTGAATAAGCAATCAAACGAAAGAGATCCTTTTTCTTTTTTCTTTTTCATTTGTGGGTTCTTGAAGACCTGACAAGTTGCTTCACCAATCTCCTGACATCATTGGAAGGGTGCTTTCTTAAACGGTTCACATGTCTTCCAATATCAGTGTCCTGAAATCAAAGAACAAAAGCAAGGAATAAGTGAAAGAAAGCAAACCAAACTCTGAACAAAACCAAACACAAAATTGGTGCAAGTAATTTCTCTTAGTCACCTTGAGTTCGTGAAATGTTATATCCATATCCGCCAAATGCAGAAGCAAATCAACCAGAGAATCTTCAGACTGGAAAAACACACCAAAACTAGGTAAACCAAACCCGTATAAGCAAAAGGAACCACAAAATCAACGATACTAAAACTAAAACAGACCAAGTCAGGATCTTCAAGTTGTTGTTTGATCTCAAGAATCTTCTTTTGATTATCATCAAACAATCCTGCATAAGGATCCAATCCATCATCACAATCATTACCATCATTATTATCGTCGTCGTCGTCTTCATCATCTTTATGTGGTGGTGTAGAAGGGGACCCAGTTGCTCGTTCTTTTGGCTCCTTCTCAACTTCCTTTATTTCGCGGCCATTACCGTTCCTTCTAGCATCATCAACACCATCACCAAAATCGCAGTTTCTACAATTCTTAGTCAAACTCGTGGCGTATAATCTCTCCACAATTTTATCTCTCCGTTGCTTTAGCTCTCCGCCATAATCCAAAGACGCCACAACAAGCGCTGTATCAATCAAAGTCCACACGTCAACACCTGAGCTCTCGAGAATCGTCCGAAAGTCGTCTAAATCCATGATATTTCGATCTGGGTCGTGAAATTTTTGGTGACTCAATACAGTGCACGAGTATTCAACCAATGAAGAGCTGTAATTCTGTTCAGATCTAACAGGATACAGGGTTGGTACAGAGAATCAACGAACTAGAATCTGACATCACAAGGATGATGAAAGAGAACCAAACTGCAACCAACCAATGAGAGAATACGAAGCTGTGAATAACCAAAGAAAACCCATCACGAGATCTGACTCCAAAACCATGAGAATTCATCAATCAATAACCAACCTCAAA
>JANZLC010000202.1:949097-959416 GCA_026413385.1 Erythroxylum gracilipes | reverse complement strand
GTGACTGTGTAGCAATCCTATTATGCATGATCAGTCCTATACACTCTCAATCTAGCCCCTCCTATGCCAATTTACCATTTTACCCCTTTCAATTGAGGGTGGGATGTTACATTACCCACTTCTATTCATGGACTTCTAATTTATTTTGTTTTGTTTATGGATTTATAGTTTGATTTGTTCTGTATTCTGGTATTTGTTTGATTCTGACATAAGCAAGAATTATACTGGCAGCACTACAGAGTACACTTGGAGCTGAATCTGTACCTAAGAGCAATATATTGTAGTTGTTCATTCTTAATCGGTGAAGAATGCCAGAAAAGTCCCTGTTACCAGAAATTAAGAATAAATGTGCGGGTGGGGGATTTTGAGATACCCAGGACATAAGATCAACAAGTAGAGACCTATCAGCACTGTTCTTTCCACCTGCATTAGTCAATTTGCTAGGTCAGATGGCTATAAGAATTTGATTAATTGCTAGCACTCAGCAAATTGGATTCAAAAGATTAGATACTCATAGTTGTTTATAAAATGACTTTTGTACGCTTCTTCCCAGCAACAAATTGCATGGGAATTTGCACAAGCCAAAGATTAAACCGGCACTTACAAAAGTACATGCATAGATAATTAAATATTCGGAGAATGTGTCCTTCCATTACCTGGCTCTAAAGGATAGCAGTTGTAAGTTTTTGCTGAGGTCATTGCTTTTATTTTAATTTTTTGGTTCCAAATGATTTCTTGAACCGAATAACAAGTATGCAAGTGCCAATCACAACTCGATTATACTTGTTTGTTGATGTTAGATTATAACGTTTCAAGAAATGGAATTACAATCCAGAATACTTTGCAAGCTTTAATTGATGCTTTGTGAAGCATTCATGTGCCTATAAGTGCCTTTACATAGTAGTTATAATTTTTCTGATTATTGCCTTTAGTTATCTTTGTAACTTCAAGAATCCAGCATTTCATACTACTAGTTTCCAACTAGAGTAAAATTTCTCCAAAATTAAAGGGAAAACTGCCTGTGATCTCTCATTGTGGGTGTCATTAATTTACTAAGGAGCAGCTAAAAGTCTCTAAAAATGAGAAAAAAGAAAACTAATGAAATAGAAGATATCACTAATCAATTCTCCAATATAGATGATTATCACAAAATATCTATAAGGACAACCTAGATAACCAAATTTCAGAGCTAGTAATTTCTTTTGAGAATATATTACTTTCCTTCCAAAGATGTGAAACTATTTTATGATAAATGACATTAAACAGAAAGCTAGGTCAAGTTGTCCCAAAAGGAATTAAATAAACTAGCTAAAAAAAATCATGACAATTTTCAATTGTTCAAATCAGCTAAATGATCCCAAAACACGAGTCATACATAATTGTTCATAATTACAAAACAACAATATTTCATCTCCAAACTATTTGGAACTCAAAGAAAATTATATACTAACATTCTGGATTGGTGATTCAATGAAGATCAAAATCTTCTGCCGTGTTCCCTCATAATGGGACACTACAAAAAAGTTTCTGACCCCAACATGCAATTTCACTGCCCACTAAATTTGCAACTTTCGATGCATTATCCACTCAATTACTGATCACCATTACCGAACAACAAGACTTCACCAAAAGAGAAGATACCAAATTAAGAAAGCAGCAAAACAAAAGCGAAACAGATGAAGTTAAACAAGGAAAAAGGACATAACCTTGAGGAATATGAGTCAAGTTGATTCCGGTGGCAGTAAGTGCCTCCTTTTTAGGCCTAGAAAGCTGCAACATATCACCAAAAGAAGTGATCTGAATAGGACCTTTAATCCCATTAGTCGTCAGAGCAGCTGTGATAAGGGTGGCCACTTTGAAAACATTAGCACCAGTAGGCAAATTGCAATTCTCAAAATCCCACCACACCGAGACCTCACATTCTTGGACTCCTCATCGTGACAACGAGAGGATGAGGTAGAAGAAGAGTGAGAGCGAACGCCGGTCGATAAATGATATAAGAGGAGCGAATGACGAAATTGTGATGAAGAGAACGAGAAGGAGAGGAGGGTTTTGGCGAAAAGGGGTTTGGGGATCATGGCCAAGGGTTAGGGTTTTGGGGTTTTGGAATAAGAAATTTAGTTGCTATTTTTCAACTAACAAAAACGTAATATGCTTTCCTTCGATAGATGATGCCCAATTAAAAGCCCTCCTCCCTTTATAAAAGAGAAGAACGTTATCCCTCCAAAAACAGGGGAATCTTCGCAACCCAGTAAATGATAAGGAGATAAGATCTCAGCTCCTCCCCCTGATTCTCGCTAGTAACCCCTCGTCCACTTTCAAAACAGATGGTTGTTTTTGACTTCCAAGAAGATAGAACAACTCTTATGATTTTGAACTCCATTTAAAAATATTCCGAATAAGCCCAAATAACCGACAAATCAGCAAACCTTCCTTAACTGTCCAAAATTACAGAGAGAAAATAAATCCATCAAAAACATCAAAATATCTTGCATTAAAAACGTAATTTCCACCAAATATAAAATAAAAATATTAACTTATCAGATAACAATCTCCCCCTTTTTAATGATGACAAACAATAACATATATATTTTCAAAATTCGATTAATAATGAAGGGTTTCGAAAAATACTTGTAGACCTTACAAGTTCTTATCAATTAGAAGGAGTCTTTCCTTTCTTAATAAGGAGCCTATCATTAACAAATCATATATTAAAACTTCACAGATTCAGTTAGTAACATATATCACAGATTCATCATACTCACAAATTATGCAAGTATATCATACATCTTTCAGCAAAATATATTGTCATCTTAATTCTCCCCCTTTTGTCATTATCAAAAAGTAGAGGGAAAGAATGAATTAGAAAAAATAGCAACAAAGTTATTGAAGAGATATATAACATATCATGCTCAAAATTGAGGAAGGTGAAAATATATCATTAACTCTTAACTCTCCTCCTTTGTGATTATAAAAATATATATCTACTCCCTCCTGCCTTAAAGCTGAGAATTTTTCACAGAAGGATAGATTAGTAGCACCAAATATGATGTCATCAACATATAATTGTACTAGAAGAAAATCATTCTCCTTTCTCTTAATAAATAAGGTTTTATTTACCTTTTCTCATTTGAATTTATTTTCAAATAGAAAATTACTTTATTTTTTATACCATGCTCAAAGAGATTGCTTTAGACCATACAGAGCGTTAAATAACTTCATCACATAATCTGGTTGATCTTCGTTCTCAAAACATGGAGGTTGCTTAATAAACAATTCTTTGTTAATGTATCCATTTAAGAAGGCGCTTTTGACATCCATTTGGAATAACTTAAAATTTATATAACAAGTGAAAGCAAGTAGAATTCTAATCGACTCTAACCTAGCAACATGTGTATAAGTCTCATCAAAATCAATACATTCCCGTTGATTATAACCTTGAGCTACAAGTATAGCCTTGTTTCTTACCATATTACCATTTTCGTCACAGAAATCTTCAAATTTTTTTCCATGATCATTCTGAATTGATGAAATGTAGTACCTTTTTTCAATGTAAATTTTTCTATAAAACTCCATTTTTCTTTCAATGTAGTTGAAATATGATATTTCACCTATCATGTGTCTTAAACACCTGCTATCAACTATCCATTGATGTTCTCATGTCTTTGTCTTAAAACATATATACATAAAGTATCATCTCATTTTGAATACCCAAATTTTTAGGTCCTTTTAAGTTAGTAGTTTAACCTTTCGGTCTTTAAACATACGTTTGAGATAATTTCCTCATTCTACGAAAGTTATAAGAATACCTAATGTTACGATGTTTACTATAGTAGAAACACATAATAGATGAATGAAAATTGATATTTTACCATGTATCAGGTTCCTACTGTTTTGGCTATAACTACTGTTGGATTTGATAAAGAAGTTCTTGTATGGCCCCTGATGTTATTGTTTTCATTGTATCCTATTTCGACCTTATCAAAAATGCATTTACCACTTCCAAGTAAGGCATCAAGGTTGTTTCTTCCATCATCAAAATTTGCTAGATCTTTTTATAGATAAGATGTTTCCAATACTTTTGTCTTTCTTAAGTTCAAAGGTGACAACTTTTTCTTCTAACGGTCTCACCTTTTCATAATCATTTTTAGCAACGTATTTTCCAAATTAGCCACTCTTTCTTTCATAACTTTCTTTTCGGAAACTTTTGCTTATAATCAAGCTCAGGAGGCATATTCTTGGTTGCCAAATTCTTATTCGCAAATTACAATAATTTTATCTTACTCTTCAGAGATGCATCATTGCTCTTGGACTACTCAACTTCTTTGAAATACTTCACTGTCAACCTTTTGTACTGATCATACAATTCATGATATGTATTGTTCAATTCATCAACTTCAATATCAGAGTTAGAATAATATACCTCATCATGTCCTGATTTAGCTATAAAGTAGACCTTGTTGACTTCTTTAGGCTCTTCTTCTTCAAAGCTTTCAAAATCCTCATATGACTAGGCTACTTTTAGTGTCATTCATCTTCTGTAGGAGGATCCTTTATCTCTCCTAAGCACGGTTTCAAGGATCATCAAGTTTTCTTGTAACAAGTTGAGTGAAATAGTGTTTGTAGTTTCTAGAGCTATCACCTTATGTCTCCAGTCCTTTGGTAGTGACCTTAGAATTTTCTTTACTAGCTCATCATTGTGATATATCTTTCCCAAGTTCTTTAAGGTCGTGATGATGTTGTTGAACCGTTTGAAGAATTCATCTATGACTTCTTCATGTTTTATGCCAATAGTTTGGTGTTGATGCACTAAAATACTTAATCTATGTTTCTTTACCTCATTTGTTCTTTCAAAGGTGACTTGTAGTTTATCCCACATTTCTTTTGTTGTAGAGTAGTAAGATATCTTTTCATATTTTTCTGGAGACAACGCACATATCTGATGATGTTTTGCTTTAACGTTTAGTTTTACATTTCTTCTATCAGCATTAGTCCATACTTCTACGTTATTGGTAGTGGGAAGTGTAGCTCCAACTCTAATGGCTTGCCAAACTTTCATATCTACAGATTAGAGATATATGATCATTCTCTCTTTCTAATATGAGTAGTTGTTTTCATTGAAGTAAGGAGGCTTTGAGATAGATTATCCTTCAAAACTTCTCAAATTGTTTGCTATGATCTATCATGTGCTGTAAAACACAAAAATAGGAAACCTCGCTTTGATACCAAATTATAAAGCAAACATATGCAAGGGGGGGTGAATTGTGTGTGACTTAAAAAAAATTTGCAAGTTACTTTCAATTTATATAAAGATAGGGGCCTGTTAAAATTTAAAAACAATAGGAACTTGTCAGGTGATAGAACTCTGTTAAATGACAAGAGCCTGTTAGATGATCAGAGCTTGCTAAACGATAGGAGCCTACTAAATGATAAATCCTATTAAAACATAAGGCGTTTGTTAAAACTAAAAATATCCTTTTGCAAGTTGAAAAAAGAAGGAGTCTAATGTAAAAGTGAATGAGCCTTTTACAAAATTGAAAACAAAAACAATATAATGAGGAAATTTAAAGTTAAATAGAGAGAAAAGAATGACGTAGTCGATTTATATTGATTCGGCTTATGGTTATAAGCTTATGTCTAGTTCCCAAATATCTAACTTGAGTGTTTAACTAAAAACTCAAGTAGTAATTTGACGAGCTTCTTCAAGCTAAGGAGTACATATTTTTCAAGATTCTCCAACCGTCCAAACTAGTAGGATTTAGTTAGCCTCTACAAGCTCTCAACAAATGAAAATGCAATTTGCTCGATATAAGCTTCAGTGATCTCTCTTAAAAAGAATTTTCACTTTCTAAAGTACTAGAGAATTGACAAAGATATCACTTTCAAAAGAATTGATGCTATCGATGTATTTCAAGAGTCTGATATGTTCTCGCAAAAGTAGTGACTCTTTCTTAAGTAGGCACTTTCAACTAGCCGTTGCTTCACTTGCATCCTTAATCAACTGGATATATTTAAATCTGAATAATTTCAATGTCATCTTTTCCAAAAATCTTTCAATAATCTTGGGGTTAATATACTACCTTCATAATTAGTAAGATCATTTCAGATAAACCATTTCTAGTAAGATAAGTTCATAAAGAAGGTTTTTGTAAAAAAAGGAAATGTAGTTCTTATTATTTTATTTTCTTTTGAGAATTAACCTGTTAACAATAAAAGAAAATAACTCAAATCATAACAAGATTCTTCCAATATTGTGAAATAAGGTAAGTTTATTAGGAATATTTTTACAAGAAAGGAAACATTTATCCTATAATTTTATATCCTTTTGAGAACTAGACCGTTAATTGTATAAGAAAATAAATTTAATTTAAATTTTGAAATATTACGAAGTTATCATCAAAATCATTAATAATAAACGAGCTAACACCACTTATATACACACACGTATACACACACAAATTAATGAAAGTAGATGGCAGATGGTAGATGGTAAATATGATATATAAATTTTATAAACTTTTTTTAATATTGGTAAATTTTGTGATTATTATATATTAAACTTTTAATTTATGATTATCTTATTCAATTAAATATCCATGTTGCTTATATTGACAAAAAGAAATTGGTAAAGTAAAGACTATATTAGCAGCCGGTATTTTTCTACCTAACATTTGGACCTTTTTAAATCATAAATCAAACAGGTGAAAAATTAATCATGCATGCATTTGATTCTGTGCAAAACATTATATCACCTGGTTCTTATTCTATAAAAAGGGCCAAGTATGTGAGTAAGAAGAGCATTACCTGGCTAGTTATTTTGCAAATATCATATCTATATCTCGTATAGCAAGTACAAGAAATGGCACTTCCATTGGTTTCTTCGTCTTCAATTGGCAGTTTCACAAGCATGCCTCCAAGAAACCAAGACTTGTTGCTTGGATCATCGAACTGTGGTCGTTTCAACCGTGTTCAATGCAGGGTTGTGAACAAGGTCTCCGACCAGACAATAACCCGAAGATCTGGGAACTACCAACCTGCTTTATGGGACTATAATTATATCCAGTCACTAAGAAGTGATTTCTTGGTATTTTTTTTTTCTAGTTGCTTTCATTCTATTTTTGAAGCTGTTGTTGGTACTTCAGTTTTTAGTTGTTTGTTCAGGTGGAGTCGTACACACAAAAGATCGACAAGCTCAAGGAAGATGTGAGAGCGATGCTTGTGAATAAAACAATGAATCGTTTAGATCAGTTAGAACTGATTGACACAATTCAGAGGCTTGGGGTTGATTATGTTTTCGAAAATGAGATAAGAACCATACTGGGGAGAATTTACAACGATAAGAAGCATACTAATGCCTCGTCGAACAATGACTTGTACACTGAAGCTCTGGAGTTTAGACTCTTAAGACAACATGGTTTTAAGGTCCCGCAAGGTACGATGAGAGATCTTTCATATAATGTGCAATGAGCTCTTCATCATCAATCTAATATACATTAAAAACTGCAGAGGTTTTCGACATCTTTAAGGATAGTCAAGAGAACTTCGAAGCATGCCTGTGTGAGGACATGAAGGGGTTGCTGTCTCTGTACGAGGCAACATTCCTCATGGAAGAAGGTGAGAGCATCTTGGAGGATGCGAGAGATTTCGCAGGGAAGCACCTTAAACAGCATGTCAAATACCACAATGGTGATTACGTTTCTACGTTAGCTAGTCATGCCTTGGAGCTCCCATTACATTGGAGAATGCCGAGGTTGGAAGCCAGGTGGTACATGGATGTGTACCAGACTAAACAATCCACGAACCCTATGCTTCTTGAGTTTGCGAAAATGGAATACAACAACCTGCAAGCAATTCACCAGGAGGATCTGAAACGAGCATCCGAGTAAGCTTGTTTTCTACAGCATAATTTACGTTACTTATTAATAATATATGAGGTCTAAATCTTCATAACATCCCTTTCATAAGATTTTTATAGTGTTATCGCGTATATTGTGTTGCTCTTTTTTTAATTATTAATCTATCTTTTTCTCTAAGATTAGAAAATGATGGAGGGTTATTTATATTCTTTTATTGTTGAAGAAACTCAAGATATTAATCTAACTAAATTATTTAGGAGGTGTTTAGTTTTACTTTTATTTTTATATCTTTTATTTTGATTTAGTGATTATACTTTGTTTAAATAAAAATAAAATATCTTTCATTGTTAAGATAAATATATATATATACACATTTTTGTCAATCATAAAAATTATATACTAAAAGATTAGGGATAGACTGATTTATGAATTAATTAAGTAATATAATTTACTTTTATCTTTTATAAATATTTATTAATAAAAATTAAATATATTTTATTAAAATAAAAATTGAATAGGTAATTCTTTTGTAAATTAATATTTATTTATTAATATACTTTTTATTCTAAAATCAAGGCTATCAATTAGAATAAAATTTTTAATTTGAAAAAAATAAGAAATAAATAAATATTTTCTAAAAATTTGAAATTTGTGTCACTTTGAGATTTTTTAAAAATCTAAATTTCATATTTAACTGATATTAATCATAATGTTATTAATAGTTAGTATTAAATTGCAACAAGAAAAATAAAAAGTGAAAACTAATTTTATGATTTTTATAAATTATGAAAATAAGAAGAAATAATAATAATAATAATAAACCATTTAAAGATATTTCTTACCATATATGTATCATTTGCGGTCTTAAATCATATATTTCACTTATCTACTTCTCTTTGTTAAGTTCCTTTCTTGAAAGGTAATTTTGTTTTGGTATTTTTAAGATGGTCGCTTCACACGGGTTTTAAAGAAAAATTACCCTTTGCAAGAGATAGGATATCCGAGTGCTTCCTGTGGTCACTTGGGATCGCAATGGAGCCTCAGTATCGCTATTTTAGACCAGAGTGCTCAAAACTCAATCAACTGATTACAACAATTGATGATATTTATGACGTCTATGGAACATTGGATGAACTTGAGCTCTTCACCTCTGCCATTGAAAGGTTAGTTTACTTAATCCTCATGCATTGGTACTCCTTATTTTCAGGGGTGATAATATAATTTGTGTCAGTTCATTTTGATTTTATTTGGTTAGGTTCCTTATTTCAAATATTTAAGTTTGATTGGAGTTAAGATAAAATTTGATAATTTTTAATACATAAAATTACTATAAATTAGGTTTCAATTTTATTCGATTCAAAATTGCTCTATTAAATAAAGTTTAATTAAACATAGACATTAATTTAAATCCTATGTTAACCTTAGGTCAAGTTTTAAAATAATTTTGAGTTCAAACCTTGTTAGAAGGCCTAACTCACCCTCAAAAGCTAGTTTAAGAGAGGGAGGTTTGCACACTATTATAAATTGTTGAATGCTTTTACACCTGTTCGATTGTGGGATTTCCGATACATCCCCTCAGCCCAGAGTAGGGCTGAACATCTGATGGGTATATTGGGTAAATGGACATAACCAGGCACCGCCCCAAACCATCGAGACAAGCAGGCTTTGATACCATGTTAGAATGCCTAACTCACCATCAAAAGCTAACTTAAGAAGGGGAGGTTTGTACACTATTATAAATTGTTGAATACTTTTATACTTGTCCGACGTGAAATTCTTAACAGACTTGAACATTAAAAAATTCAAGCTTAGTCTAATTTACGTATTTTTAAACATTAACGATAAGTGTGTACTTTTGTACCATATATCATATTGGATGATGGATGTGAGTTTGAGTCCTACACATTAATAAGCCTCCATATCATTATTTGTAAACATTGAGAATAAAAATGTATCTTATACTATAATAGATGTATGTACATGTACGTGTACGTGTGCAATACCTTTATATATATGTTTCAGGTGGGATATAAACATGATGGACAAGCTTCCATATTACATGAAGTTAACTTTCTTTGCTCTGGTCAATTTCGTAAATGAAGCATCTTATGTTGCTCTTCGGGAACAAGGCGTTGACATTGCTTACTGCCTTAAGAAATCGGTACTTAAGTTTACATACATTAACAAGTACATCTTTTGTGTTTCAGCTTTTACATACAAATCAAACCTTTCTCTAATATTTACATGCATTTTGCATTCTATATGTTTCTTCAGTGGATTGATCTATGCAAAGCTTATTTTGTTGAACACAAGTGGTATCGCAGTGGATATATGTAACACCCAAATACCCCCTGAGAGGATACATGGATGCCACCCAAGACAGAATAATAAAACCAAACATCACACTGCTAGTTATTTATTTATTAACTCAAACCCACACACATATATTACATGTCGTAAATC
>JANZLC010000202.1:909895-923055 GCA_026413385.1 Erythroxylum gracilipes | reverse complement strand
ACTTAAGGAATAAAAATCCTCAATTTATTCCAATCAGATTAAAATTATCAAACTAAAATCCTCAAAATAATTTAAACATGCTTAAAAAGGCATCGGGGCCCAACAATTTGAGCAAAAATGAAGTACATCTAGCTATTGAATATAAAGAGCAGTTTTTTATGGAAAGTTCAGAAAAGTCCAAATTGAGGATTCAGAATCTATGAATCTTATTGAGAAATTGAAAATGAATATAAATTTTGAGTCCGAATCGGAAAGCTGTTACCTTGTGATTGAAATGAAAAGGGATGTGTATCCGATAACGATAATTGAGCAAAGAGATTGTTATAGAAGTATAATAACAACCTATGATATACATCCTTACGAATAAACCAAAATAGCTTTTGACGGCTAAGAATGTAGAATTGAGTGATTACATATTTGAGTTACCAATAGTCTTGACTGTTGGAGACATGCTTAAAGCTTATATTTCTGGAGCTCATAGGAATATGAAATTAATGTGTAGTTCAAATTGACTGCAGGCATAACAATCGTTATGTTGGTGATACCATTAGAATATTGTATGAGGTGTAATATGACAAAAGAGTTGTTCGCCCTTACATTGAATTGAAGAGGGCCAAAAAGGGGGTTAAAGGCCATAATAAATTTGACATATTGTTAGTGAGTGGAATAAATCAGTAATAATAATAAAGTGGTTTATGAAAGAAAAATGAAATTTTAGTGGATCACCTCGAAGTTATGGAAGATAGTGAGACAAACTTAAGAGTTAAGTGTATTAGCAATAAAGAGATGAAATATTAATATGATCTGACCAAGAGGTATTGTTGGCATATGAAATGAAAATTTTGAGCAACTTGAATTATATCGAGGAAACTGCTAAGATAATGTGATACTTGAAGAAGTGATTAAGGGAAGGATTAATTACATTGATCACAGTCAATTTGAAGACATTATTCAGGTGATGAAGTTATGTGGGAAATAGAGAAGCATATGAGGAAATAATACCCTACCTTATTGATCAATCAGATGAGAATTTTAGGGACGAAATTTATTAAGGGGGAGAAATGTAACATCTCGTCCTCATATTAAGGGTTAGAACCCAGATTTCAATAATGGAGAAAAAAGCAATGTGAGAGTTAGAAAAATTTGCATTTCATGCTCAGCGAAATGTTAGTATAAATGTATGTGGATTTGAATTTTTATACACATGAAAATAATTGTATATGCACTCATTGACATTCCGGGTATAATTGAATTGTCATGGGATTAGTTGTGGATTCGATGTTAAATAATTTTAGATGGGAGACTGAGAATTGTGGTTATAGTGAATGAGTTGAATGAAATAGAGTAGAAAGACTAGAAATAAAAAATTTAAGTGTTGGATTTAGTGAAGGAAAATACGTTGGAGAACTTAACTGAGAATGTATAGTTAGAGAGTTAAATTTGGATTTGAGAGGACATATCGTCTGGTGAGGATGTATCATCGGGTGAGGACGCTTCGTCAAGTGAGGATGTATCTTCGGGTGAGGACGCTTCGTCTGGTGAGGGGACGCTTCGTCTGGTGAGGATGTATCATCCGGTGAGGACGTATCGTCTGGTGAGGACAAATCGTCTAGTGAGGACGTATCGTCTGGTGATGACGTCATATCGTCTGGTGCACCATTCATCTGATCCTTTCGTCTTGTCCCATTTTTGACCCTGTAGACGATCAAATTTTTCTCTAGGTCTCATAAAAGTTGTTGATCTTGAAGTTCTCTTTCGAACCATCTAAAGAACACTTTAATCTGAGTTCTCTAGAGAAAGTTACGACCATTTTTCCAATTCGTCTAACCTTCGTCTAGGTTCATCTAATCCTATTGTCTCTTCCCACTTTTGACCCTACAGATAATAGAATTTGTCTTCAAGGTCTTCACAAAAGTTGTAGATCTTGAAGTTCCCTTTGGAACCATCTAAAGAACTACTTAATCTGATATCTCTAGAGAAAGCTATGCCAATTGAAAGATATCTTCTATGTACTATTCATAACCTTCTTCTAGTCACTGTTTATAATGTATTGTATGGTCCAATTCTGACCCCTTAGATGACAAAATATCACTTTAATGTCTTCCCAAAAGTTGTATATATTGAAGTCCTCTTTCTAACACTTCAAGAATGACCTTTATTTGATATCCCTAGGGCAAATTATGTCTTTTGTACCGAAATAGGTTCAATATGGTTGAGGATAGAACCTTGTTTGACTTAAGTCGAAATGACTTAATTCTTGAACCAATAGATTCATAAAAAATTGAATTACTTCTCCACTAAAAATCATAGGTTTCTGAATTGATTTCGTTGGTGAATTTAAGAAGGAATGTGATGGTGCTGAAGTATGATAATTGATAGGATTAATTTACTGAACATACTTCAGTGTTTTGATTATATCTGGATCTATAGGATTCTAAATGAGATGATTTTTTATTTGGAGTAAACTAGGGACATAGGAATACAAATCATCTGAATAATTCAAATTGTTATTCAATTTCTAAGATGTTCAATTTTTCGGATGGAAGTTGTGCATAGTATATTGTTTTAGACAAGAGCAGTCCGAAAATATTTGAAGTATATCTTTCAAATCATTGAACTAAATTGACTGATTTTGGTGTCAATGGAGATGCAAGACATAGGGGAACATGTTTCTAGAGAAAGTTTTACAAAATGACTTCAGTATCGGGATCAAAAAGAACATGTAAAGTTGACCCGAAATGATGTTTTTATGGGAAAAATCTGAAAGTGCGTAAGGGGTTATGACTTATGATTTCAATGGTTTTATTAAGTCATAAACTTAAGTATAAATCATACTTAAGTGAGTTTTAATAAGGGGAAGTGGATAAGTGGTTAAGAAATGGACAGGTGTCCAAGCTTTAAAGTTAAGCTTTAATAACCTTGAAAAACAAGCTGTTGTCCTTATCTTTATCCTTCTTGAAGCTTCTTTCCCTAGTTTTTCTTAAACACAGAGCTTCTCATCAAATCTACACCATAATAAAATCTTGGTTCTCCCTTTACACTACCACTTCCTTTTTGTTATCTCTTTCTTCTACCCTAAGAAAAACCGAACCCCCTGTCAACTTTCAAGTTGATGTATGTGGTTGCATAAGGGATTAGGGTTCATGTGATTGCTGCAGATGTTGGAACTTCAAACAAGTAAGCTCGTTATGATTATGTATTTTTGTATGAGCTGAAGCATGTATCATGAGTTCACTGTAAAATGGTTGGGAAACAGTGATATTCATATTTGCTGGAAAATGAGTGAGAAAATTGGGGTATACCGTATTTGTTGATTTTCTGTGGATTTGATGACCAAAATGTTATGAGATAGTGTTAAACTAGTTTTGGAGTTGAAAGATCAACAAAATTGTGTATGTGATGAGAACAGAAAAATTTGGAGAAATGATTATGTGAATGCTCTATCATGTTAATGTTATATATATATATATATATAAAGTGTTGTAGTGTTTTTAGAGATGATTAAAATGAATTTAGAGTTAAGAGATAGGTGTATGGTGATGTCTGAGATGAGAATGAATGTTTTAAAATGAAAGTTTGAGGAAGAAATGAAGAAAATGCAAAAGTTGAAAATGCAGAAAAGTGAAGATATTATGTGTGAATGCGATTTTCTGTCTTTGAAGATTATGGAAAGAAAATGATGATGGATTTTTAGTTGGTTGTGATAAGTTGAGCTGAAATGAAATAGGAATGAAGAGGAAATATTGAGTTTTAAAGCAGAAAGTTGATAGTGATATATATACTTTGTTTTTCCTCTTCACTAGTCACATACGGGTATATATGGGAAAATTTGTGGATGAGTTATTGATATCAAAGTATCAAAGGATTGAGGTTGTGGTTCAAAGAACTGATGAGTGACTAAGTTATGAAATGAGAATGAGCGTAAGATATGAAGTTTGTTAAAGTACCCGGGATTGTCATTAAGCATGCATTGTATATAGTCCATTTATACAACTATGCATAAATAAATGCTTATAAGTGTGCAATTATTAATTTCAGTGCAACGTGTGTCTTACATAAATGGGTTGTACAGGTTAAGTGTCCACATTTAGGAGTTTCCAGAATTTGGAAGCAAATGTTAATCTGGAGCATACTGTGAGTAGACCTAGATAATCTTATTTTATTATTTGTTTTGTTTGAATTGTTGTATTAATTGACTACTGAATGTCTATGTGAGTGTGATTGATTGACAGGAGGTCTAATGATTGTGATGCTTGGTTGAGATATTGAAGTGTTGCTTGTATGTGAATGAGATAAACTAAGTGTACATAATTTGATGATAAATGTGTTTGGAATATGTATTTGCACATAAGTGAAAAGTGATAATCAACTTAATGTTAAATACCGAACTACGATCCGATGATATGTGAATGTGAGTGAATGAGAATATGCAAATGTGATTGAGGCATTCCATTTCATGAATGCATGAAACATAATGGCAGCTGTGACTAAAGTAGCCACCAATCAGAGCTTAAAGCTCAACGAGTGAAAATGAGTCTCGAGCTCAAAAGTGATTAAGAGCCTAAAGCTCACTGTGTAAAATGAGTCCTGTATCTCCCAAGAAAATAAGGGACAGTTATTAATGAGCCTAATATCCAATGGATACGGAATAGTTTAAGCACTTGGTCACAACAAAGTAACAAATAGAAAGTTGGTCTTATGTGTACTACATATGCATAATATGAATGATTAAAGTGCATTGAATGTGAAGTGTGAATTGTTGTTAATGTGAATTATGTGTTATGTGACTGGGTGAGCCATCAATGATGGTCACTTATTGAATTCGCAAAACTCACCCAAAATTTGCAAATATTTTTCAGGATCAGAAGAATACCCTGTTAGGTAAATAGGAGTATACCTACAACATATAAGTGAGGGATAGAGGTTGGGATCAGTTCGAGTTTGTATTGTATTTCTTTATTTTTGTACTGAATTGTATATTCTGTAACTTTTGTATCGAATAATGTATTCTGAAAATTTTTACACAGTGTGTATTTAAACTGTTATAACAGAAAGAAATTATGTCTAAAGTGTTTTATATTTGTGAAAGGGCCCTAATGGCTATTGAAAGTTTTGTTGTTTGTATTGTTATGATTGAAAATGTTTATGAATGAAAGTGGGCCCGAATTGGTTATTACTTCCGCGAATGTTTTTTGTTGTTTCAAAAATCATTTATACCAATTTTTGAATGATTGAGTGCTCTAACATGCCACCTTCGCGGGGCACGGACTCAGATATCACCCAAGATGTCTGGCACGTGTCTTGTGGAAGTGGAGTGCTACATACAAGAATTGTTGCATCAACTCCAATAAGTTCCCACAGGTCTTGACCTTGAAGAAAGGCCTGTATACACATTCTCCAGTACTTTTAGTTTGTCTCTACAAGTTTCTCAACTCCAAATTGTTCAGTTGAACTATTTATTCCATTTGTGACCTCTATTGCTCCAAACTTAAACAAGCTTTCCTTTCACACACACTTCCCCATCAAGACTGACTTGATAGACAAGAAGTTGAATGAATAAAGGCCTTAACCTTTCTCTAATGGTATGAAACATAAAAAAGCAAATCAATAATTGAAAAGGCCACATAAAGAAAAGCTATAACTGGAAATTGGGAAATCAATAACTGGAGAATGAAAGATTACAATAATATTTTTTGGATATGTGTATTAGACCTCAATAATAACATCTATTCAAAAGGAAGACTACACTAACAACTTACCACAAATTTCTCTATCCACCTGACCACTATTAAGCTAAAAACTTGGATATATTAAAAACAAACAAACAAAACAATAAAGCTACTCCCAACGTGGACTACTCCACATACACGAAAAAGACACAATATTTGACTTGCTAAAATAAAAACAAACACATAATATCACTTCATCAGTAAGTTGGACTAATTTTTTACATCTTCTTCTTTCTTTTTCTTCATTGACTACTTCTCATATTTCAGCTATTCCAAACATCACACATAAGATATTTATTAAATTAAATCTTTCCAATTATCTTGTTTGGAAAGCACAACTTCTGCTTCTTTTACATAGTGATGATTTAGCAAATTATGTTGATGGCACCTACATGGCTTCATCTCAACAAATTAATGATCAATCAAATCCATCTTATCTTGATCAGTATAAAAAAGATCAATTAGTTCTTAGTTAAATCATTGGCTCTATTAGCAAGAGCTTTATTCCTCAAGTTATTGCTTTCTCCAACTCCTATGAAGCATGGCAAAAATTAGTAATACATATGCTTCGAGTTCTAAGGCACAGACACAAACCATTAAAGCAAAATTCTTTAAGCTAAAAAAAGAACATAGTGAGTCTATTACTCAATATACTCAATGAGCGAAAGGAATGTTTGATCAATTGGCAACACTTAATAGTCTTGTCATGGAGGATAATTTGGTTTAGGTTGTTATTAATGGGTCTAGCATATAGACCCTTTGTTCGGTCTCTAGAAAATCATTTAGATGTCATTTCTTTTGATGATTTGTATGGATTATTGCCTAGTGAAGAGGAGAATCTCGCTGCTGAAATATATAAGAAGCCACTTATACAACCTACATCTCACTATATGAATTCAACGAATATTTATCTCATGGTATAGGTGGAAATCAAAGTGATCGCTCAAGGTAAAGGACATTCTAATGTTATTACCTCAATCTCTACAAGAGCTTCTTCATAATTCTTACATAACTGGCAATTCAGTAGATAATATTTAGTGTCATAATTGTAACAAGTCTGGTCATTTCTTTAGGCAATGTCCCTCACCAAATGGTAGAGTTACCAATTCATAATAACAAAACTTAAACCTTTCCAATCTCTACTGTTTCTTGTTTCACCTGCTCCACTAGTTTATTATCAACTTTAGGTATCTACTTCCCTCCTTTCTGCAAATTAAACCCCCACAACAAGGACTAATGATAGGATTATGTTCTTAAAGCTTGTGGTGAAGGGAGATGTTATATATGTGGTGTGTGCTTATGCACCCTAAGTAGGATTGGACGAGCAAATAAAGCATCATTTATGGGAAGAGCTAGATGAGGTGATTCAACAAATACCTCCCAGTAAGAAAATTATGCTAGGTGGAGATTTCAATGGTCATATAGGATCAGCCTCGGATGGTTACTCAAGAACACATGACGATTTTAGCTACAATGAAAGGAATGATAGTGGAATAACATTGTTGGATTTCATGGTAGCATTTGAATTGTGATAGCCAATTCTTTTTTCAAGAAAAACGAGCACCTGGTGACTTTTAAGAGTAGAACCATGAAGATTTAGACTACTTCCTAATAAGACAGAGTGATTGATCTTATTGCAAGGTGATACGTAGTGCTTATGTGTCAACTCAACATAGATTGATAGTTTTGGATCTTTTTATTAAGGATCGGAGGAAGAAGAGAGGTACTAAAAGGTGCACCAAAATCAGATGCTAGAATTTGAAAGGGGTTATGGTGAAACAATTTAAGGATAGAGTAATTTATAATGAAGACTGGAGTTCGGTTGGAGATGCTAACCAGATGTGGGAGCGAGTTGCAACTCTTCTAAAGAATTCAGTGATAAAGATCTTGGGTACTTCCAAAGGGTCGAGGGGTAGTAAGAGGGAGTCTTAATAGTGGACTGAGGATGTCCAAGAAAATTTAAGGTCAAGAAGGTTGCTATGGGACAGCTCCATAAAGGTGGAGAGAGTTAGTAATAGAGAAAGGTATAAAGTGACAAAGAAAGAGGCAAAGATGATAATCTCATAAACTAAAAATAGATATTACGAGAAACTTAAGAAAAGAATATTTTTAAGTTATCAAAAGCCAAGGAGCAAAAAGCAAGAGATTTTAATCAAGTTTGTTGTGTAAAAGATGAAGCAAGACAGGTGCTTGTAATTGGAAATGACATCAAGAGTAGATGACATAGGTACTTATATAACCTTTTTTAATAAAGGAGTAGAGGATAACATCCTTCTAGGTGACCTTGTCTTGTCTGAAAGGGTTCGTAATTGTACTTGCTATCAACCGATTACAAGGGATGAAATTCAAAATACGTTAAGGGAGATGAAGGGTGGTAGGGTAGTAGAACTTGATGAGATACCCATAAAAGTATGGAAGTGCTTAGGCGAAGAGGTATTACTTGGTTAGCTAAGCTTTTTCATGTGATCCTTCAATTTGCCAAAATTTTGAACAAGTAGAGATTTAGTATGGTAATTCCTTTATTCAAGAACAAAAGGGACATCCAAAATTGTAACAACTATAAAGGCATAAAATTACTTAGTCACACTATGAAGTTAAGGGAGAAAGTGATCAAGAAGAGAATAAGAAAGGATGCTCTTATCTCGGAAAACCAATTTGGTTTCATGCTAGGAAAGTCTACGACATGAGCCTTGCATCTTTTTATAAGGTTAATGGAATAATACAGAGAAAGACAACGTAACCTACACATGGTTTTTATTGATTTATAGAAGGTGTATAATAGGGTTCCAGAGGAAAAAATGTAGAGGTGTTTAGAAGTTAAAGGAGTTCCGATGACCTACATACAAATTATTAGGGATATGTATGAAGGTGTAAAAACTAAAGTAGGGATGATAGGAGGGGACATAGAGCATTTTTCTATAGATATTGGGTTACACCAAGGTTTTGCTTTGAGTCACTTTCTGTTTGCCGTAGTAATTGATGAGCTCACCAAGAACATACAAGGGGATGTGCTTTGGTGTATGTTATTTGTTAATGACATTATTTTAGTAGATGAGACAAAAGAGAAGGTCAATACCAAGCTTGAACTTTGGAGGGATACATTAGAATTAAAGAGTTTTCGATTAAGTAGGACTAAACTTGACTATGTGAAGTGTAACTTTTCAAGACGTAGGGCGATTACAAATGTGGAGGTAAAGATTGGCTCAGTAGCCATCCCACAAAAGGAGTATTTTAAATATTTATGACCTATCATCTAGAGCAACGGAGAAATTGATGAAGATGTAGTTCACAAGATCATATCAGAATGACTTAAATGGAGAGGTGCTTCTGAAGTTTTATGTGACAAGAAGATATCACTCAAGCTTAAAGGAAAATTCTATCATTTAGTGATTAGGTTGACCATGCTCTATGAGCAGAGCATTGACCCATCAAACAAATTCATAGTCATAAGCCAATGGTGACGGAGATGAGGATGCTTCGTTAGATGCGTACCTTATTAAAAGGGATAAAGTTAGGAATGTAATGGTAAGGAACAAAATAAAGGTATCTAATATTATAGAAAAATTAAGAGAGACAAGGCTTAGGTAGTTTGATCATGCTAAGAGGAGACACCCAGACGCTCCTGTGAGAAGATTATACTTAGAGATTGTAAGAGCAAAATAGGGAGGTAGAGATTGTAAGAGCAAAATAGAGAGGCGTAAGAAAAATTGGAAGGAAGTGATCAAGAATAATTTGCTAATGTTGGACCTTACCGAAGACATGACCCATAATAGAAAACTTTGACGTGCTAGGATTCAGGTAAAGGCTCCCTCATAAAGAGATTTTGGTAGCTTTCGTATATCTTTTTCCTATTGACTATTGTAGTTGGCCTGATTGGTAATTATGTATTACTCGTATTATTATTATTATTATTATTATTATTATTATTATTATTATTATTATTATTATTATTATTAGTATTCTCTTTAGCGATATTAGTATCATTATGTGCATGATTATTAGTGTTACTATGATTTTTACTTTTAATATTATTTTATTTTATTTTATCTCTTTTATTTCTTTTAATATTACATATTATTCCTTTTATTTTTATTTTTATTTCTATCTATTTATCTTTTTCTTTAATATTTTTATTTTTATTTCATTCATTCATTTATTTTCTTTTTAATTTTATGGTTATTTATTTATATTTTATTTATTTTTAATTTTATTTTTATTTTTATTTTTATTTATACATGTAAATCATTTAAAAATAATTTCTCCATTAACTAAGAATATGGCTATATACCAGTAGATCTTTTTAGACCCTGCATCCTACGAGATTTATACTGCACAATATTATTATTGTTATTGTTATTGGCTTAACCTCGCAAAGTCTTCTGATGAAACTGTCGTAGGGTGACGAAACATATTTTCCATAACAATTGACAAGCAATAATTGGCCGCGTAAGGAGCAAAAACGTGTCCTGGAATAATAGTATTGGAAAGCCACGTGAAAGTCCAATCGAAAGGTTTAGGAGATATGTAACAAAAACGAAACGTACACTGCCAGATAGTAATGATAAAAAAAAATCCAAGATTTTCTTCCACGAAGATGTCCAGTACGCTACGCTCAACCAAACCATTGGTTTTCTTGGATCGTCCACGTTGCCCACGTTTCGATGCCTCTCAATCTGGATTTAACCTTCCTGACCTGACGGCTTTCAGTCTAGAAAAGGAGATTCAAGAAAGAAATTGTCAACCTTCTTACATCATTCAATTTTATATGCTTTTACCTTTCTGTTGTCTACATTTTTCATAGGATATATTACCTAAAATTTTAAATTTCTAATTAAAAATTTGAATACTTACGAAAAATTCATACAAATATCGTTTATCTCACTCAATTTTGAAAATTATTGCACAACTTATTTCAATAACTTAAATCTCTTCAGATAATAATATATACATGTAATAATTAGTATAAAAGTTTAAGTCATTTAAATTTCATTTAAAACAAATAATTATTTAAAAATTTAAAATTAAAATGAGCGAAACTATTTTTAATTCAAACATATCTTAAAACTATAAAACAGAGGGTAATTATAAATTAGAAATTAAGTAAGAAAATATTCAGTTTTAATTCAGTTAGATCAATTTGAATAATAAATCAAAAAATAATGAGTGATATCAACTTGAGGTTATTTGATACAATGGTTGTATCTCAAGAAACTTTAGAGTAGTCTCAAACTCACAAGAACAAGGGGTTTTGATGTCAAGACCGGACACCACGGTGAACAAGAGGTTGGACAGAATTTAGAATTGCAGAATAGAGAAGGATTGATTTCATTCATGCCAATGTTCTGTTCTTTAGCGATTTAAATAATACATCAATGCTGCAAATAAGGAATGCATTATATGACCATAATTGGAGCTATTATCCTTGCCTAATTTTAGCATCATAAATTCAGCATCAACGCTTGCATAATTTCAGCATTACATCTGGAATTGATTTGTCCATGTTGGAGCTCTTTTAGGACGACTGCTTCTTCGTGGTTGAGGATCTTCGGTGGGATAAACTTCAGTTGCAACAGTTTCCATCGTATCACTCCCCTCCTCTTGGAGTACCACCTTGTCCTCAAGGTGTAGATTGGGATAATTATGTTGCATTGTCTGCATCGGTTCCCAGGTGGCATCATCTAGCGTTCCATCAGTCCAACTGACAAGCCATTGATCTTCAGGCTGTCCGTGACGCAAAACTCTTCACTGCGCATGAACTGCTACGGGTTGAGAAGGTGTTTGGCCATTGAGTACATCCGAAGGAAGTGGTAAGGGTGTGGTATCAGCTGGTGGTCCACGAAATGCGCGTAAAAGGGAGACATGGAATACCAGATGTATGCGGGAAGAATCCGGGAGTTTCAAGCGGTAAGCGACAGTGCCAATTCGTTCTAGGACTTCAAATGGGCCGTAGTAACGAAGAGAAAGTTTCTGAGAACGTTTGCGTACGACAGAATGTTGACGGTACGGCTGTAATTTCAGTGAGACCATGTCACCAACCTAAAATTCAACATCTCGACGATGACGATCAGCTAAGGTTTTCATTTGATTTTGAGCATCGAAGAGGTGTTGTCGTAATTGACGAAGGAGCTGATCACGTTCTATGAGCAATTCATTAATAGAGGGGACTTTACTTGAACCTGCTTTGTAAGGGACTAAGGATGGTGGTAGTCGTCCATAAACTGCTTGAAATGGGGTCATGTTGATGCTTGCATTGTGGCTGGTGTTCAAGGAGTATTCTGCCCAAGGCAACAATATAGTCCAGCGCGACGGTCGAGCATGAGCAAAAGCACGTAAGTATTGTTCAAGGCATCTATTCATGACCTCGATTTGTCCGTCGGTTTGCGGGTGAAAAGCTGAGCTATGTTTGAGAGTTGTCCCACTAAGTGTGTGCAAGGCCTTCCAAAAATTGCTGAGGAAGATGGGGTCACGATCTGAAATTATGGAAGCTGGAAAGCCATGTAATTTGATGACTATATCCACAAACAAGAATGTTGTTCGATGGCAATCAAAATCAGCGGGAAGGGCGCCAAAATGTGCGTATTTGGTGAGGTGGTCGACAACCACAAGAATGACAGTTGAGCCACGAGAGGGCGGTAATCCGGTAATGAAATCCATACTAATATCTTCCCAAATTCGTTGCGGTATGGGTAATGGTTGAAGCAGCCCAGATGGTGGATGTGTGGAGTATTTTGTGGATTGGCATGTAAGGCACGCTGCAATGTAGCTTTGGATGTCGGAACGCATTCCGGTCCAAAAGAAAGAAGCTGCTAGACGTTGGAAGGTACGGTGTACTCCAGCATGTCCGGCGGTAGGAGAGTCATGAAACTCGCGAATTAATTGCTGACGTAGAGGAGACTTGGCTCCGATGCACAACCTGTTATGGTAATAAAGTAGCCCATTCTGGACCAAAAATGAAGCCTGCAAAGTGCCATTTTTGTGGGCTGTATGAAGACGAATTAAGTCATCTTGAATGGCATTGTCCCTGCGAATGTCATCAATGATGTTAGGAAATGGCTGTGAAATATTATAAAATATGTGAGTCAATAATGGAAGATCATCTTGGCGAGAGAGTGCATCCGCAACATAATTATGCCGGCCCGGTTTGTATTCGATCCGAAAACGGAACCCCATCAATTTTCAGACGTAAAATTGTTGATCCAGAGTTTGTATAACTTGTTGCAATAGCTCCCGAAGGCTTCGTTGGTCGGTCCGAATTAAGAATTCACGGCCCAATAAATATTGGCGCCATTTTTGCACCGCTTCGACAATGGCGTAAAGCTCCTTGTGATAAGTTGAGGCAATTAACCGTCGAGGTCCAAGCTTTTTACTGAAGAAAGCAATTGGTTGCTCATTTTGTAAGAGCACCGCACCTATCCCCGTAGCGGAAGCGTC
>JANZLC010000202.1:873475-900972 GCA_026413385.1 Erythroxylum gracilipes | reverse complement strand
ACCATGTGCCTCAAATGCAATTAGTAAAGTAACCATCCCATTATGATTATTACGTAGGCAATTCAATTTGTGGTCCGACTATGGAATTAAATTGTGATTATAGTAGTCCAGTCCGGTAACATGCGGTAACGTATTTCTAACAATAACTTCATGTAATCCGAAAGTCTGTCAATCTCTTTAACGTCCCATCTGAAATTACAACAAATTACGATTTGAATCGACGACGTCTTTTAATACTACGGGGTTACAATTTAAAACATGATTTATATACAAATTTATGTATGTTATACGAACCTCTCAACAACTTGTGTAAAGACTTCAAGTTCTTCCAATGTGCCATGCTCTTCATAAATGTCATCAATTGTTGTTACGAGTTGATTGACTTTCGTGCACACTCTTGTACAACAAGCAAACTGAGGCTCGAAGGTCACCCCCATAGCCAATAAAAAGCTCTGTACTATCCTGTCTCTTGCAAAGGGTAACTTTTCTGCCAGACCCGTATTTCTCCACCACCTTATGAGAACAACGATAATTAGTGAGTTCTGATTTGAAATGGTCTAAATTTATTTAAAATAATTAAAATTTTAATTTGATAATTGATCAAATTTCCAATAAGGATCGAGTTTATAAAAAAAATAAAAAAACCTCCACATGGCCTATTTTAACAAGTAAATTATACATCATACTTACTTGGACACCTCTTTCAGATCTTCCTGATGAACTGCTTGCACGAAGTTGAAGTCCAATATGGCGAACTCAAGCAGAAGAAGACTCATACCTTGTTTTCTCATGTAGACATCAATGAACCACCTGGCTTCAACCCTTGGCACTCTCCAATGCAATGGTAGCTCCAGTGCGTGGCTTACCAGCATTGAAATATAGCTGTCATCACCTTCGTTAGAATTGAAAAACTCCTTCAGATGTTCCTCTGCAAAATCTCTTCCATCTTCCAAGGCACTCTCACCTTCTTCTAAGAGATACGATGCTTCGTATAGAGACAGCAATCCCATAGTACTATCAGAACAAGCACTGATGTTCTTCAAATCGTCTATGATGTTATTGAAAACATCTGAAACAGTTGAATGTTTACGTTAAACCTGAAACTGCAATCATTTTAATTTCTGAAAGGTATAATATTATAGTTTATACCTACAGCTACTCTGTACCCATGTTGCCTCAGGAGTCTGAACTCTAGAGCTCTGTGATACGAAGTCTTATCCTTTAATTTATCATTGTAAATCCTCTTTAGGATCATATCTATCTCATCTTCGAAATGATAATCCACTCCAAGTCTTTGCAGTGAGTCAATCAGCTCGAGTTGGTCTAGACGAGTCACTGTTTTGGCAAACAACTTCTTCACATCTTCCTTCAGCTTTTTGATCCTTTCAGCGTATGACTCAGCCTGCAAAACCATGTAATCTAACATTTTTCTCAGGTTTTTTTGGATGGTAATGTTAATGGCAGAAGAAAGAAAACAGCAGAAAGAATTATGTACCAGAAATTCGCTATTTAATGATTGGATATAATCATAATTCCATAAAGAGGGTTGGTAGTTCGCAGAGCGCCTAGGGACTCCTTGATCGTGGATTTGATGGCCGAGGTTGGACTGAACTCGCATTGGAAAATACTTGATCGATTTAATGTTCCACAGGTGATTTCTGGGTGCCACCAGGTAAGATGAAAGAACCAAGTTTAGAGCCATTGCAAATGAAGAAGGCCTTGGTGTGTGTATATATATATACATATACATACAGTTTAATAAAAAAATAATATGAAAATAAGATGTGTGATAATGAAAAAAAATCAAAATATATTGTTATAATTAATTCAATTCAATTATAAATATTCATTTTTATTCTCATTTTAAACATTCAAAAATAAAATTTATAAGAATCCATTTATAAATTCTATATTTTAGATTATAATTGGTAAGTAAGTATTTGTATATTAATTCAAAAGTTTATAAGTCACAAATTATAATTAGTTTGTAAGTGAAAATACGAAAGGACGTAATTTCACAAAAATTCTACTTTAACCACTGAATTGATATAAAGCAACTATGTTAGCAATTGTAAATTTTCTAGCACAAACGAAAATAGAAAAATTAAACGCGAAATAAATAAAACAATACCCGAGATTTGATAACATAGTTTGGCATAAATTGTCTACGTCTGCAGGACCCTCACCCAGCTTAATTGCTTTTACCAAAAAACAACAATAGTTTTACTCAAGACATTACAGAACCGACTCATCCAACCCTTGACATTATCCATCGTTCTCATAACTCGTGAAAGTAAATCACTCTCAATAGTACGACCACCTTATTCTAACCTCAACAAAGAATTTTCACAATAACGTTTGATAATAAAGATAAGAATTAAACAACTTAAATGATTTAAACAATGAAGACATAAACAAGGGCAACACTTGAGATAGAAAATGCAACTTTGTCAACGCAAAAATTAGAAGTTATCTACCGAGAATTTTAGTGTGAACCTTCAATATTGACACTAAAACATCTCACGCACAACAGAACAAAAATAACCAAACAAGCAAATGTTTCATCATTAAAACATTAAACCAATGGTGCTGCAAAAATACACGAAAACTGCTAAAGGTTCTCACACCCAAATAACAACGAAGACAACCTGAAAAAATTACATAACCCAAGGGAAAATGCCGCTACCAGATATGGATGGAATCACCGTCAAATCAACTGCCAAAGATAACTTAAGATCTCTAAAATTACTGCTGTCAATTCACAATATACTTATCGTTTTTTCATCTAAAAATAGCAACAATACAGCTCCAAAAATTCATGCAATAGAAAAAGAAACACAGATGTCCAATGTAGATGAAAAATTCCGAAAATCTTCATATGAATTAGATAGATAGGATTACCGAAAAAGCCTGTCAAGAAGAGTCCAAAAAGTCACCAAAAATCTACATCTTCAAATAGACAATTCATGAGTGAACAATACCTGTTAACCACCTACTCGGGTCCATCACACAAATCCTAAAACATAATGCAATAATCTGATTTCACCAAAACCAAAGAAACATCACAATTGCAAACGACGGTTGCCATCTACATACTTTCATCTAAATATGCACTGCAAGCTTCTGAGAAACTTGACATTTACCATGCTTTTATCTTAATGACTTGTCTGTATGTCATCCATATTGTAACGTTGCACTTGATTTAGACATGGCTAAGACATTGAGAAATTTCGGAATCCAAAACCATCTACTTATGGATATGTAATGTAGACATCTCAAACATCTAGCCATGTTTGATAAGATCGGAGAATTGAATCACTTCTTGGTTATATTTAACTTTATTTCTTGAAATCAAGACTCAATCGAATCGACCGAACTTAGTGGACTAATTAGTGCAAATGTTGACCTTAGTTTATTAGAAAAATCTAAGAATTGGATCATTGAGATTAAGAATGAAAATAATAATTTGATTCAAAATTTAGAGTTAACTTGGACTATATATTTATACATACATATATATATATATATATGATATTATTTTGATATAATTGATTAAAATAATATTTATTTGATTTTTAAATCAAATTATTTTGATCGGTTATAAAGAGAAATTTAACGTTTCAAATAGAGGTGACAACTAGACCTAGACTCAGATGTTTTTAATTGGGTCTAAACTTAAACAGTTCAGACCTATACTCAATTAAAAAAATATTATTTTTAATTTTTAATTTTTTTAAAATTATTTAAAAAAGATTGACCCCTAATTTCAAATTTTTGAGTGAGCCAAACTTTAGAACTCTAATTAGGACTCAATTTACGATGACTATGTTTTTGTTTTATATACCTTCGGATCATATTAAAATTGAAAATAAAAAATCGATCCAAAAAATGAGCTTAAACTTTGAAGGTATATTCAAAGCACAGACAAATTCAAACTTATACTTATTGAAGCAAAATCAATCACAAGCCTCTCAAAGTTTTTTATAAAACTAGAACTTCGAACCTGTACATTGTTATCTCTAATTTCATTCCAAGCAATCTACTAACCTCACATGTCTCCAGGAACAAGAACATATAAAACATTCTCAGAAGGAAAAACGAAGACTACCATGTGAGTGAAAAACAGCATTAACAACCCTCAAAAAAACAGAAGCGAAGAGTACTCGACCCCAACATTTTTTACAGAACTGTTTAGAATTCCACTTGGTTTCTCCTGGAATTTTCCCCCACAGGCGTTTCAATGGGTTTGGTCACTCCTGCTTTGGTCCCTGCCTGTTTCCTCCACCTTTACCTCCTCAGCGTTGATGGGTATTGATTGAGTGGAATGTCAGGCTTTTTTTCTTCTGGTAGTACCTCAGGAGCCTCTACAAAGCCTTGGTTCAAAGACACATCTCGTTTCATAACTGGATCCACAGGTTTATCATTTTCAGTCACCAATAGTTCTTCAACGAGCTTTTGAGTCACTGATGATTCATCAGCAGGTTTTGGAGCAACTAATAGTTCTTCAGTTGTCACTATCAATGGTTCTTGAGGCAGTGGCTCTGTGACCTTTCCCGTCTCTACCGTTTCTTGTTTCACCTGCTCCACTGGTTTATTATCGGCTTCAGGTATCTGCTTCTCTCCTTTCTGCAAATTAAACCATTAGAGATCTTGAATAAACGTAACACCCAAAAAGCCTTCTGACCAAACTGTCAAAGTGCGACGAAACATATTTTCCATAACAGGCAATAATTGGTGGCGTAAGGAACAAAAACATGTCCTGGAATAGTTTTGGAAAGCTACGTGAAAGCCCAACAGAAAGGTTTAACAGATATGTGACAAAAATGAAACAGTCACTACCGGACAGTAATGGAGGTTGGCTACGAATGATCAGAAAAATCCAAGATCCTGAACATTTTCTTCCATGAAGATGCCCAGTACATTCAACTAAACCATTGGTTTTCTTGCATTGTCAATGTTGCCCACCACAGAGATCTTATGCAGATTATGCTACTCAGGCAATTCCTTTCGATATCTCTCAATCTGGATTTAACCTTCCTAACAACTTTCAGCCCAAAAAAGGAGATTCCAGGAAAAAAATGGTCAATCTTCCTTATAAAATTTTGTACAATTTCTTCTTTTTTTAACAGAAAAAGAAATATATGAATCCAACAAATTGAAACTAACATTCCATCCTCGAAATATTTGAAAAAGAAAAACGGGAAAATAAGAGAGCAAACAAGTGCGGAGAGTTAAGTGAGTCCAAATCTTTTGTCTAATACTATTATTTGGTCTTATTTTGTCTCATAAAATTTTAGTCATTTATTTTATAGGACTCACGAAAACTCACACAGAATCTACATAAATAAATAACTAAGATTTATTAAACATAATAAAATATTATAATATTAGAATTGAGCTAAATAGCTATTCAGTCTCACATTATCCGATGAGATGCTGCGAGTTCCAAAGAAAACTTATTCCCTATTGACCAGTTGACTGAATCTGAAACCCGCTAACCACCATAATAATTGTAGTAAAAAACAAACTTGTAAAAGAGAATCTTATAGTAAAATCAGGGACACGGCACTCCGCAATGACACAAAGTCACACCATACATTTGATTTGAAAGTCGGTAGTGTTCATCCGAGATATTATTCACTTTCTTATAAATCTTTTTTAAAGTATTACTTTAATAATTTATTTTTTATATAAATAATTAATATTAAATAATTAATTTTATTAAATATTTTTAATAATTAATTAATATTATTTTTTGATCAAATCAATTATATTAATCTGCTGTATATTAACTATATCAAGTTTTAACAGTTGATTCTTTATTTGCATGTAATCAAATAATTGAACATACTAATTTGTAAGCGCAATAAAAGGCATATAAACACCAAATAACCACAGAAAGCTGAAGTACTAATTAGGAAAAACCAAAATGACAAGGACAAAATTGACCACATGGATCAAGCTTGCAAGAATTGTCACATCAAACTCAGAATGTTAATATCATTCAATAATACTTATCTTCCAACAGATCAGGCCTATGTGTCGATGTCACATCGTTGATTTAAATCATTGATTGAAAAAAAAAATCTAAAACAGGAACTGGAACTCTTAGTCTTGCTTAAGATTCACAAGATTTAAGATTTTAATCTTTTTTTTCATGAATCGAGGAACATAATCAAAATTCAAAAGGGTATTCTTCTTCTTTTTCTTTTTTCTTTTTTTGGAACAGAAACAATTACCTCCTTGAACAAGTTGCTTAGAGATCGTCTGCTGTCATCATCAACCTTGTGATCATCATCTACATCTTTGACCTTACCGTGACCTTGATCAACAATCTCTCTCTCAAGAACCTTCTTCTCCTCTTCAGCCACACCGGTCACCTCCTCCTTCTTCACTTTGGCGGCAACCTCCTCCTTGACCGTCTCCGGAGGAGGCACAGGAGCCTTACCCTCGTCGTCTTTGGCCACCTTTGGCTTCGTAGCGCAAGCTCCCATGTTATAATCAACTGGGATATTCTCAGCTTTCTCTCTCGATCTCTGCACACCAAAGAGTTTTGATCTTTACTTTACTTTTGCTTTGTACAAGTAATGATATTAATAAGAGAGAAGACACAAAATAATATTCTGAGAATATAGAGAGGGACTTATAGGAAACAAGCATAAAAAGGTTGTCGGTTTGTTTATTCCGACAATTGTTCTGTGGTTCAGAAAACAAATAAAGATATATACACACAGAAGCTGTAATGTGAATGATGACGATATGATAATTTAGAAAGTTGGTGATTCTGAACATAATATAAATATAAATATATATATGTATGTATGTATGTACATTATATTAATGGTGATTCTGAGGAATTATGGTCACAGGTGTCACAGGCTGTACATATCTAGAGAGAGTGATCAGGAGTTAATGGAGGGTTTTGGAAGGTCTGTGAATAGGGAAAGTTCAAAGTTGGCATTGGTGGTGGAGGAGAAGTAATGAAAATGGGAGATTTTTATTGGGGAGTGGTTTTGTTTGATTACAGCTAAGGTGAGTCAAATCACTTTCCTGAGAAAATTAAATTTTCCTCGTAAACAAACATATTTAAAATTTCAGGGCTTCTTTTTTATTTTTTGATCTTGAGAGCATGCTCTTGTGCTGCCTTTTAACCTCATCAAATAGTGGTATCAACTCAGTTCTATATCTCTTAGGATGATATTGATGCTTTGACAAGCTCTGTTGGTGATTGAAAAAAGAAAGACTTTGAAAGTACTTTTGAATATTATAATATTTTGGTAAAAATTATTGTTGGACGATAAAAAAATATAGATTAATTTATATTAATTGATCTCTTTTATAAAATGGAACTATAATTGAACTTCTTATAATTGAATTATATTTATGTATCTATGTATATACATTTGAATTAGTAGGCTTGGCAATTGCACGCAGACTTAGGCTGGCCCAAAACGAGCCCGAGGCTCGACGAACACGTCGAACAGTTGCAAAACGTTGTCCTTTTGAAATTAAAAAAAAAAGTCAAGCCCAGCCAATAGGATCCGAGCTCGAGCCTTGTAACCCTAAGCCTAGTTGAGCCTGGGCTAGGCCTATCTATTGTCAGCCTTATGAATTAGGTTTGTTTTAACTTTTAATCTATATTATTATAAATGATAATAAGTTGAGCTGAGCTCGACCTCATCTGGGCAGCCTTGTCCAAACTTGAAATCAGGTCAACCGGGCAAAAAGCACAAAATAACATCATTTTATTAGACCAAACTTTAAGTTGGGTTAGGCTGAGCCCAAAGCCTACTCAACCCAAGCCTAGCCCTTTCAATTTGGGGGCGGGGGGAAGATGAGCCCCGTCCCATTTGATATGGAAATCCATGATCTTATAAAGTTATAATTCAAGCCCAAAGCCATCTATAGGCAAAGAGTGAACTCTACGCCTAGATGACCGCGAAGCCGAAACCAGAGACATCGAAGACATCCCTTGTTCCAAGATCTCTGGCCCTTTTTGTACCACATATCAACTGTTTTGATTGTTTCAGTTGCTTGGGCAATATATATACATAGAATTGTTGAAGAATTTGATTCTATTTTTGAAATTGTCTGGTTTCTTTCGTTTATTATGCAAATAGCGGGATGGCGAAACGCGTTGATGCTCAAGAAAACGTTGTTTATACCGACTTTATCTCAGTCAACAACATCGACGACGAAGACCCAGTTTGCTTCGATTCATTCTACACCTCTTACTTGCCAGAAATGGAAAAGCAAGTGGAGTGCAGTAAGCGTTTTTGTCTTTTAATATCTTGTTTCGTTCAAAGTTCTTATCTTTTTTTGGGAAAAAAAAAATGGTTCGATTGTGCACGTATGGGATGGTTTGTTGTGCTTGAAGTATTATTCTTTATTCTTTAGGTGGTTTTTGTTCTTGTATTGTTCAATGCTAAAAGAAAAAGGAATAGAAAGGGTGAAAAACTCTTTTTGTAGCAACTGCTTCGTTCTGCTTGGAGATATGTTTGTGTGTGCATGAATGGCAAAAGATTTGGTTAATGGAATATGTGTAACCACAGACAAAATAACAGTTTTAGGATGGCAAAATCTTGTTAGCTTCTTGCAAGGCTTGAAAATTCCTGATTGACATTTGTAATATTGAGTTGGATGCATTCATCTCCCATTGCTGTTTCTTTATACAATTTGGGGATCAAGACATGTCACTTCGGGAAGAGGCGACGATGGCTAGCGTTTCTCTCGGTTATTGATTATGTTGATGGATTATGGGTTAGGGTGGCTTTTAGAAAACACAAAGTGAGCGTTATTTGATGGGATTGCTAGATGGCGAGCGTGTGCTCTCGTGTCCACTACCGACCAATTGGATCGATCTCATCGCACTGAATTTGTTGTTAATGGGCTACTGTGTGCTCGCTCTTGAAGGTTTTCCCAAGATACACTCAAAGTATAGCAATTGCAGGTTCCTTTATTATCAAAAAAGAAAAAGAGAGACTTATCTGATTCTGAATCTGTTTTTCTTTTGTGCTTCACAAAGTTATAGCATTTTCAAACTTAGCTTATTCTGTGGATTTTATAGTAGGTTTTCTTCGATTTTTGAATGTCATTCCCCTTAATTTGATGTTCTGAAAGAGAAATGTTCAATTTCAGATATGTATTTTCTTTGTCTATTTGTTACTTGAGTTTGTATCTGTCTTGTGTACCTTCTTTTCTTCTCTCTTTTCTTTTTTGGTACATTGAATCCTGATATAATTACCACGGCTTGAATCCTGATAGATGTTTAATACACCTACCTCCCTGTCCACCAAGCTAACCCTCATGATTTTTCTTTTCTTCTCTAGTAAATCAAATGTAGTTTATAGTAATTACTGTTAGATAATTGGCCTCTAAATGAACAAAGTGTAATCCTCAAAGTCAGTTTCAGGTCTCTTAACAAGCATAGATGCTGATGTACTTTTTTACTATTACTGTTGCAGTATGTGGAAGGACATCATCGGCCATCTAAGGTAAAATTTTCATGTCAAGTCCTAGAATTGATATATTCAGGTTATTGTATGATTCGTTAGAAAATTACATTGTGGGAAATGCCTCTTTCATGCCTTAGATCTTCTTGAATTATTTCCTTTATGTCTAAGCCACAGCATATATAAACCTCTTCACTTGCTTATATTCGTTTTTACTCTTCTTCTTTTTTGTCTTCCTCTTGAATTTATTTAATGTCTTCCCCAAAATAAGTTTCTTTGAGACATCATTGAAATTTTTTATTTTGAAACTGTTTCCTTTATCCAGACACACATGCGATATGCTGTACGACAAAAACGTGCTGATGCAAAGAGAGCTCTGAAGAACCTTATCTTCAATGGTGGATACTCGAGAATTTCATTTCAGGTAGATAACTGTAAGTTTTAATTGAAACACTCATCAAAAGCTTGCTAGGATCAGAAAAAGATCACTTGGTTTTGCCCATGGTTTGATTTATTTATTTTTTTCATTCATCAAAAGCAGAATAATATAATCAAATAGTTCTAAAATCACTTGATTCTTTTGTTCGTGATTGTAACAATGTAGGTTGCTCCTAGATATAATCAGCATGGAGGTTGCTCCTAGATATACTTGATTTCATTGTTGCTCCTAGATATACTTGATTTCATTACATACTTGTATCATTATAGACTATACAAGTTTATTTTTCTCCACTGAATTAGAAAAGGAAAAGATGTAAAATCTGTTTACCTTATGTTCTATAGATTTGGTCAACATGCTGGATGAAGAACGTGGTTGTTTACCATGCTCCTACTATAAGCAAATTGTAGAGGTGTGCTATTGATGTCTCTTTCCATTATTTTCATAATATTTTGGATTGAATTTTTAACACCAGTTATGTAAAACGTGAAGTCTAAAGGGTCGAGCTGTTTAGCTAATTCTGACAAACAGTCTTGTTAGAAGTATGATTGGTGAATAGAACATTTCAGTTTGAAAGATTCCAAATGGTCGTACCTCATATACTTCAAGGGTTGCCAAAAAAATTCTCAAGGATGTCATGAAGTGTCCTTTGCCACATGCACCATTATTCAGCTTCTTAGGAACTTTTCATGTCTGTAACTTCCATATCACTTTGTTAGTTATATGTGCATTACTTTGCATTTTTACTCAGGATGAAGACCAAAAATGGACATTTGACAAGGAATCCCCATTTACTGGTGACACAAAGAGGAGAGCACAGGGTTCTGCCCAAGGTTCTAGGAAATCTCAACCCAAGAAAAAGAAATGTGAGCCTTTGTTCTCTTCCTTTACTCAAATAATTTTTTCTTTTCTGTATAGCCATCTGCCTTATTTCATGGTATCTACAGTTTCAATTTCCATTCATGGTTTTTGTATTTGAAATACTTCTGTAGTATGCTGCTGTGTCACCATTTTTTCTGGACATGTCAAAGTGTGGTCCACAGTTTGTTGTACGCATTGCTCTTTTACCCGTATTATCCACCACAAAAATTGCAATTTTTGTCGATTTACTTGCCTAATTGTGAATTTTTTTTATTCCGATGGCTGCCATGGATCTCATACCTTGTTGTCATTTCGAAGTTACAGTTTTTCTAAGAATCTTGGTTTAATGGATGCTGAATATGAGACATCTATGAGTTGTACTCATTGAATGTGGATAGGAGACCTGGGGTTTATGCTTCAATTGTATAAGTAGGGTTTAGATGTGGAACTTGATTGTCTATAGCATATCCAATTTCCTGGTACCATTTTCTGATTCAAAAACCATATTTTGTATGGCAAGAATATGGCCCCTCGGACATCCAGTTGCTTTGGTTTAGATTATCTGAAAGAGATCTTCTTATATCAGAAAAAAATACTATGTGAAATCTTCGGTTTTTTCCTCATTCACTATCCTTATCCCATAGGTACAGTGTTTGAATCAATAGAGCACCTCAGTATTTGTTCTACGAGAAGCTTAGGTTCCCTTCTTGTGAACAAACTGAATAGGTTCCATTTTCATTTGTTCAGACAAGTCTAGAAGAGATAATTTCTCTGAGGATTTTGGTGAACCTGAGAAAGTATTTCAAGCAACATTTGGAAACAGATGGTATACATGGTCATTTAATGGCTCTGGCTTTCAAGAATCAACAACTGGGTTTGAGTGGAGAGAGCAGGCAAGCTGGAGAAACCATAGAAGTACAGAATGGGACACTTCAAGTGAAACTGAATCAGATAATGAGTCATGTTCTGTAGGATCAACTTCTGAGAGAACAATCCTGGGTTTGCCTCTGAATGGTCCGTTGACACTTGACGATGTGAAGAAGGCGTAAGTTTGTGTTTCAAATTCTTTTTTTTTTTCCTCTTAAATCATTTGCATAATCATTTCCTCTTTAATCTAACAGTTTCCGGATTACGGCTCTGAAATGGCATCCTGATAAGCATCAAGGACCTTCACAGGTTAGTTGATCGAAAGTATTTTCTTCGTTTGGGGAGGATTTGGTGCTGCATCTTCTTTCCAGTATATCTTTGATGGTTTGATAACTTCTTCTTAAGCAATTGCATGATATGTGTATGTACATTTACAGGCAATGGCTGAAGAGAAATTTAAAGTCTGTGTCAACGCATATAAATCGTTATGTGCTGCGCTCTCCTGAGTTAAATGTCGCAAAGGCATTTGATCTCATCTCCTAACAAAGGATTTATCTTTGATTCCTGAAAAGAGGGTGTAGCTGTTGTGAGCAACACTGAAGATCCTACTTTTAATGGTATGGCCAAGATGGGAGCAGGAAGTGGTGGTTAGCTACGTGCTTAGCCAAGTCATGGGGTTCCAGCTGCTGAATAGATATTTTATTTCCCTATTTCTAGTTGTTTTTTGCTCCTTTCTTTATTTATTGTATGCTGGAACAGAAGGAAGGGAGCTAGAATTTTCATCTTACTTGATTGTACAAGAGATCGTTGGGTTCTCTCTAAGACGAGCCCATCTTTTATAATGATCGAAATGGGTCGTCAAGGAAGGAAATCCTCTAGGCACATTCAATCCAACATTTGCAGGTGGATTTTGTGCTTAATCGCCCTATAACTCGATCCTCCGTAAAAGTAGCTTAGTCCTGCCAGCGTTAGCTTTCCATGTCATATGTTGCTTCCATTCACTCGGTTCAAAGGTTAGAACTTGGTTGTCAATAAGATTCATAATATTCAAATCCTATGTTCTTTTCATTTCTCATACCAAATAGCAAAGGAACTCGGTTCAAAGGTTAGAACTTGGTTGTCAATAAGATTCATAATGTTCAAATCCTATGTTCTTTTCATTTCTCATACCAAATAGCAAAGGAACTTGGATAGATTTGAAATGAAATGGCATGCCCCTTTTGCTTTTTGTTTAGAAATGACAAATTAGCTCCAATTTAGCTCGATTAGAAGTCAACATGCCGACATGATCGAAAGTTAACAATGTCAAGACCAATCCGACAAGGGTTGTGTATATAGAGACCGGATCAGATGCAATGACAATGAGTATAAAGATTCACCTTCCATTGACAAACATAATTTACCAGTAAGATAATAGAACTGTTCCTGCATTTCTTGTCTTTATATATCCAACCAGTTTTGAAACTAGAAAAGATAAGACTTTTTACCTTCTTTCAATGCAAACTCTGAAAAGAAAAAAGGTCCCTGGAGTATTATAAAAAGATGGGCTTCAAAAGTAAATATCACATCATGAAGTTTCGTCAAATGAACCTGACACTGTTCATATTTTTCCATTTTTGGCTTTTTTTCAGGGCATTGAGTGAATAACATCACAAACTTTTTTTTTTTTCACAAACTTAAGATTGCTCAACTTGAATCAGTCTTTGTTCATAATACATTAAAACCCAAGAAAGAATTCTTTTTTTTCCTCTGAAACTATATATCTGAAATAATAATAAGATCATAAGAACTCCTTCAGAAGAATTCAGAATTTTTACATCAAATCTAATCAAATTGTGAAAAAAATCTCATCGCCAACTAATCTACGATCTGAAAGCCATTAAGAATGAAGCTAAGTGATAACCAGTAAAGACAGGCTAGAAACAGAGCAGCACAACAGAAGTAGACACCATGAGTCCATAGATCAAGATCAAAAACCCAAAATGCAATGCCCAGTTCCTCTTGAACTTACCAAAGTAACTCGCAGGTGGCTCTTGATAATGAATCTCAAGCTCACCCTCATCACCAACCACATCTCCATACTCGCTACTAGTACTAGCCATTCTGATCTTCAACCCTCTTAGCCTCTCAGTGGCCAGCCCAAGAGTGAGCTTGTGGCACCTTCTCTGGTACTTAAATCCATTGATGCACCTAAGGGTTTGAGCCACAGAGACGTAGAAAATGAGGTGAACCAGAGACAGGAACGTTATGGGAGCCCAGCAATGGCGGCACTGAAGACGACTAGGCTGTGCTTGAGCCATGAAGATGAGCGAAAGAACGATGAAGAACAACAAGATGAGCTTGTGAAGCTCCTTCTTTTGAAGATCTATTGCTCTTTTCTTTTCGAGGGTCTTCTCGAAATGAAGTTGGATTATTGTGTTTAAAGCTTGAAGGGCTGTTTCTTTAGGTATTGCTTGTTGTTGGTGGTGGTAGGTCGGGGGATGAGTTTCATAGTCGGCCATTACTAAGCCACCAAGACAGAGACTTAATTAGTCCGAAGAGAGAAAGTGAGACTCTTTAATATGCAGGGAATGAGGTGGTGAGCGTGAGAGAAGAATTGTGCGCGGATCTCTATGTAGGGATCAATGACATTCATCAACGGTTCCAAGGCTTGGGAACTTGTTAAAACCCAAGACGAGGTAAAAGGTAATCCAGTAAGCCCCAGGCCCCGACCTTGGAAGAGACCTTAGGGAAGCATTCTCTATTAGACCTTAAATTAAATTCGAAACTTCTTTTTAAAAAAAAAAACTTTAAACTTGAGACTAGTTTAACTCCACTTATATTCAATCCGACTCAAAACCTGATATCGGGTTCAAACTTAAATTCACTAATTCGAATTCAATCGAATTTAAGGAATTAGGTCAAATTTGAACCAATTCATTATCAAATTTACATGGATAATTAAACAAAGTAGATAATTTAATTAATTAAAGAACAGGACTTGCATCATCAACCAATTGATTTAAACTGAATTATCAATTCTCCAGGGAATTTTCAGCTGAGTGAATGATCCCATTTCAAGTCTTCTCATCAGGTGATATATATGCAATCAATCAAATGGGAATCAAAAACTAGAGAAGTTAAGTGCTCAAGTCTTACTCCAAGCTTTCCACAGTTATATTCTGCAGAATTTATTGTTGTATGAGCATACCAGCACATGAGCAATCACAATGATTACATGGATGTTTTAGTGTCAAAAGTGCTTTTTCCTTCTGTTTTTTTTTTTTCCCTCTAATCATAAGATCCTATTGCTTGCTCATGTGGGATAACATAATCACCACTTTATGGTAAAGTAAAGCACCTTCTTTGCAATACTACTAGTCATAACAACTTTTCTCTTATAATATGTTAATCCTCCTCACCTGCCCCATGAACCAGAATCCCCTTCAGAACCTTTATAAGAAAGAAGCAAAATGATGGTAGATTACATTTATTTACTGTTTGACACAGTATAACCAAACATTTTTACTTTAGGCTTCAAATATAATTCGTTTCTTGTATTACAGTATTACACGTCGATTCGCTTTCTTCTAACCTTTGACTCTTCTATATGTGTGATGCTTCCCATCAGATGCCTGAAAATGCCATCAAAAATCGCACAAGTCAACGGAGCCAAGAAGCAGCCTTCTAAATGACCAATGGCTCGAGCATCAAAATAAGGCTCGCCAAGTTTATATCTTATATAGAACTGGCCTGCGTTCAATCACTCCATAATGGCTCACACTGTTTAATCTCCATGATGGAGATTGAAGAAGGATCACTGGCTACAATTTGATAGCCATCTCCATCTTGTTTCTACGCATCATCTTTGTGATTCTGATCAACATTATCACTTGCCACATCTTCTGTTATTGCTGACTCAACTCGTTCTCGCTCACCTTGGCCACCCATCATATGCATTAGAAGCTCTTCTGGCTTGAACTCATAACTGGAATGAGCTGAATTACCGAACTTCTTAGTGTTCTCTTTATATAGAGCCTCAAGCTGGTGAAAATAAGGACAGGTTTTTGCATCCTCTGGCCTTCTCTTATTGCTGTCTTTCACCCTCTTGAAGTATTTGTTCATATTCTCCCATTTCTCCTTGCACCTCTTTGCACTTCTGTCATAACCATGTTGTTTCATTGCAGCTGATACCTCCTCCCATAGAGGTCCCTTGAGCCCATTGTCATGATACTGCACATCAAGATTACACCTCAATCTGATCAAAGTTTCAATTTCTTCTTTAGGCCATCTTGATGAGCTCATATGAACAAAATTATCATTTTTATTATCTTTTTGCATCTCCACTGGTTTCTCCACCGGAACTGCTAGGTTCTCAGGCAGTGGCACTGCTTTTACTTGATTGTTAAACAATTGTGTTGTGTTAGCTTGCTCTGAAAAATTCTGCAAGAATGACAAAACAGCTGCATCTTTTGCAGCAGCAATTGATCTTTCTTGGGCCAAAAGTTCACGTTCCCGGTTAATCCTATCCAACTCTTGCATTTTCCATGCTTCCTCTCTCACCATCCTGTCCTGCTCACATCTTTCTATTGCCTCTAGAAACCTTTTCTGCAAACTTTCTTGTTTCTCAATTACTTGCTTCATCAAGCTTCCAAAAAACTCCGTAAGCTCTCTCTTCTTCTTTTTTGTTCTTTCGGATTCTTTACTCGAGGTAGATGCAGTTGAAGTGGATGCGTTGTCTACGAAATTCATACTTGTGCTTTGAACAGGATATGGAATAGCATTTGGAAAAACATTAAGTGGGGTCGCTGCAGTAGGAATCGCAGATTGAGCTATGGCACCTGGGGTTGCAGTTGATGTTAACCCATGGTTGCTGTCTAAAGCTTCTAATTGTTCGAAAAATGGATAGGTCTTGCCTTGCAGCTTGCCGGACCTGCCTTCTTTAGTTCTTCTATGGTACTTGTGCATATTCTCAAACTTCTCTTTGCATTTCTTGGCACTTCGATAATAACCAAGCTCGCTCAATTTCCTGACAGCAACAGTTTAAATGCAAAAAACAATCCCACGTTGAATTAACCAATAAAACGATATCTGACATAATCAAAGTCCCCAGAAAAGCCAAAAAGAAGCGCAGGACAGCTGCGAAACCATGTTTGTAAGTCCCATATGTCACTAAGCAACCAAAGTTGATGGAAATCCTACATAAAGTGAACACCCACTGATACAAAACCACTAATTCATTCCTTTTACTCAAATGGGTAACCGATATCTTCTCCAAAAATAGATTACAAACGTGGGAATTCCAACAGGAAAGAGCTTATCTCCAACATTTCTTACGAGAAACACACTGATAACTAATAAAGACCACAGCTTCCCTTCATTTCTACTAAATTTTCTCGAGAAACTAATGAACAACAAACCAAACTGACCTGGAAACATCTTCCCACAAAGGAGCTTTGGGACTTGAGTCTCTAAATGCAGCGTCCATATCAGACCTTATCTGCAACAGAGCTACGGTCTCTTGTCTTGGCCATCGGTTTCCGGTAGAGTAACGGTCACCCTCTTCAGCTTTCAGCAGGCTCTCATCTGCTCCGCCGTCCTCTTCACTCTCCGCGTTGCCGGTGCCGGCAACTGGTTTCTCCGGCAAAGTTGAATTTTCCATGTCTAGAGGAGGAAAATTACCGATTTTGAAAATTTTAGGACTAAAAAAAAAGGAAATTTGGGTTAAATTTGATTGGCTAATGTGCTAATATTTTCTCTTTTTTCCTCTTTTATCACAAGAAGATGTCTCACTTGGAGGAGGTGAGTACCCTCAATCATTTAGTCTAGTTAATATAGAGAGGTGAATTGAAATTAGGGTTTTTCTTTTTGAATGTGATAAAGTTGGTGTCTTTTGATTTTTGTTTTCAAAATTTTTGGCTGGATGATGGTCAAAATTTGGGGGATTTTGGTCCACTTAGCCTCACTTTTTGCCTCATATAAAGTCTCCATTTCACATTTATCTTACTTTATTTTGGCTCTATAGTATTGCCTAAAAGATTAAAATAATATTTAGATTATATAGAAACAAAGAATTATTAAATTCTTTAAGAATACATGTGAAGACCTTTGATGTCTTTTAATCATTATAATAACCTTTTAAATGAAGAAATCTCCATTCAACGGAGATTTTATAAAGAGTGACTAAATTAAGGAGTTAGAAAATTTGTTAAGAAACATTATATTAACTTAAAAATAATTAATAATTTAAGATATTAAGCTATTAATGTAAAAGTTGCAATGCAAAGAAAAATTATTTAAAAACATTAAATTAACTAATGAGTATGTTTTACAATACTTTAGTTCAATTTTAAAAATAATAAATAACTATAACTGCTTCATAACTTCACGATTAATTCCTTAAATTTTTTATTATCAAATTTTATAATATTCCAAATTTTGTGGGATTTGTTTATAATAAAATAGAGTCAAAGTTATGGTATCCTGTATACAAGATTCCTTGCTTTGACAAATTTAAAGAAGGCCATAATATACACAATTTTACTGACTTAAATAACCTTATTTACCCTTTTTTTATATACATTTTGCAAAAGATCTTTTAAAATAAGAAAAAGATAATCTTGCCTACAAGCCGAAGGGATTAGTTACTAAATTCGCCGTGGATACCTTACTCTGAGATCAAAAAGAAAAAGATAATCTTATTCAAAATTTAGAGATTATCTATTTGACCAAAAAAAAAAGGAACGAATAATTGGAAAAGAAAAGAGCTTTCGGTGAAGATGATGCTTACACGTCAAGGTTGGAAGATAACTTTGGTTAATGGGTAGATAAGTTTCACGTCACAATATATTTAAATCATTATCTAAGTGATTTGCCTTCTTCCTTTGATATTGTAATATCATATCATTAAAAACTATATTTTATTAAATAAATAAATAAATATTATTATATTTAAATTGTTAATAAAGTAAAAAATATATAAAGATTATTTAGAAACTATTAAATTACTAATAATTTGTTTAAATAATAGATTATGACATTTTAATATAATAGTTAATTTTTAAAAAATTTGTATAAATTAGTAGAAACATTATTTTTACCAACCAATGTGATAATTGGTAAACAAAAATAAATTTTTATCTGATTTAAATAAATTTTTAAAAAATTAATTATTAAGTTAAAAATTTTAGTATAAAATTAAAAAATTAAATATTTCTAAATCTATTATTCCTAAATTTTTTAATAGAAATGTACTAACTTCTACCATTGTTTACACCTAATAGTAAGGTGATAAGGTAATCTTCAATATAGTTTACCCCATAAAGAGTGTAGAAATTGTCTACGTTATCTTTTTCACGTATTATTAGTTTATTACCTAACAAGCCAAAATATGAATGTAGAAGTCTAGCCATAGATTGAAGGAAGCCGCTTGTTTTCGGAATCAAATACAAACTTATTACAAAACCCAGAAATCTTAAACAAGGTTCGGCCTGCCTCGGGTAAAAGCAGGAAGGAAATCTGCTCAAGGTTCATTATCATGAAAAATAAAATAAATAATAAAAGGGTCTCTGTTGTATCTTATTTTATTTTTTACGAAAGTTAATACTAACAAATAGGACTCTATTTTGTCTATTTTTATTCATTACGAGAACTCATTCTGCAATCTTATAAAAAACAGAAAAAGGCAAATTAGGATTCCTTTTTTCCTTTTTTGCACTTTTCTCGATCCCGAGGGTATCATAAAATCTTAAATTAGGTTCGGCTATTGAAAGACATCTGTTTAGAGTTTAATATTATAAAAAATAAAATAAATAATAAAAAGGATTCCTATTTTATTGTTTATGCGGGTTAAGAGTAACAAATAGTATGCATGTCAATGGGTCGGACTGAGTTGGCCTAGGAGTGACCTGGACTCAACTCGACCAGTGATTGGATGGGCTATTGGCAGTTATTTTTTAAAAAAATTCAAAACCAACGTCATTTTTAACGTTTTAATAAGGCCACAGGCCAGCCCATCCTCGACCTGTGGCCCACCCGTAATTCTAAAATTAAATTGAGCCGAGCTGGTTAAAATTGATATCTCTAATAAATAGAACTTTATTATGCCTTCTTTTTATAAGGATCAACTTTGGCCCTTGTAAAGCAAAAAAAAAAAGCAAAATAAATACCCTTTTTCACTTTGCTCATAGCCATAAAACATTAGAAATGATCCCGACTTAAACTTTAGGCTTTTGTTGTATTTTGATGCGCATGACCTTAATTCAAACTTTAATGCTTCCAACTTCTTCCTCATCGTACGAGAAATAACACTATTACAGTTTAACAACATATCTTCTTCTTTTTTCCCTAACCAATCTTTGTCATCAACATAACTCTTACATCATCAAGCATATTGATGATAAACTCTTATGTTAACGGGTAAGAGTAACATAGGGAACTATGGTAATGGGTCAGGTTGGGTCGGGCTAGGAGTGACTTACCCCTGACTCGACTCGTTACTTGATGGGCCAAGGGCAAGACGAGTTAGCCCGACCCATCCGGTTATTTTTTAAAAAAATCAAAAAACGACATCATTTTTTAAATTCTTAGAAAACTTAGACTAGGCGCATCACTAAGAAAAAAAATTTTATTTTTATTTCCTTTTATTATTTACAAGGACTCACTCCTTATAAAAAATAGAAAAAGGCAAAATAGACGTCTTTTTTTCCTTTGCTCATAACTTATAAAACATTAAGAACACTCTGCCTTAAACTTTAGGCTTTTATTGTATTTTGATGTGCATAACCTTAATTTAAACTTTAATGCTTCCAACTTCTTCCTGATCATATGAGAAATAACACTATTACAGTTTAACAAACATATCTTCTTTTTTTCCCCCTAACCAATCTTAGTCGTCAACATTACTCTTATATCATCAAGCATATTGATGATAAACTCTTATGTCCTCGAACAAACACTCAAAATGAAGCTCATCAATTTCACCATATAGCACAATTCATCGTGATCTAGCTCATCATCAATGCAATCAATGTCTATAGGAATATATTCAAGATAGCCTTTTGTATGTTGTATTTGACCTAACTAAGTCCCGTTGTAATCCGATCGAAGTATACTTCTACTTCACCAATTCCAAGTTTCCATCTCATTAACATTTTCAGCAAGTTATGTTCATGTATCACATTAAAGTCTAAATCTCATATTTAGACTTAAATTGTTCATACAAAACCTAAAATTTCACATAAAATAATATAATTTTGAAAAATTAAAAAATATATATTTAATCAAGCCCGAATTGCTACTTTAAATCCAATTAAAATTCGAGTTAAGTTCGGGCTTAAATATATCATTTCAGATTAGGTTAGATTCGAGCCCGAAATCATTGAGATAATTTCAAGTTGATTACATTTTAAATGGTTCAAGCTTTATTTTTTTATTTCAGGCTTCAAATTAGGCTTAAACTTAAAATGTCCAACTTAAAACTTGAAAATTTAATATAAGACAACTCTGTTTTGAGTAAATTAATGTTGTTTTAAAAATTAATATACACACATACTTAGAATCTCATACCCAATTAAACTTGAAATCAGGCTTAAGCCAAGACGTTTCAAGTAAGGTCGGACTCAATTAGGCTTGAACTTGTCTAGATTGTCATCTATAGTTACAAGTCTATCATCCTAAAGAATCAAAGAAAAATATATAGTCTAATTTGATTTAAAATCAATAAATTAAATTTAGTTTTATTAGTTTTTGAAATAAATTTAAGATTGGTTCAAATTCTTTTTCTAAAAAATATAATTTTAATTTTAATTTATAAATCAAATGAACTTATTTTAAAAAATAAATTAAATATCCAAATTTAATCATGCCACCCAGTTCAAATCTATGAATCTCAAATCAAGTTAATGCATTATTTAAAAAAATGGCCAATTTTATAAGTCAATTTATTAATATAAGTTGAATTTAATTTATTTTTAATATATTAAATAATTTGTGAATTATTATATCTTTTACTTTATTTTAATGTAAAATTGGATCGATTGTATAAAAATATAAGAATAAGATAGGTTTATTTCAATGTAAAGTTGGTCGATAACATATTGCATAAACATATAACTAACCAACAAACTCAATCAAGAAGCAGAGAACACCCCAACTTCCATGACATGACCTTCTTCTCCATCTTCCCCTCAGAAACAACCAACAGACAAGTGCAACATACATGAAAATCATTATTTATAGCAACCGTCTTCTCAGTCTGTTCCTCCAGAATCACTAACATGGCAGCTTCTCATTTGTCTATCTCAGCCATTCCTCTGTGGACCAAGAGCACGAGATATGGCGGATTGTTTAGACCCACTTTCACCACCAAATTATCGGAGCAGATATCTGGTTTAGCTGGCAATATCAAGGTGGATGAAGAAAGCGGGCAAGTGGCACAGATCAAATCGGAGTTTTACAAGGTTGTTGAAGGTACGAGTTCTGCAGGTTATTTTGGCCATTTTCATGCTTGGTGGACTTGAAAGATGGATACTGAAACCTTTTCTTAGCATTGTAATATCATAAAAAAAGGAACTGATAGAGGGATCTTCGGAGTTCCATCTTCAATAAAATCTGATATTCAACGTCTGGTAGAGCTTTTAGAGTCTCAGAATCCAACCCCAGATCCTACTTTAAACATGGATAAGGTAAATTCATTGCTTTGCATGAGATTCCAGATTTTGAAGTGGTTAAAAATAAGCTAGTTACAGTCTGTTTTTTTGTAACTTGAAAGGTTGGTGGCCCCTGGAAACTTGTTTACAGTACTATTACTATCTTGGGTTCGAAGAGAACAAGGCTTGGTTTGAGAGACTTCATTAACTTGGGTGACCTTTTGCAGTACATCGATGTTGCTAAGGTACGAGGTTTCCTTTTTCTGGCACTCTCAATGTTCATTGTTTGATATGATCTGCAGAACATGAAATGTTCATGTATCTTTCACTAAGATTTGATCATTCCGTGATGTGAATAAAGGGCAAGGCAGTTAACGTGATCAAGTTCAGAATTAAAGGGTTGAATCTGAATGGACACTTAACAATTGAAGCTTCCTTCAGGATTGCATCGAATTCAGTAAATTCCTTAAAACTCCGTGAACAACCATGACTAACCTTGAACGGTGTAGTGTTGTTGATCTATCTCTGTTGGGTTCGGATTCTGCAGAGAGTTGATATAAGTTGTGACAGTTCAACCATCGTTCCTGAGCAGGTATGCTTAGAAACTGAAACATCTTGTCGTTGAAATCTTTATGTTTATTGACCATAACAATGTATGAATGGTTGTTGGAGAGAAACCATAATAGTTGAAGAACATGTTTAAGAGAAACTACGATCTTCTGGTCAGCATCTTCAATCCCGAAGGTTGGATGGAGATCTCGTATCCTTTTCTTTAATTTTTCACTTCCCACTCTTTCATGATCGTAACCAACTGAAGGGTTTTGATCCTTAACTTGATGATTGTAGATATGTAGATTATGACATGAGAATAGGAAGAGATTGTAACAGCAATATCTTCATACTAGAGAAATCAAAAGAAACTCAACCTTAGGGGTACTCTTCTTGTGTTGTTATTAACTTGAAGTATTAATGAACCTCAGACAAATACGACACATCAGTTAAACGATAAGTATTAACAAGTCTCGATCAATATGAGGTATGAGTCCAACGAAAGTGGTGACTATTTTAATTAATTAGAGCTTTAATAAATAGGGATATTTATTTATTCTCGAAAATGATTAACCGGTCATGAAAATAATAATCGTCAATTATTAATGAAAATTAATTTTATGAAATTATCACATTTAAATTCTTAAAATTTAATTAAAATATGTTGACATTTTAAGTTTATATGTAGCTTAAATCTGGATTACTTTTTTATTGTCACATTTGCATGTAAGTTTATTGGAAACAACCTTTTTTATTATATAGGAGTAAGGCTATATATTATTAAACCTCTTCAGATCCCCCTTTATTGCAAAATTTCGGACTAAATGTAATAATAACATAGGTTGACGTTGAAATATAAGTTCATTAAATAGTTGTTTTCACAAATATAATTTATCTATTTGCAAATTGCACAATAAAAAATAGTGATTTTGATTTTGTATTAAAAATATAAATAAAACAGTTAAATATATTTACCTCATTACAATTTAACAAAGATGAGATTTAATAATAAATTAATGATTTTTAATTAAGTAAAAATTAATAAAGATGAGAATGTTTATGTTCAATACTTCTATTCCGCAATACAAACAAAAGAACTAAGACCTCCTTGGTACTAAACTAACTAATAAGACAAAAGCTTCGACTGTAGATAGCGAATATCTTTCAAAAGTCGGCACGTTTTTGCGTCCACTTGGCTCTGTGAGTGTGACCCGTAAACCACTAAACCCTCTGAAAGGGAGATACAAAGTGAGAGCTTGTGTGGGTGAGAGTGAGATTTGTGTAAGTGGGTGAAGAATAAGAAGAAGAAAAAGAAGAGAAGAGAATGGAGATTGCAGTGGGAAATGGATGGAAACTCCAAGTTGCTGCGAAAACAGTAAATTTTCCAGCTTCACAAGTAAAAGATCAATCAAAGTCGAAGAGGGTTTTCACTGTTCGGTGTTCCTCCCCTTTCTCCACTGATGGCGCCGCCGCCACCTCGACCACCAGTAATTATGGCTTGCTTTTAGATTATGTTTTCTTCTGCTATTTCTGTTTCTTTATCGATTTTGGTGCTATTTTTCGTTGATGGGATTTTGCCTGTCTTAGAGTTCTGCATAGTTTGACTCATCTTGGACTCATTAGTTCAACAAACGAACAGAAAAATGCAAGGGAAATTCTATTACTTGTGTAAATTATTTTCCTTTTTTAATCTCTTCTTGACAAAAGCAGAGTATACATTATCAACAAGAATAGGGTTTTGTTGTTTGTTTGCTTGATATATAGTTCATGGCTCTTTTCCTGGATGTTGGGACGATTGTTAGAAAATTTTCCATTTTCGGTACCCAATTACTCTGTTTAAATTTTTGGAAAAGCTTTTCAAGGAAGTCTTTTTGATGGGAAAGTTTCTAATTTCTAAAAGTGAAAGAAAAATGGAGCTCCTTTTGCTGTTCAGAAATGAATTAAATTAGGATCTAACACACATTCTATAAATGTATTCATACTTGTAAAACGTTATCTGGAAGATAAATTACTTGTCTTTTCTTTTGTTGAAAAGGAATTATTTAGTTCATATAGAACATATGTGGATTATGGATAGATTGATGGAATTTGGAATTGAGCTTTAGGTCTGGCAGAAAGGCCTTGGAAAACTTCAGATGCTAGGCTTGTACTTCAAGATGGTTCAGTCTGGAGAGCCAAGTCATTTGGTGCTAGAGGTACTCAAGTTGGAGAGGTTGTATTCAACACATCTTTAACAGGGTAAGATGACATTGCATCAGCATATTTGGTTCTTCACTTTTTGTTGTTTATGCATTCATATATTAAGTAACATTACATGGGCTCTCATTTATTAGTGGTGTTTGTTTCATGTTACATGGTTATCACAAAGAACCTTGATCGCTGTAAAATGTGGTTAACAGACTTCATTTTTGTAGTCATAAAGTGGCTTCAACGGATAACAAATCGAGTTGTCTATTTTTGATTGAAGTAACTTTGTGAACATGTGTTAATTATTATACTCTGCTGTGTTGTTATCATGATTTCCCATGAAGAGTAACCTTTGGACTCATACCCAGTCGCAACTCCTTGTGTTCTTTTGGAACATCTTACCTATTGAAATGATAAAATCTGATTTTTGACTCTCAATCATGGGCACTGTAGGTATCAAGAAATTCTTACAGATCCTAGTTATGCGGGCCAGTTTGTCCTAATGACAAACCCACATATTGGCAATACTGGTGTAAATTTTGGTAGGTGCATTGTCTTTTAAACATGTATAAGAGATTCCATCGTTCCAACAATTGATTTGTTTTTCTTTGTTGTTAGATGATGAAGAATCAAGACAATGCTTCCTTGCTGGTCTGGTGATCAGGAGCTTAAGTATTAGGTGGTCTTTGATCCTAATCCATTTTGTTCATGTGCAGGATCCCTCCTATTTGTTTATCTGACCCTCTAACCTGTAACTTTGTTTCAGTACTTCAAATTGGAGATGCACTGAGACACTTGATGATTATTTGGCAGAAAGAAACATAATGGGCATATGTAAGATAACTAGATCACATTAACTTTATATAGATATGCCGTCAGGACTTTAGCTTGTGTTTAACTTTTAAACTCTGCAATATAACAGATGATGTTGACACACGTGCAATCACCAGGAGATTGAGGGAAGATGGAAGCCTTATTGGTGTACTCAGCACAGAGGGTCACAAGACAAATGAAGAGCTTCTGGAGATGTCTCGTTCCTGGGACATTGTTGGTATAAATACTTGGTCCAATTTATTAATAAGGTTGGTTAGTATTAGTAGACAATTAAGAACTGCTTAGATTTATTGGTGTATGGTTTCCAGGTGTTGACTTGATCAGCGGTGTCTCGTGCACTGCCCCCTATGAATGGATTGATACAACAAAGCCAGAATGGGAATTCAACCCCAATGGGAGAGGGGAGGTCTACCATGTTAGTATTACACATCAAGCATCTGTTTGAGTGACTTGGTTGTTGATCAGTTGTTCTTAACTCGTTTACATAATCTTCTTGACTGAAGGTTGTAGCATATGATTTTGGGATCAAGCATAATATCTTGAGACGCCTATCATCTTATGGCTGTAAAATCACCGTGGTCCCTTCTCAGTGGCTTGCATCAGAAATTCTGAAAATGAAACCAGATGGAGTGCTTTTCAGCAATGGTCCTGGAGATCCATCTGCAGTTCCTTATGCTGTTGAAACGGTTAAGGAATTACTTGGAAAGGTTCCAGTATTTGGCATTTGTATGGGCCATCAGCTGCTTGGCCAGGCATTGGGTGGGAAAACATTCAAGATGAAGTTTGGTCACCATGGTGGAAATCATCCTGTTCGTGCCCTTCGGGCTAATCGTGTCGAGATTAGCTCACAAGTGAGTTTGCCCTGCCAATCTATGTGTTCAGTATATATTTTCAGCAAGTGGATGGTTGATTTCTGTGTTGTATTGTCTTCATAAGGATGTTGAAAAGGCGTGATTCTTTTTGTCTCTATGGAACGCAAGGCTAATTTTTAAGTTTTAGGTTCTAGTGATTCATTAAGCATGCAAAAGATCAGTATAAGCATGTTCTCTGCTAGATTTGCTGTGATGACATAGAAATATTGACTTCTAAACCTAGGAATAATATTGTTTAAGGCGATTCAAGTAAAAGAAACTTAATCGAAATGTTAGATTTTTAATCAGTTGAAATATGTTAACTCATGTCCTCTATGATTCGATCACTAACGAACCATTCTCTGTGACAGAATCACAATTATGCAGTTGATCCAGCATCTCTTCCTGAGGGTGTTGAAGTGACTCATATCAATCTTAATGATGGAAGCTGTGCTGGTCTTGCTTATCCTGCTTTAAATGTCATGTCTCTTCAATACCACCCAGAGGCATCTCCAGGTCCTCATGATTCAGATACCGGTAACGTTACCCATCTGTATCTCATCTATATGATAACTATAACACTGAATAATATCATCAAACTTCAAATAAGGATTAGGGATAAAGTATGTACAAAGATCTCCCATCTCTTTAGCACTTCCTTCTGTCAGAACTCTCAGTTCAGCAGAACATAGTTGTTCCTTTTTCTGGTTTTAGCAACTCAGTTTGTCACTATGACAGTATGACTTATGCTGTGTTGAGACCCGATATAATCAAGGGTGGGCAGATCAGTAATTTGGAGAGTGTGTAGGGGTGTGAGGAGAGTTTTGTT